>CM070519.1:18200056-18665056 GCA_036346375.1 Guadua angustifolia | reverse complement strand
CAATGGAACGTTAACGGCGAAACGTTAACGGCGGAACGTTAACGGTGAAGGTGAAGCGTTAACAGAACACATATGAGATTACAAGATGGCAACCATCGGTAGAAAGATAGGGCAGCGAGGTCATGACATGGCTCATGTTTGATTTGCGGTCTGTGGGGTACACATGTTGTGACGCAACGACAAATTGGACCAAAGGTTAAGTCCGGGTTTGAGCGAAACGATTCAAGGATAGATACACTTGGCATAGGGTAGGACGGTATGGTTGGCTCTGCGATTAAAGGTTACCAAGTATGGTGAACCGAAACGCGCACCGATACGAAGGACCAGACCAAAAGACGATGGGTAGATTCTAGAATATGGCTTTGACAGCAACCGGGGATGAAATGAACTTCACTGATGGGCAAAGCAGGGAATAATGATCTACTGGACATAATGACATGGCCACGACAAACCAAAATGGTTGGCGGCACAAGACGACGCGCGGCGGCGGCAAAAAGCGGCGGCCGACGAATAAAAAGAATTTCGGTAGATCCAACAGCAAAGGGGAAGTGTCCATCGCGTAGAACGCGACGCGACAAACTCAACAGTATGGGCGGATTTGGCGGCGACCCACCGGATTGATCACAAACTGCCGATGAACGGCTCCCGAAGCTAATAGATCAAACTGCCACAACTATTAAAGTACTGCATGAAACCTAACCAAATTTTACAGGGAGCTATTTGGGATCATTTGGCACAATATGACGTAAACGGATCTGAGTGTTACCTTCTGGATCAACGGGGAACGCGCGATGAAGTTTTCTGTCGTTAGAACGCAGTCTGATCGGAGAAGATTGATTTTTCTGCACAAATCTCGCAAGCAAAACCTTGAGTTAGGGTGAGAACCATGCAGAGGACATCAAGATGAGTCTACAAAAAAATTTCATGGTCAAACTCGCAAAAACAAAGGAGAACGAGGAGAAACAAGATTTGAGATTAGAACGGCTATAACTTTTGATTCCGCATATCAAACTGCACCAAATTTGGAGGGGAGACATATGGTACCATGGGGCACAAGGTGACACCATTGGATCTCAGAAAAACTCACCCAGCTGGCAAGGAACGCGATGCCAAAACTGGCCGACGAGAGGGGCGCCCGGGAGAGCTCGTCGACGTTGTAGGAGAAAAGGGTCGCCAGTAGTGCTCTATTTTGAATTTTTCAAAACTGTTTCATAGGGGTGTTGCAACCATCATGGGGGTGCTCCATAAAAAATTTGAGGATGAACGGAGTTCGGGAGCGCCCGGTAGAGCTCGCCGAAGTTCTCACCGGAGTTAGGGAAGAAGGCTTGCCGAGGGAGCTCCATTGCGATTCTAATGCTGATCTTTGAGTATGATGTGGAGAATGAAGAGAGGAGTCTAGAGTTCAATTCTCAGTTACAAAGGAGCAATGGATCAACGGGAAAGGCTCGCCGGAGTTGGGAAAGAAATCGGTGGCCGGAGGTGCTCCAATAGGCATTTGCAAAATCTAATTTTACTGGAAGTAGAGGACAGCAAGAAGAAGCTTTGGTATAACTTTTAGATCAAAAAAAGTTCGGGAGTGACCAGGAGAGCTCGCCGAAGTTTTTACCGGAGTTGAAAAGAATAGCTTACGCAGGGAGATCCAGAACTTGGATGGGGAAAATTCTAATTGGGTTATAAATGAAACACACGTAGGAAGCTGTGGTTCAATTTATAGGGCGATCGGACCAGCGGATCATCAGAAAACGCTCACCGGAGTTATGACTGAAAACGCCGGAATTACTGTTTATTTAATCCGAATTACTGAGTATCACCAATAAAATCGAAATAAATAACAAACCACTGTTCAAAAATCCAGGAAAAATCTGGAACGTGACCCACAACCTTAGTAACACAAATAAAATATTATTAAATAAAATAAAAATTTTATTCGTGTATAGTAAATACTTTTATATTGTTTTTAATATCTTTTTAATTTGGAAAATACTGAAACAACCCCAAAAATTCTAAGAAAATTCAGGGAGTTTAATTAGGACATTTTGAGATCAACTAAATTATTTTGGTACCACCAAATATTTTATTTTGATATCAACATATATTTTTATTTTGTTAAAGCTTTCGGAAAGGCTTTAGAAAATATATAATTTCACAAATGTAGGAAATTTCGCAAAAATTCCCTTAGGTTTATTTATATTAAATTAGATAGTTTTAGTAAAACCAAATCTTTTATTTTGTCTCCAAACTATATTTTTAATTGATGAGACTTTTGAAAAGGTTTTGAAATCAGGATTTTAACAAATAATGGGAAAATTCTCCGAAGTTCCTTGTCATATATTTTTTGAAATTAATTCCAACTTAAATAGGATTTTTATTTTTTTAAGGAAATAGCTTTAAGTTTTTCTAAAAATAGGCAAAAGTCTTTTTCTTTTGAACTCTAGAGAAATCCAGAAAATAAAGAGAAGACAAATAAACTTAAGACAACCGATAAAAATAATAATTTAAAATATATTTTTTTATCCTATTTTTGAAATGAAATTTTGGGATGTTACAGAGTCTTTATGTCTCGTTACCGAGGACCTCGTTTCGAAAAAATACGCCGTCTGGGAGCTTTACCAGGACTAACTAGTAAAAGACCTAGATCCTGAAGTATCTTAAAAACCAATTGCGTTCTGGGAAAAGATCGCAATATCGTATTCGTCTAGAAGAAAAACGGAAATTGCGTTTTCATTATGGTCTGACAGAACGACAATTACTTAGATATGTACATATTGCTGGAAAAGCAAAAGGGTCAACAGGTCGGGTTTGACTACAACTACTTGAAATGCGTTTGGATAACATCCTTTTTCGATTGGGTATGGCTTCGACCATTCCTGGAGCCAGGCAATTAGTTAACCATAGATAGACATATTTTTTTTTCACGGTCGTCTAGTCGATATACCAAGTTTTCGTTGCAAACCCCGAGATATTATTACTATGAAGGATAACCAAAGATCAAAACGCTGATTCAAAATTCTATTGCATCATCCGCCCACGAGGAATTGCCAAAACATTTGACTAGTGACTCATTCCAATATAAAGGACTAGTAAATCAAATAATATTTAGTAAATGGATCGGTTTGAAAATAAATGAGTTCTTAGTCGTAGAATATTATTCTCGTCAGAACAAGCAACGGATTGAGCGCACTAGCGCGAAAGCCGTTGCGCGTTAGCATGCGCATCCGTTTTCTTGCTTGAACCTAACGAAAATAAGAAAGGTTCATAGAATTTTTTCCCCTTTTCGCGGAAGGGCCTTAATCTGTTTTTTTTCATTCATGTATCACAAATGGATCTACAGTAGGATTTTTGTCTTTTTTGCTCATTTGTATTTTACATACCAAAGTAATTAATTTTTAATAATGAATTTCTATCAAATAAAGGTCTTATTGCTTAAATCTATTTGATTTGATACATTGTGGTCGGTAATGTTGGTGAATTAACAGAAATGGAAAGAGAGGGATTCGAACCCTCGGTAAACAAAAGCCTACATAGCAGTTCCAATGCTACGCCTTGAACCACTCGGCCATCTCTCCTACATAATCTTATTATTGACCAGAAACTGAGTGAATAGCGAGTTTTCGTATCCCTGCAAGTACAGGTACAACCGATCATAGGTTCCATAGGGAGTTTGACTTCCTTTCCAATTTCATATTTCTCAACAACAACTTCTCTCATCCCCACGGATCTATTCAAAATTCTAGAATCGTCCCATGTTTCTATTTCGATTGTATGGCGTGGCGTATACACGTTCTACAAACAGAACGTATGGTTACTTTACTCTATTTTTTCTCATGGCTTGTTAAACCTTTCTTTTTTCTCTTTGGATCATAACCAAATCAAAACTTCTCAAGTTATCAGAATCCATAGTCAAATTCAGTCCTTGGTTATTCAAGTTAGATGAAATAGTAATAGTTTGGCTCATTGGTATACTACGAAATCCAATCTGATTCAAATATTGAATATCTCTCCTTGTTGGGACAATTTGAGCAGAAAGCCCATATCTATTATCTATTTTTGGAATCGAATTAGTCTGTTTTTTTGCTATTTCGTACTGTATAATTCCTTTGTTTATGGGATCATTTTCCTCGAGGGTTTCCAATCAATGGGGGCGTAGTATAGGTAGTTAGAGAGTGTTGGCTCCCCTAGCTTGAATTCTTTTTACCCATTCTTTGAGAGTGATAGGTTTGATTTTTCCGTACCGTAATAGAAGAGCTCTGAAGAAAGACCTAATTATGTAAAAACAAGACCATTCAAGCTAAAGATCAGAGGATCCGTAATAGGACTCTCATAGACTTGCCAGGAAATAGAAAATTTTGAATCGGCTTTTGCGCTAGGCTCAAACTTGAGGGACGGAGCCTTTTATTTGGTTCGGGGAGTGGATTAAGAACGTTTTAGCCCCTCCCCTCATCTTTAATGTGGGAATGTCGCTATAAGACAAATAACCTTATTCCATGGTGAGTTTAGCTACCTCCAAGAAGTTAGTGTCTGAGTTATAGTCCGCGCGATCCATTCAAAGTATGAGTTTCTAGAAAATTCCTTCCTCACCAAGTAGTCTTCTTGGCCCTCAAAAGGAGACAGCCGAGCTAAATGATCCATACGAGTCACTAGCTTGGAAGCCATTTGCCTTCAATGCAGTTTTAGAACTGGAAGTTTAAATATTTTCCCTTACTAGTTACTTGAAATAGACCTCATCTTCATAAACTTATTTTATAGCCGGCTGTCCAAAGAACTCCAATTGAAGATCGAAACTCGCTAGGACATTTCTCTGGCATGGTTCATATATAAAAAAGAGATATTCATGTTCCTCTGTATGTAGAAAAAAGTTATATGGTGTTTTGGGTATACAGAATCTCTTAGAAATGAACAGGGCATTGATTGCTAAGTGGTGCTTTCGTTTCAAGGACCCCACTGTCACAGGTCTTTGGAAGCAAATAATAAGCAAAAAGTATAAAAGAAATAAGATGTATTCACCATTTAAAAATGGTGTTGTCTCTGAGAAACACAACATTGAGTTAGGCTGTAAATACTTCATTGGAAATGTTTGGATATATTTTTATGGAATGATAGATGTTTATGTGACTGTACACTGGCACACCTATATCCAACTTTGTTTGCAGCTTGCTATGAACAGGAGATTACTGTGGCTAAAGCTCTGGAACATGATAGTTTGAATTTGACTATTTGAGTACATGATGTTGTTCAGAGTGTTGGGCAGCATTGTGGAGAGATCACCCACAATTTGATTGTGACATAGCTTTATGATATCTCCTCAAGGTATAAGTTAGAAATGGATGTGATATGAACTGAAGAGTAAGAAATGTGGCAATGGTAACACTTATTAAGTTACCAACTGATTTGTGAAAAGAAATTCCACTGGAAAAGGGACTCTTCCGTCTTCAAGAAGGAGTCTGTACTCTGCTCGCATGGCAAAGACACTGACGGCGTCACACGGACGGAGGCACTTAGGATTTTTCGTATATGGATGGGCTTCATAGATCCATTATCACAGTTTCACCAGCAAGTCTCATTTCAGAGCACCTCTTCAACATAGCTGCACATCTGCGGGACTCAAGTTGCCCTTGGGGTTCTGGTCACAGCGAACTTGTACAAGGACTTTCATGCTATAGTCGATAGATCTCGGCGCGGTTTTCCGAATTCTGTAACAGTGCTGGCTAAATTCCATTTGCAGCAGGCATGCTCTTGGGAGAATTTTCCGAATAGAACAGCATCCCTAAGCAAATCAATAGGCGCATTGTTTGAAAGGATAGATAGATGGCATAGAGTAAGCCCGATCTCCGCGGAATAGATAATCATCAAAATCCATGTCTGGAGGCCGTATTCTCAGGGGTCAAGCAAGTGGAACGCCCCGAAGTATATGACAAGGCTTTCCATCCAGATTCATAACAATGTCCTCCCGCATTAGGAATAATGGAAAACGGATTTCCATTAATATTAAGAGAGTTCAATCGTTCAACTTTCTCAATTTCCAGGCATTTTTGCGGAAACCCAGGCTTGTGAAGAAGTTTTCATCTTCCCCCTGGTACACCTCACCACTTCTACTAGCCCGGCCTACAATACCGCTACTTCTTATGGTTATGCCGAATCACACTCTACCTTGACTATCTTGACTATAAAAAAAGGCAATCAAGTCAGCAAGGAAAGCTTTCAAACATACTCTCACTGCTAGGCTACTCACTACTTTTTGTCTGGTTCCTAGCCCAAGAAAGCGAAAGCTAAGGCAAGGGCAAGGAAAATCAAAAGAGCCAATAAGACTTTTTGAGTAAGGAAAGAAGTGACTTACTCAACTTATTGAGTATTGAGTTGTCTCACCACTGAACTAACTACCTCGAGAGCTAAGAATCCACTTTGAAATTGTCTAATTGCACGCAGCTACCGGCTCTTCCACTGACTCGTCCACTGCTGCTAACCAAGCTAAAGTCATTGCCCTTGCCAGGATTCAAGTAAGATAAGAGCGAAGGTCATACTACTTGCTCTCTCCCCTCGGTGACTGAACTCGCCTAAGGGGCCGTAGCGATCTGATACTTTTATTTATATATGATAGCAGAAAACTCAACTGATTGAACAAAGTTAGAGCTTTTCTTTCATCTTTCTAAGAGCGGTCTGATCCCTTATTTGATCAGACCGCTATTATTTAATTATTTTTTTTTTAATAATCCCGAATAAGGGATTGAATTTCATTTCTTTCTTTCACTGATGGATGTCTCCAGTCTTGGAGATCAGCCGGATTTTGCTCATCATTGAGACCCAGCTCTTGCATGATCTTGTCAGCGAAATCCGAGTAGACTTGTTGGACACTTGGAATAAAAAGGGAAAGATTCCCACAAACCCTAGAAAAAGAAAGAACCATTGGTCAACCAAGCACAAATAAAAGAGTCCTCTACAGGCCTTCCCAATAGTTCACCTATGCCTGTGAAACTCAAAGGCTACGCCAATAGAGTTCGCTTTCCGGGTGGCAATGAAGGAAAAAGAAAGATCGTTCTTCGCTAAAGGTCATACATGAGTATGCCTCGAAGATAAAGGAAGAATCATCTATTGGAAATCCCTAGAAGAAAGAAGAGACCATGCATCGGTGTCGTGTCATTCTTTGAAAGCCTCAATTCCGATTCCGGTCCCTCAAGCCCAAGCCTTATGGAAGACTTTGCTTCTTTCCTTTGCAACACCATAAGCAGTATTCCCCCTATGAACCCCCTGATCTGCGAAGTGTTTTGGAGATTGCCCTTTCTTTCGAAAGACTTCCTTGGCTAAGGTAATCAGAAGCCTTGGCCGCCATAGCCACTTCGGACCGTCAACTTGGAAGCTCGCTTCGTTCTTGGCAGGCGGATAAGAGACTGAAGATGTTAAAAACTTATGAAAAAGGAATTGACGTCTCTCAATGTAATGACATTACTAATATCCCTCCCTCAACCAAAAAGAATAAAATAAGTTATGGAGCAAGAAAATGGATGCGTGTGCTAACGCGCAATGGCTTTCGCGCTAGTGCGCTCAAGCAAGAAAAGCAGTCGTGTGCTAGCAGCAGTAGCTTCGCTAGTGCGCTCAATCCGTTGCTTGTTCTTTCGCGCTAGTGCGCTCAATCCGTTGCTTGTTTGGGTTGAACATATTCTTTTTCTTTGACGGATAGCTTGTCGGATCTTGCCAAGCCAGGAGTTGAAGAAGGAGCTGCTAGCACTTGAATCAGAGGAACATCGGAATAGCAGACGAGTTGCGGCTTTTACTATTGTTCACAGCTCGAATGCCTTTATGCCAATTTTCCCATGTTTATGGAAAGCCCGTCTTTTTGGCAGAATATACCCCACTAGGTTCTTTTGTTTTCGAGGAAGTGAAAGTCTCGATAGAACAGAAAGAGCCAAAGGTCAGGCCTTCGGGTCTACTTTGATTTCGATTTCAGAGGTCGCTCCACTTGGGCTTCTCGCTTTCAAGCAATCCTTTAGCTCCACTCCAGTCCTTACCAATGAACATACTTTTGAACTACGGGATGGATGGGAAGTACTAACTAAAGCTCAATTGAAGAGTTTCTTTGGTGGTGCCTAATCTACTTAGATGTATTCCCACGATGATCGCCGATGCTGAAAATCTCTCGGTGGAACCCCATAACGAAAATCCATGATCTTTGTGAAAATAGAGCACGGTTAGAGTGCCCTCCTATCCTTTAATTTGATGGATTCCGGTGTTGGAAGATTATTGAAGATTTCCAGCTTTTCAAAGCTAGATAGCACGATAGTAGCGACTCGTCAGTTCGAATCGACAGAGGCCCTACTAAGACCTTTTTTCCAAAAAGGAGTCGCTTTGGTTACGTGATTCAAGAGGGGGCAACCTCTCTACATCTGTGGGCGAACGACCTATCGCCCTACCGCCTATTTATTCAAATCGGGTAACCAATTTTGGGGCATGAAATCTTTTAACTCCTTTTGCCCACATAAATATTCAACAAGTTCTTTATAAAGAGGACTCCCCCCGAGGCGTTATTTTTTGTAAATAATATAGCTCGCCCCGCTTTTTGAGACCTTCCTCACTAGGTTGACGCTCCACAAGGCCCTTATGTATGAGGAACTTGTGGGTCACTCATGAATCCTCACGGATCTGGAAAGTAAATTTTTCCTTTTTCCTTCCCCTTGAACATCATTCGTGTTATCTCTTCTTCATGGGAGCGTGCTTTTGCACGAAAGTCAAGTTCGATTTGCTTTCTTCTTTGCATCGGCGTCTTGGTGTCCCACTAGTTTTTGCGCTTCTCATTATTTTTGTCATCATCCCCGGGGTGTGGAAAAACTCGACGAGGCCTCGGAGACAGATGAGATTTTTCCCGCTTCGGCCGGACAATTCCATAAAATGAATCACACCCAAGAGACACAGGAATAAATAAAGACTATGACAAAATAGATCACTTGGAATCATATCATAAAGGTTGCGGAGTAGGGTCTTTTCCTGCGGACTTCCCGTACTCAAAGTGAAATGTCTAAGTGCTCTCGATCGATCAACCTTCATCTTTTGGATTCTTGGCGCTCAAGAATCCCGGTTTCGTGATCGAATGACGAAATAGATATCTGAATGTATAGGATCATTCGTTGGGATGGAATAAGTGATTCTTTTATTGGATTCCCATGGGATCGTAGAATCAACTAAGGATGCAATAGGTATTTGTGATCGATCGACTTCTAGTATGACCGAAGACTTTCTATCTGCATTCAAAATAACTGCACAATCAAGGTTGTTGGTTCAACCCAAAATTGATCTTCTTCTTTCTTGAATGGAATTTTTTTATTTGCAAAAGAATTGGTAAAAAAGCCCGATCTTCCATTGAGAATCATTGATACATTTCGCCATTTCTTCCATTATCTCATATCTAAATAAATGATTGGTCTTTAAAAAGAAGGAACGGCCTTTTGACGAATGGGAGATCCTATAAAATGAAGAGCGTTTCAGTAAACAAATCGGTGTCTTATCTGAATCGAGAATAGCAATTCCATTTCGGAACCACAGATATAGACTTTGAAATGGTGGCGATTACTCGACTACGAGATGTGCATTCGTACAAAGTAATTTTTACTGATCAGAGAAAGGATTGTCATTTCGGTTTTGTTTCACGAGATACAATCTGGTGGTAAGTAATAAAAGATAATAGTAACGTATACACTAGGCGTTTGTCCCATCGACGAGGGCTAATGAGATTACTATACGCATTTTACGAGGAGCAACATTATCCTTTCTTTTCCTCTGGCTATTAAGATGTTTGATTCGCGAGTTGTCTCTTGCTGCTCATGGATTCAAAGCAGAGTTCAAAAGGTTGACATATTTGGGAATCTCCGGATCTATGCTTATTTTCAACTCCCAAGCATTTAGGCCGCACTCGCCCTTCCTCGTCTCTGGGTGCCTAGGTATCCACCGCAAGCCTTTCCTCTTTTGAACCTTGTAACATCCCAAATTTTTGGCTTGTTATTTAGGTAATAGTGTTTAATTGTAATTTATGCTTTTTGTGAATTTTTTGGATTTATTTGGATTTTCTAAGATTTATTGGAATTATTTTAAATTAAAGTATATTGCCTTTTGTCAAAAACTAATTACAAATAAATAAGTTTAAAAATAAAGTTTTGCCAAAAATAATTTATTTAAGTCCAGAATGTCTCAAAGTATTTTTGAGATTTTTCTTGGAATTTTTCTGGTATTTTTATTGCCCTAAATAAATCAAACTATTTTTCTAATTATTTTAATTAAAAACCTCAAAGAAATTCGCGGTGAAAAGATCTTGGTCGAAGCCCAAGCCTTGTGTCTTGTCAAAACTCAGCGTCCGCAGCCCAGCCGGCCTGTTCTTCCGAGAGGATTAACGCGCGCCGTTTGATCGCCATCCAACGGACTTCATCAAGCCGCACCGGTTCGAAACCCTAGCGCCTAGGAGCCGTTGGATCAGCATCGTACAGTTGATAGCAACCCGCACCGTTTCGGAAACCTAATCCATCTGGGCCATCAATTTAAGCAAGCGGATAAGATCGTGTTGCGCCTGGACTTCTCCGTAGCCGTCCGATCGAGATCCTACGGTCACCCATCGTCGTCTCGGATACGAACTCCGAGTTCGTCGGGGATTCGGCGCCGCTGTGACCGTTGCGAATCCCGAGCTCGTACGCGTCACTCGAGGGGTATTTAAGGACCGGGAGACCCTCCCGAGGATCGCCAGAAGTCACCGCCCACTTCACCTGCAGTTGTGTCGCCGGAGGAGCACCGAAGGAGTCACGCGACCTCGCCGGAATCCAAGAGCTTTGCTGTAGAGTTTCCGCCGTCGCCGGTGATTCTTTCGCCGTTCGAGGCCAGATCCAAGCACTTCGCATCGAGACGAACCCATTCCACCACTTCTTCGTCGCCGGTGAACGCCGAACGCCATTGAGGTGGTCGTCGTCCCCAAGTCCGGCGAAGACCCTCCGCTGCACACCATCGCCGAGCACGCACCGGATTCGCCCATGTCATCTCTGGAACCAGTAATCGGCTCGGGTAAGCTTTGGCCGTTCGATCTTAGATAAGCGGTCATGATTGAGCCACGTCATCTAGGTCACAGTACACCGCTCGGGTAAGTGACGGCCGTCCGATCGTAGATGGACGCTGTGGATTAGGCCACGTAGCTGATTGATCTGTGGCCGTTGGATCTAGAGGGGCTCATCGGTACAGATCAGGGCTGACGTCAGCTGACGCAATAAATCAGATTTTCCTTTACAAAAAAATAATTTGGAATATTATTGATTTTCCAATTTTGTGAATTTTCAGGAATTTGAATCTTCCGAGAGCTCGTTCTCCCTCATACGAACTCCGATTGAGGTGATTCAAATTTCTAAATTTTTTAAAATTGAGATCTATCTAATGGTAGCTTTTATTTGATTTTTAGAGTTTATTTGTTCTCTTTTCTTAGAGTTTATTTGCTATTTCCTTTCGATTCGCATAGACGTTGAGTTGTGTGACGCTTTGGAGGGGGATTTGACACTTCAAGAGCAATTTCCAGATCAAGACCAGGAGCTTAACCAAGGCAAGTTGTGCTTTGATCATGTTGAACCCATGTTTGCAAAATTGCTATTTTGTTTTTACCTTATTGTATATTATTTCATGTGTAAAAATGGTTTCAACCTAAATTGGGACTTAGCTAGCATACCCTTTGAATTATACCCTACTTTGTTAATTGTATGCCATGATCCACTTGTCACCCTAAATTAGTATTATAGTTGGTTACTAATAGAATCAACATGGGATGGTTAGATCAGATTAGATTGCTTAGCCATGCCACGCCATCACTTGTACTTGAATCATTGATAAATAATCTTGACTAATGGAATATAGAACAATGATATGAATTTGTGTGTCATGTGTGGTCACACGATGAGATTGAGTTGTTGTGGCGATGGATGTCACGCAACGATGTTGATTTGTGGTTAGCACGTGGTGCTTGGTAATCACTTAGATTGAAGCAAGTGGCAAGGGCAAGTGTGCCTGGGTGGGCCCGTTGGGTAGAGGGTATGTGCAAGTCTTGCTTTGATCAACCCTAAGGACTTAACCTTGCGAGCTTTGACCTGAGTCAATCATGCAACCACATGTCTGTTATGGGGCAGCCTAGCTGACTAATTTGCAAAGTCTTAGTTTTAGTACTGCTTGGGTGGTGTGAGTCCGAGTTCACGGATCAACTCACATGGCGCAAGATGGGGGCCTTGTTGGGGCAGTTCAGCCCATCAGTGTTGAAACCTCAGCGGGTAGTACTGGGTTAATATGATGCATTGTAAAGGCTTTGTTATGATCATTCGCCTGTATGGTGCATGGTTGTATCGTGTGGGTAAAGTGCATAACCTCTGCAGAATGTACAACCTATTCGGATAGCCGTGCTCACGGTATTGAGCAATGCTCGGGAATTACAGTCAAGGGTTAGTTAATCAATTGAACAACTGAATGGGATGGCAGAATGCCATCTGGATAATGAAGTTTGACTTAGGATGGAAACTTGGTTTACTTGAATCATTGAATCTATTTACTGCTATTATTTGTTTTACTGTCTTTTCAATCTATGCAATATATGTGTTCTTAAATGCTGCTTTACTGTAAATGAACCACTTAACCATTCTTTGGAATAAGCCTCGTATATAGCTAAGGTAGGATTGCATTCTATGCACAACTTGTTGAGTGCTTTTGTACTCACCCTTGCCATCAAAAACAAACAACAGTGGAGGAATCATCGCCTGTGTTGGAGGAGGATTTCCAGGAGGATACGAGTCACTAGGCCAATCCTTGTCAGTCGCCTGTGGTGTGCTGATGGGACATCTACGTCTTTTGCTATTTTCCGCTGCATTTGTCCAAGTTTATTTTTAGTCTAGCCGTGTGGCTGAATAATGTAAGTGATCATAAGATCATACACTAGTTATATTAAATAAATGAAGTCTTATTATTCTTATCGTTGTGTATGATGTGATGCTTACCAATGTTAAGCTGTGTGCACTAACATTGATCCTGGGACTAGTGCGGTAAAACATAGTGAATTCGAGTTGGTGAATTCGGGTCCTTACAAACCTCGCCATTAACGTTAAGGCTATGCCGTCCTAAGGTGCTACTAAATGGAAGGATCTTATCAATGTCCATGAATGCGAAATCATAGATCGAACTGCCGAATTGGCAAAATTCGGTGCTATCATAGTATCCGCTAAGTTCACGGGTTGGAGATAAGCGGACTCGAACCACTGACATCCGCCACAGGGTAAACCACCGCCTCTCGGGCCTCCGATGGGTTCTTCCATAGAGGCCAACGATAGACAAAAACTCCCCGAACACGACTTACAAATTTCATCGATCTTGTGCTCTCCAAAGAGCAACTCTTCTCAAAATCTCAAAACAAAAGGTGCTGAGTTGGAATCCCATTCTAAGGATTCTTGTGGTTCCGGGAATCCGATTCTGAGAGAACTGTGAACGGGAGTTCTCCCTTTTTCCGCCCGACTCTTTGATCTTAAATTTAAGAATGCTGGTTTTAAGAATGAGTGATTGCCCTTCTCCGACACTTACTGTCCAACCGGAGAGCGGACGACTAATGTGTTCCACTTATTGAACAGGGTCTATGGTCGGTCCGTGACCCCTGGATGCCGAAGGCGTCCTTGGGGTGATCTCGTAGTTCCTACGGGGTGGAGACAATGGGGTCGATCCATGGATTTTCCTTCCTTTTGCCACATTTCGCTCAAAGGGTTGAAGCAGGGAGTGGGACTGGGAACAGCGATGGTGAAAAAGACAAACATTCGGTAATTAATCTTGCAGGCTTTCCAACAAAAATTCCCATAAATAAGTGAAGCCTACGCATGCATAAGGATTGATGAGTCATATTACATATAGGCATTAGTGGAATTTGACCATATTCCCACAAGACCTTATAATAGGTAAACTAGGTATGGAGTATTTTTTTTGAACGGTGTAAGTTTTCTGTTTTGAACTCTCGGTACTGTGCAAATCCAGTAAGTTTCCCACATCCACAAGTCTTTTTTGTCAAGATATTGTTTCAAGTGTGGTGTCATAGTTTGATGGTGTTGCACCTAAGCATGATGCACTACTGATGCACTAGTTTGGTTCATTTGTTAGACCGCTCTCTATATGCGTTCAATGAAGCAGTGCAACTATTAGTTAGTTGACTTGAATTGTGCCCTTTCAACTTCTAACTGCAATACCATTTACCTACTGTTCCTACACACTTGGTAGTTTGAAGTATTACATAACTAGGATGAGGGTTTAGTTTGTAAATATTCATTGCATCCTTTAGAACAGTATCCGGATGATGAAAGGGCGGGCACCCCATCGTTCAACTAAAATGGTCCAAGGAAATCTGGCAGGAGAATGATCAGCTAGAGACGATTTTCCTCTTGATCACCCTCCCCAACTTGCCTCTGCGCATGTAGACGAGAAGCGCTCTCAGTAAATTAGCAAGTCTTGTGGGTACTCCGATCTTGTATGGATTCCCAGACAGCTCATCGTAAACTTATTTACGAAGCTAAAGTAATGGTTGAATTGCAGTTTTTTCCAGACCTCCGAATTGTGTTGCAATGAAAGTAGAATCACCGACTCTATGCCAACTTCTCAAAGTGTTTTTTTATATAGAAATCACCAGAAAGCCCCGACGTTCTTTATTTATAGAAGTAATAGTAGCCAAAAGTGGGATGATAACTTTTTCGACACCAATCGGGCTCTACCTTCCTTTTTTCCCTCCTCGGCCTCCGCCTCTGCCGGATCGAGATAGATGCCCATCATGCCCTTTCCTTTCCTTCACCAGTAAGTACTTTCCATCATCGTCCCTGAGCCTGGTGTGGATGATTGCTCTTCAAAAAGAGAGTGAAAAAAGCATCAATATGACACATCAGCCAATACATGAAAGCACAAAGCCCCACGATCATTTAGTGCTATAAATATGTATCAGCCTCCCAAAAGAAGTTTCTTTTCTCGAGTTAAGACAAAGAAACTGAAAGATTTACAGAGGAAGAAAAAGCATATCGACACGGGCTTCTTACCTATTCTGGTGTTTACTTCATCATAGCTTGAAAAGATGAGTGTTGAAAACAAGTCGTCTTCCGTACACCCGGTTTACAGTGAGTACAGACTGAGACGTCATACATAGAGACTGATATGGCCGGTAATACACAACAATGAGAATGAGACGTAAGAGAGAGAACGGAAAGAATGAGCCACCCCCACCGTGAACATTATTCACCGCTCGTTACATGTCTTGAACTTCCTCATTCGAAGCCTGAACCTATAGGTTCGTTTCATGTCTTCCACTCTATACACCACTCTAGGCCGCCAAGGTTTGACCTTTCACATTATTTATTATAGGGAGGCCTTGTGGGATCTTTCAATTGGTGTACTGCTACTACCTGAATTCAACAAAGAAGCCCATTGCAACCAAAAATACATTGGTGCATGAGCTTTTTTCATTTCGAATAGAGCTTCATGAGATGAGAGTGAACTGAAATGAGATAAATCGAAGTTGAACAAGCGTATCACGTAGCCACAAATGGTCTTGTCTCTGCCACATATCCTTTCTAGGAAGAAGGCACCTCTTCTAACTCTGTCGGCTAGCGTGCCTGGGAGGGAGGCAAAGTCATACCCGAAGAAAGTCTATTGAAGAAACTTCGGAAGTTTGCCGTTGGACACTAACGGGAAATGCAAAACAACTCTAGATACTTGAATGTGAAGACCAAAAATGCCGAACATGCATTCTTTTCTCGGTTGCGGTGTACTTGGAGTGAATAGAGGAAAGAAACCTACAATTCTCTTTCACTTGCCTCTCTTTCGGAGAAGAAGAAAGAGTTGAAAAAGAATAGGAACTCCGGTGCTCGTGAAGGGACAGAGATAATGGAAGGTCTCACACCTTGTGATGTTTTCTTAGTGGTCATAGGCAAAGGGTATGGTTTGAAGGTAGCTAGGCATCGGCTTTCATTGAAATACTTTCCTATTCGAGTGTCCAGGTCAGACTGAAACCGAGAGATATGATTTGAGAAGAGCATTTTCACCTCTCTCTTCTCATTCTTTCTTCTCCTTCTTTTCATCTTTGACCTGTGACATCTTCCGCTTTGGAAGGATAAGAGCAATCAGCCGATCTTCTGAGACGAGACCCTGAGTTAAAGGCATTCGCTAATTATGCCGTGGCTACAGAAAATAGTTATTAATATCAAAAGGTACCAAGCTCACGCACAGGCGCATAGGCAATCTTCTATATTTATATTGCACGAGCAAGCTACCTAATGTAATGAGAACAATGAATGTGCCTCTGAATTACCTTCAATAAAGAATTAGTTTAGCACAGAATTTCTAGCTGGGGTGAAAGAAACCCATGGCCAAACCTGAGATTTCCTTCCCAAGACTGATTTTTTCTTTATTTATAGATCGCCCCGTACGTAGCTCCTTGTTGGATTGACTTGTTCTTACTCTCAATCACTTGAGTCATTCTAAGAACAAACCACTAAATGGAGCTTGATTCTCCTTAGCCGCAGGTTGATAAAGACGAAAGTCCACACTCGATCTCTTAATAACTGCATTTTTTCCATCAAAGTCCGGATGGGGGATGTTTTCTCTAGCATGCCCCAGGGCCGGGGATAGGAGAACTGTTTTTTTAAGTATGCCGAGAAACTAAAAGGCACCGCTTGATACCTCAAAAACTTTGAATAGGAACGAACCGCATTCTACATACTCGGCCTGCTAACAACAATAGGAGGTCTAATAGATAGCCCTAATCCACTCTAGAAAACCACTTATAAAGCCTAACCTGATTATAAAAAAGCTTTTTTAGTATGCCCTGTGCCTAGCAGAGACTGGAGATCCTTAGCTATTTACAGCGAGAGATCTTAGTTACTTCTAAATAATGGAAGAATTTCTTTCTATAACTGCAAATATTATGGAACTTCAAGCCAGAAAAGAATGAATTCCTATCCTTTCAGTCGAGCTACTTCTAACCTCCACTTAACAGTAGAGCTACTTTTCGTTCCTCTCCTTGTTAGTCAGTCGAGTTATTTCTTTCCAAGGACTGACACTGGAGCTATCTCAGGATTACCTTTTTATGAAATTAGATGCGGTTAAGAATAAGAGTAAGTTGCTCGGGGAGAGGCAGGTGGTAGAGGCACTGAACTACATTACATGGATGGCGGGAGAAAAAAAATGTCTGAAGCGGGTCGCTTTCTCTCTTTTCTTTGGTCCAAACAAGCAACGGATTGAGCACACTAGGGCGAAAGCCGTTGCGCGTTAGCACGTGCATCCGTTTTCTTGCTTGACTTCTTTATTTCTCAAGATAAGAGTGAATCAAACCCTCTTTCTTCCACATAGGTGGGATAGGGCTTTGCTTTAGCATAGGGCTAAAAAGAAGCTCTATAAGCTGAAATATAGTACCCATCAACCCCTTACTCTTCTTTACCATAGGGTGAAGCTATAGAAACAAAAGGCTACTTGCTAGCTTTGCAGTGGGACGCGTGGGCCAAGCTCTATAGGAAATCAAATAGCATAGACATCGCAGCTCTTTGCATGTGCAATCTGCAGAACTAAACCAAGACGAGGGGGCTCAGATCTTCTCCTTCACTTGATTCGCAGCAGACTAAGAAGTTTCATTTCCAATTTCATATGCCTTTGGTCAAATCATATAAAGTAAATTCAACACCAATGTAAGTGGTCCCATTTGGCTAGTGACACTTTTGGCTCAGGCATCCTTCCCTGGGCTCGAGAACATCTTCCCCCTTCTACCTTGGGGCTTTGAATCTTATGATCATGTCTACGCCTCTGGTCAACGCCCCCTCGAGACAAACGTTCGAACAATGTTGTGATTTGGATTTTCATTTACAGAGGAAAAGAAAAGGGAGTGAATGGACTCCTTTCAATGACAGAGTCTTTGGAGCAAATTGGTTCAGGATTCTAAGGTTAGAAAAGAGTTACGACTCAAGGGAGGAACAGGATATGTGGAAGGCTATCCTGGTGGCTCAAGATCGACCAAAGATACTGGACCGATCTATATTGAGCCATATTAAATCGGTTAAATCGAGCAATTTGGCCTCACACAATGTATCAACCCTGGAACACAAGAGAACCCTTCTTATCGAAGAGAATTGCGTATTAAAGAGAGACTTGAATCACAAACTGAATGATCGGGCATAGGTCGACTAGCAGACAGCCAAAGGGATTCCCGAGTCGAATGAGATATACCGATTGGAATCCTTAAGAAATGCTTACTGAGTGGAAAGCACAGATTTAGACCACTTTCAGGCTAACAACAAAGGATGGATATTAGGAAGAAAATAGAATACTGGCTGGACCAATAGGGGACTTAGCCGGAATAGAAGACTCGAAGGCTAATCGAAACCATACCACAAGAAAAGCCCTTATTCGGATTGGAACCGATGACTTAAGCCCCTTTTCAAATCAAAGCTTATCGACCTATTAAGCATATAGTTGAAGTAATGATTTAAGCTTCTTAGCGCTTAGGCTACTACCTTCAACCTCATCTTACTTAGATGGAGGAGATAGTAAGCAAGACTGTCTATGCTACGATCTTGCTTCTTTTGAGTTAGGCTGTAAATACTTCGTTGGAAATGTTTGGATATATTTTTATGGAATGATAGATGTTTATGTGACTGTACACTGGCACACCTATATCCAACTTTGTTTGCAGCTTGCTATGAACAGGAGATTACTGTGGCTAAAGCTCTGGAACATGATAGTTTGAATTTGACTATTTGAGTACAGGACGTTGTTTAGAGTGTTGGGCAGCATTGTGGAGAGATCACCCACAATTTGATTGTGGTGTAGCTTTATGATATCTCCTCAAGGTATAAGTTAGAAATGGATGTGATATGAACTGAAGAGTAAGAAATGTGGCAATGGTAATACTTATTAAGTTACCAACTGATCTGTGAAAAGAAATTCCACTGGAAAAGGGGTGCTTCGGATCGGGAGTAACCACTAGTGAAAGGGCAAAGGGGGGAAGGACATAGGAAAGAGGGATGCCTACAAAAAATCAATTGATTCGTCAACACTTTTCACATAGGATGCCCAGGAAAAAACAATGGCCGGACCGATAGGCTGGGCTTGCAGTCTGAGCGGTTTAAAATTCAAGAACCGTCTGAGCATCTCGGAGGAATATAAACAATGTTCACGGAAAAAGAAGGGCGATTTTATCCATGTCTTCTTGATGAAAAATAAGACCTTTGTGACCGTGATGATGCTAGGGGAATAAAAAATGGGCCTCCATTGGTTGTTTGGAAGAAAGAAAAGGCGGTCTCGTCTTTCTCGATATGCTACTAAACCAATCTGCGGAACATGTCGGGCGATCCGCCGAAAGATGGGTTTAAAGTTAGTTGTCATGAAAGTGAAAGGATCTACTTATTTCAAGAAAAGAAGAAAGTGATCTTGAAATTTGGAGAGAAGGTTTTCGAGGTGAAAGAGTAAGAGATCGATCTCCTATTATGTATATTCACAATGTGACCCAACTTCCACATAATGGATGCTGACTCCCCAAAAAGCGTCGTGTTGAAATAGTTCCAACCAATTTTTAATCTCCATTTTCACTTGACAAGAAAGAATTAGGCAAAAATCGACTCGGAAGGAGGCTAGACTAATTGGTGGCGAGACTCCATCCAACTATTCGCATCCATCTAGCAAAGCCGCCATGAGTGAAGCACCCTCCACTTTGTAGTTAAGGTGAAGCTCCATTGGTTACGTGAGGATCCCGTTCTATTGAGCCTTCCCACTTATCCTCAAAACAACTCGGTCGATTAAGACCTCAAGCTATCACCTCGACATTTTGAGCTAACCTATGAGGTGAGGTGTTTTATGCTACGTCGCTTACGCTCCGGCTTGCCGGGGTTAGGTGACTTGTCGCTTTTTTCTCTCCTTACGCTCACGCTAGCCTATGTGCTTTTGATGCTTGTTTAGGATTGGAGTAAGCAGCAATAATGATTTCTTTTAACGGGCATGGCCTTACTTTCACGTAACACAATCCAAATTTTGTCACGCAGAAACTAAACAAACAAGGTTCATCTTCGACCAAGCAATCGCAGCAAGAAAGAGGTGGAAAGCACTTATTTTTAGGTTATGAAGCCCGATGTGCTAAGCGCTTGTGACCCAAGCCCGATGTGGTGACTAATAAGAAAGTGATAGGAGTCGGTGCTCGGCTTTCTTTCTTTTTTTTTTGCCAAGGATCTTAAAATGAAAAACAAAAGCTTTACATCATCTTTACTTAATATAGACGAATCGAGACCTTGACTTCTTCTTAATTTGCTTGGTTGTCCGCTTCGCTAACGAGTATACCACTATTTCTAACCTTTTTCAGAGACAAACCCATAGGAGACAAGGAATGAATGACAGCTATCGAATGAACTTTGAAGAAAAGAGCAAACCCTGCATGGATGATTGGAACTAAGGGATCAACCACACGGCCTAACATGGCCCTTCCTTCCCCGAAAGAACAACCCGTACTTCCCCCTCCCCGAAGTGATAGCAGGGCTAGGCTCATCATAGGGCTTGTTCTATTGGCTTGACGAGGAGTCTCACGAGTGCTGCGAGAAGCATCAAAGGAGGAAGCTGCTGAAGAACGACCATTTACTATTCGGATTGATGAAAATCGGATTCATGCCCTAAAAGCCATCTGGACTTAAAGGGAGTGGAGTGTCTAGCTTGCTTGGCTGGAAAGGTCTATTAAAGGTATGTGATAAATATATTTTTTCCTCTAAAGGGGTATATATGCGTGTGCAGTCTTTTAAAGGTATGTGATAAATATTTATATTACCTCTGAAGAGGGTCTAGATGTTTGGTGTGATTTTTATCCTCTAAAGGGTGTCTATAAGGAGGTTGTTCTTTTTTACCACTAAAGGGGGTCTATACGTAGTTGTGCTTTTAAAGGTATGTTAAAATTATTTATACCTCTAAAGTGGGTGTATATTAGGATGTGCTTTTAAAGGTATGTTAAAATTACTAGATATGGTAGCGTGCTATTGCACGCCGTACTGTGTGGACGTGAAAACGCACGATGCCACGCCGGCTAAAAAAAACGACCCAAATTTTTCTGAAAAAACTACGTAATTCCAGTCTACTGTGTCGAAAGAACCGGCGCTCGAGTTGAATTTGTGAAATTAGGGAGTATTTTTTGCAAAACAACTAGCGAAAGGACCTGTCCGTGATCTGTAGAAATATCTCTTTCGATGAATTACCTGGAAAATATTGGAGACCGAGCTGGAAAACCGAGATGAAAAAATAGTCTAAAGGAAAAATGGTGGAAAAATTATTAGAGATGACAACCTTCTTTTGTCGAGCCTAACACTCTACGCATTCACCGAGTAATCATACATGTTTTAAAAAATATCAGAGATGGAGATGGAAAATCGAGCTAGGGAAAAAGTCTAGAGATAGAGATGCACACATATTTCAAGTGATGAAAACATTTTTTTGGGGAAAACGGAGAAAGGACCTAGAGCTGCACACATATTTCTAGTGACGAAAACATTTTTTCCGGAAGATAGAGTTGAACACATATTTCTAGTGATGAAAAAAAAGTTTTCAGGGAAAACGGAGAAAGGACCTAGAGCTGCACACATATTTCTAGCGATGAAAATATTTTTTCCGGGAAAAACGGAGAAAGGACCTAAACGTAAGGAGCAAGGACCTGTTTGTTACGTTTTTGGACTTGTCCGCTATCCCAAAAAATAAGAAAAGGGCTTGTTCGCGATTTGAATTAAATGTGAGGCTTTTTCGTAAAATAGCGTGTGAGGGTCCCAAACGCGAATCGGAAAAAAATTCTTCCCCTCACAAAAAATTGCGGAGGACCTATTTGTAATCTCCAGGGACCTATCCGTAATTTAAAAAAACACAAGGGCTTTTCACAAAAATGCCAAGGGTGACACGTGGATAGCCACTCCTCACAGTATTCCCAGGCGCTATATAATGGTTTATATTTATACCTCTAAAGGGGGTGTAGACATTAGTGTCTTTCCATAGATCTTAGGCATAAACACACTCTTAACTATAGAACGATCTAGTTCTTTGTCTAAAATATTTATGAAATTATCACTCAATTTTTTATCATACCTAGCGTATGACTTAAGCTTACTTAACATTATGTCATATATATCTTGTATATCTTCCCTATTATTTTGAAATATAAGATTTGTGTTCGTTGCCATTTCTTTATCTAATAATAGATATGACATAATTTGGTAAGCACTCGCAGAGGCATCTTGGTTTATTGGTATACCAGGTAACCAATCTTTCCAGATATTATCTTTTAATAAAACACTATTTGCGAGGAACTGAAAAGGCTTCCTAGCCTCGCGAGACAGGTTACACAAGCCTTTATCTTCTACTGAATTTGCCATTTTTGTGTAATACCAATTACTCGCTTCTTTTTAAGAAGTAAATTTCTTATAAAGGAAGGCCGTACTAATACAGATTGTTTCCATTTCTTCAAGTGTCACCTCCTCCTTCTTATTATAACACATGTTAGTCTCAAAGTGCAACAGACTTCTAGAAAGGTCACGATCGTGGAAATTAGCGATCCCTGAGCGGTAAATTCTACCTCGAAAGTCTAAAAAGACAGGGAAATAGATTTTTAACTGTCTAACGCCTCTGCCAGATCGATTATGAAGGCCTCAAAACGAGCGCTTTGAATATTTTTTGTTAAAGCACTTAATAAGTCACTATAACTATATAATTCCTGTATTTTCTTATTTTGGAGATAAGCATTTCTTAGTATGTCACTAGCTGAACTAACAGTCATTGAATGGAGATCTTTTGGCATTAGTAAACCCGCTTTCACTAATAAATCATAATCATCCTTGATGGTCTTCAACCATGGGGTATTGATCTTAAAAGGTATTTTCTGAAGAGTATTCATAACATTACACAGTTGATAAGCATTTTCCAACCCCTTAAAACGGATATCATAATAATTGGAGTTAGGTGTGCTTAACAACCGGGCACCCTCCAGTATCTCCATTGATATATTACATAAATATCCGCCTTGGATATAATTGAATGGTTGTTTTAGATTTATGGACCTCTTTTTACCATTATCTTGTTTTACTACACAGTGCCAATCAACAGGTGGGATTATCATAGGTAGGCTGAGCTTGATTGGAAGTAAATATTGTTCAAAGGTCAAGGCAACATATAGAGGCATAGGCCTATAATATTGGCTTTTTTTTGTCTTAATCATAATATGACCAGTATGATCTTCATCAGTCTCATTCTTGACTTTCACTAGTCCCTTAGCCAAGAGGAATTCAAATAGGACTACACCTATATTAAACATTGTATTCGATTCTTTTTTCATTCTCTTAGAAGAAGAATCATTCTTCTTATTTATAGATGAAGCAGCCTTCTTCTTTGAAGAAGATTTATGACCCGAGTGGGTAATTTCCTTTGAACAAATATCTACATTATTATTGATAATCAATGCCACGTTAGCTTCATTACCAACGAACTTAATGAACTTGTGGGTTATTTCATCTTTTTCACTAACTGAATTCAAATCAATAGTGTCTATTTTTTCAGGCTCCGAAACTGGTCTGAAATTCCGTTTCTTCAAAATCTCAACATGACTTCTAACAGTATTATCTAGTTTGTCTATCATTGTAGCCAGACGAACTTTATGATCCCTCTCATTCATAGGGTTATTACATAGTAAACCTAGCACATATACTATCACACATTCCAATGTATACTGACCAAGTTGGTTTATGATATCGATATCCTCCTGCAACTTCAATCTGCATTTGACATACTCTTTGGCATTTGGTATATGGTTGAGTTCCTCATCCGTATACTCATTACGCTTTTTATGGTTGTCAATGTTAGCATTGTGTTGCTTAGGAGGTACCACATCATCACCTTCATAAATACAGACTTCTCTAGTATCTATGTACCTGCCCTTTATTAATTTACAAATTAGGATACTGCAATTATTCATTATTGAATCTTCATCGAACATCATACTGCTAGATTCTATCTTTTCTTCTAGCTCACATAGTAATTTCTTTTCATCCTGTGGGTTTTTATGAATAAATTCCTTATACGTTCTTAAATGATAGAAAGTATCATTACGATGTTCCTCTCATACATTTTGTTTCACATCGATCTTACCCTCCTCAGTTAATTTGCGGTATTCACCAATAAAATCGTCATCCCAAAAACGGTATAGTATCTCAAATTCCAATTTTGTTGGAGGTTTCTTTTTACAGGTGGGAACCCCCCAACTAGCGGCTGTTGGGTAATCACGCAGCCAGTCGATTTTACTATCATCTTTTATTGTTTTATCAACAAGAGGCTCTTGCTCAAGCATATTGCTTCGATGCAACTCATCATTTATAGAATCTCCCTCACCAGTCAGCACAGATTTATCGAAACCTAAATTTACAAATTTAATTTTTTCAAATTTTGTCATTTGAAATTTTGGGACCTTAGGTTTGCTATATAGGAATTTTTTTTGATTCTCACTCAATGTGAGAGGTCCCTACCTTGGTGTTTGACACGTTACTTATAGTTTGACTAGTGTAAACTATACTGATCTCGCACCCTCCATGTTGTTCAACTTGGTGAACGACCTATAGCTTTGTTACCCTATCACAGGATTCGAACCTGTGTTCTTCGTTTTTTGTGCATAACGATATCTTATCCTATAGACGAATGGGTAGGTAACAACATAAATATAGTTATTATCATGTGTAGTAAGGAAGGTATGTGCTTTTAGTTTATTTATATTAGTTATTTATTATCCTGGTAGTAAGTAAGGTATGTTAGACTGTTGGTTGCTGTCCTTGATGTGAATAGTATACCAGGCGATACTGACATAGTGGTAGATGATTGCTTATATGAGATTTTTTTCAAAATTGAGCAAGTGGTTAATGACAGCAATGGGGAATCCAATGAGTTTGACGACGCTGATGATCTTGATGACCCGGATAAACACACCAAAAACAATGATCAAGAGATGGGAGATGCTGAAAAAGAGGACAATGATGGCTTTGCTGAGACTGATAACAGACATAAAGGACATATTAGTTCTGAGAAAGGACCATCTTCAGGTTCGGTTTCTGCTTATGAGAAATCCATAGTCTATGAAAAATCTGATTCTTTAGTTCATAATATGGATGAGCTAAATAATCTGGATGTCTTAGAAGGTGTTAAGAATGTGGATGAAGGCCGGTCTGTATTGTCTGTTAAAGGTGGGGAATGTGACAGGGAGTTGGTGCCGGTAACTATGCAAAGGGAATGGGTGACTACTGAAATTCATAGCTCTGATAGAGATTCTCCTGATGACAGGGAACTGTGGCAAGCGAATGGGCAAGCTTTTTCGGATTCTGTGGCTGAGGTTCAATCTGTGAATTGTGAGAGGGATCAGGTTGCTATTATGTCTGATAGAGCTGTAATGTCAGTTCAATTGTTGAATGTGGCTAATTTGTCAGGGACTGTTACGGGAGTTTGCTCGGCGCTGAATGTGCCGGATGATGGGCAGTGTAAGGGGAGGTCTGAGAGTGCTCACGAAGGTTTTCAGATGGAGGATGTAGTAATTTTGCATGGCTCGGACAGATTGGATGGTATTTCGGTCAACACAAGGGAGTTATCGCCAGGAAATAATACAAAGGCTTCTGTCAGAACTTCTGCTAATGACAGAGAGCTCTCTGTGACTAATGAGTGGTCGACTCATGATGTGAAGCAAATGACCCTCAAGTCAATTCAATCTGAGTCGCCGGAGCAATTGTCAATCTGGGCTGGTTCGGATTTGAGTGCTGGGAGTGGAAATTCTGTGCTTGCAAATGTTTTGGATGCTTCAAGTAAACCTGTTTCGGTTTCTGTGGGAGTTGAAGTATCTGGCGTAAATATGGATAGTCTTTTGTCGGTTGATGGGAAGGGTCAGGATGGCAATGAAAGCAGGTTGGAGGTAGTTCAGGTTGACCATGAGCTGTGTCAGGAAGACAGAGATGAATTGGTTCATGCTGGCCGTATTGGCAACAAGCTCCAAAATTTGCCTCGACGCATGCTGAAAACACTATGCAAGAAAAACAGTATCCGGGCTAACCTTTCCAACCTGGAGATGGTGCATTCACTGCAGCTGCTGGATTCTATTAACGGTTGGGAAGATGTTGAGTTATCTCCATCCACTGGGCAATGCATGTCGCAAGGACGATCAAGCATGAGGATTGCTGCTATGGGGGACACTAATATAATGGCGAAGGCGATGAATCTGGTGGATAAAAAGAATTCATTAGTGTCAGGTAATTGCCCAACTTTACCATCTATTTCAAATTCTGAAATTTCTTTTTGATTGGCTAAGCTGGGTGTTTCAATGGGTAGAGACAGTACTACTATTGCTTCTTCTGTTGCATTGATTAAAAATATAGAATTAGACCGGACTAGGGTCTTGGAAAAAAATAAAAGTGCTACTTCTAAAGCCTCCTCACCTAAAATTGATCTGGATGAGGAGGAAGAGGATTTGATTGACATTCACCTCAATCACATTCGTAATGAACAGAATGTGTTTGAGGAGGGTATGGATCATATTTGTAGCGAACTTATTGCTACACCGCGTCGGAAAAAATTCAAATCCCGCAATATCAATAGAGAGGGTTTGAGTGCTAGAAAACCAAAAATATTATCTAAGCTGAGTTTCCAATGAAAGGAGTTTTCTGGAATAGCAGAGGTCTTGGAGACTTGGCTAAATATAGGTATGTAGAGGATATGGTAAAAGAAGAGCAAATTGATTTTATTGCTCTTTTAGAGACTGGTCGGGATCATTTCTTGGATGGGACATTAAAAAAATTATGTGGTGGCAAAGAATTTATTTGGCATTGCATGGCGCCTCATGGTCGATCAGGGGCATGCTCCTGGGAGCGGATCTAACGGTGTACGACATGGGAGCCATTGATGAAGGGAAATTTTATATTAAGTTTACTCTTCGTAATAAAAATGATGGTTTCAAGTGGGTCCTCATAGCAGTATATGGTCCTGTGCAACAAGAACATAAGGACACTTTTCTCACTGAAATGGCTCATGTTTGTAGTAAAGAACAATTACCGTATATTATTGGTGGGGATTTCAATATTATGCGAGGTCCGGATGATAAAAACAAGGATTCCTTTGATTTTAAATGGCCAAATCTTTTCAACATGGTTATTCAATCATTAGATCTTAGAGAGATAAATTTGACTGGACGATAATATACTTGGGCGAGTAGTGGAGATAATCAAACTTTTGAGAAGTTAGATAGAGTTTTGGTATGTACTGAATGGGAAAAAAATTCCCTCTCACCACTGTGGAGGCTAGAGATAGGAGTATTTCTGATCATACACCATTGATTTTGAATACTGGGGTCTCGTCTCGCTATAAAAATCAACCATTGTTCAAATTTGAACGTGGGTGGTTGATTCGTGATGGTTTTTATGACTTGGTAGCTAAAAAATGGCAGTCAGAGACAAGGGGGTTACTGCTATAAAAAAATGGCAGAATAAAATAAGAACCCTCAGACAATTTTTAAGAGGATGGGCCAAACACACAGCTGGACATAACAAGAAGGAGAAGGGAAAAATGATTTCCATAATTGATGCCCTTGATAAGAAGGAAGAACATAGCATTCTCTCAGAACATGAATTAAATTTGAAGAACTACCTCAAGGATAGAGTGGTCAATCTGTTGAGGGAAGAGGAAATTAAATGGTACGAGAGAGCTAAAACAAAAGACCTTTTAGAGGGTGATAATAACACACAATATTTTCATTTGGTTGCTAATGGCAAACACAGAAAGCAGCGCATTTTTCAATTAGAGCATGATGATGGCATAACAGTAGGTGATGCTGAACTAAAAGCGCATGTTACAAATTACTATAAGGGCCTGTTTGGACCACTAGAAGAAAATAATTTTAGTCTGGTGGAGACTCATAATCATGATTTGCCTCAGGTATCCAATGAGGAAAATGCCATCCTCATTGAACAATTCTTGAAAAAAGAGGTTAGAGGCGGTTTTCCAAATGGAACATAATAAAGCACACGGTCTGATGGATTTCAATTGAATTTTATCGAGTTTTTGGGAAATTATTAAAGGGGATCTGATGGCATTGTTTAATGATTTTTATCATGGAAAGTTACCTCTGTTTAGCCTCAATTTTGGAATAATTACGCTTCTTCCAAAAATTAAAGAGGCAACAAAAATACAACAATACAGACCTATCTGTTTGCTCAATGTGAGTTTCAAAATATTCACAAAAGTGGCTACAAATATAATTCTGGGGGTGGCCAACAAAGTCGTACGACCTTCACAAACTGCTTTCATGCCGGGCCGTAATATTATGGAAGGTGTAGTGATATTACATGAAACTATCCATGAATTGCACTCTAAGAAGCTTAATGGCGTGTTATTGAAACTTGATTTCGAAAAGGCTTATGATAAGGTTAAATGGACTTTTCTTCAACAAACGCTTTGCATGAAGGGATTCAGCCACCAATGGTGTTCCTGGATCAAACATTTTGTCACTGGCAATAGTGTTGGCATTAAAGTTAATGATTATGTTGGACATTATTTCCAAACCAAAAAAGGGCTCAGGCAGGGTGATCCCATGTCCCCAATATTATTCAATATTGTGGTAGACATGCTAGCCATTCTGATTAAGCGAGCGAAAGAGGATGGTCAGATTCGAGGAGTTATTCCTCATATTATAGAGGATGGCTTATCGATCATACAGTATGCAGATGATACTATCATTTTTATGGATCATGATATTGAGCAAGCTAAAAACATGAAGCTTTTGCTTTGTGTGTTTGAACAATTATCGGGGCTAAAAATTAACTTTCATAAAAGTGAGATTTTTTGCTTTGGCCAAGCTCAACAACATGAGCAAGTTTATACTGATTTATTTGGGTGTGGTATAGGATCATATCCATTCAGATATTTAGGGATTCCGATGCACTATCATAAGCTCCGTAATGCGGATTGGGGTGTAATTGAGGATCGTTTTAAAAGAAAACTGAGTACTTGGAAGGCCAAACACCTTTCCTATGGGGTAGACTTGTATTACTTAATTCTGTACTAAGTAATTTACCAATGTTTATGATGTCTATTTTTGAAATTCCCAAAGGTGTTCTTCATAGGCTGAATGTCTATCGCTCGAGGTTCTTTTGGCAAGGCAATAATCATAAGAGGAAATATCGTCTTGCTAAGTGGGATATATTGTGTCGTCCTAAAGACCAAGGAGGTTTGGGTATTGTCGATTTACAGATTAAAAATAAATGTCTCCTAAGCAAATGGTTATTTAAACTGTTGAATGAGGATGGGATCTGGCAGACCTTACTTACAAATAAGTATCTAAGTTCTAAATGCTTGTCCCAAGTGCATGTCAAACCGGGTGATTCACAATTTTGGAAAGGTCTTTTAAAAATTAAAGATGAATTTCTAGGTTGTGGATCCTTTCGGATAAGAGATGGTTCACAAACTAGGTTTTGAGAGGACACTTGGATAGATTCTATGCCACTAAAGGTTCAATTTCCAAGTTTGTATAATATTGCTCATTACCCTCATATTGCTGTGGCGAAAGTGATGACTCAGATGCCACCAAATATTAACTTCCGCAGAATATTAAGAGGGAACAAATTGATTGCATGGTACAACTTAGTAGCAAAATTGGCTAATTGTCAACTTACCGTTGGAAGGGATATTTTTAACTGGGATTTACATAAACATGGCCACTTCTCTGTTAGATCTATGTACAGCTATTGTATGAATAAGAACACTCCTTACAATTGTAAATTTATTTGGAAGTTGAAAATCCCTTTGAAAATTAAAATTTTTCTTTGGTATTTACAACGCGGAGTAATTTTAACGAAGGATAATCTAGCTAAAAGAAATTGGTATGGGGATCTGAAATGTTGTTTCTGTAATTGTAATGAAACAATAAGACATTTATTTTTTGATTGCCAACACTCAAAAGCTATCTGGCGAGTTGTACACATAGCTACTGGTTTATCACTACCCAAGTCCATTTCCAATATGCTTGGTCATTGGTTAACAGGCATTGAGAAGAATGTTCAAAAATTAATTCTTGTTGGGGGTGTGTGTAATACTGCAAAACACTTTTCTAGTTTTTTTGGCCGGTGATGTTCTCATTTTCTTGATTCAAGGATTTATTCTGAAGAAAAGTTTTGTCGCCTCGCAGTTTAAAAAAGTTTAGTAAAGGTTAGGATTAAAGATTTAGGTTTGGGAGGGGTATTTTTGGAATTCCCCTCTTCCTCTCTTTTCATGTGGCTATCATTTCTTCTCCCTTGGCAGGATTTTTTCCCCAATCTCCTTGCCGACTCCCCTTTTTTCCTCCTGGCCGCATGCTTCCAAGGGCCTGGTCGCCCTGCTTCCTCCCCTGCTGGTCGCGCTGCTCCTCTCCCTGCGCCCACTCCAGGCCGAGCGCCTCCCCTCCCTGCGCCCACTCCAGGCTGAGCGCCTCCCTTCCCTGCGCCCCACTCCAGGCGGCTCACCTCCCTACGCCCCATTTCAGGCCAGCGCCCCCTAGCATCCTTTGTGGCCGTGGTGCCTTCTTCGGCAGGCGCGCGCCCTCACTCCCAGTCTTGCGAGTTCCTCTGCAGCTTCCCCATGGCTCGGCGTCGCCCTCCCCTGGTCTTCTTCCTGGCTCGGCAGCAGCAGCACCGGCGGCAGCAGAAGAAGCAGCAGTAGCCGACACTTCCTCCTCCTTCCTCTCCCTTCTTGTGGTAAGTGGAGTTGGGAGTCTAGCTTATGGATGAATGGTTGTGGTTATGGTGTTTGATGAAATGCCTAGCTAGGTTTTCATGAGATGAAATGATTGTGCATGTGTCAATTTGTGTTACCCCAATTTCTATGATTTGTGTGAGGAACTTATCAGCTATATTTGAGCATCATATTGGGTGCTTGAGGATTTAATGTGCCGCTATTTACAGAAAAGCGTTTGCATACTTCATGGAGTTGAGTAGGGTTATTTAGTTGATATTTCATTCCTTACTGTCCAGATTGAGGTAGTATGTTGTGGTGAGTTTAATGCATATAGTATCACCTCCTTTAGTTATTCCTTATTCTTTGCTAAAGAAGGTTAGTGATGGTGCATGTATTTAGATGCTAAAGTGAATCTTGATGTATGGCATGGACCAAGTAGAGAGTTGTGCATAGATATGTTTAGCATTATATTTCATATCTTGGCATTTTGGGTTCTTTTGTATTGTGAATTAGCAAAATGTGCTTATTCTGCTAGTGATTGTATTCCAAACTAGGCCGACAATAGTCGTTATCGCTTGATGCAGCTTAAGTCTTAACCGAATGAGCTGGGGCTTTATTCTTTTTCTGGTTGTTAATTTGCTATATGAACTGATGGAATACTGCAAATGCTTCTCTTCCTAACTAGGATAAGATATAACAAAGTGTGACTTAAAATTGAGCCTTATCAATTGTCATGCATGTATGCAATCCATCTAGTTATGGCTGAATATGGTGAGAGGATTGTGTCTCTGTTGTTTCAAGCAAATCTGTTGCTACTATGGTTTATGAAAGATTGGTAGATAACAATGGTTGAACTTGTTGTTTACTCGTAACCTGGTAAGATTGGTAAGCACCATATTAGTTTTGGAAAGCAACGATGCTTATAGCAGCTTGACCTTAAATCTCATGTTTTTGTGTCTGCCTGTATATCTAAAACAATGTGCAATGCATTCTTGGATGTGGCTAATCAAATTCCATTTGGCAATTTTACTGTACGGTGTTTAAGTCAATGGAGCATGTAATTCGCGGTTAAACCGGTTCTTTACCCGTTGTTCTGCGTGGTTGAAAGAATGAAAGTTGAAACATATTGTAATGCTGAATGACCTCGCACATATGCATAGCTCCAGCCTGTAATGTATTGAATGGAGTAGTTATAGTAGTCTTTGCAAATGAAAGATAATTGTTTGCACTTTAGTGTAGATTATATTTATCTGAGTCAACCTAAAAGTGGAGCTTTTGTGGTTGTAGTTGGGGGCGTAGAGCATTGTTGAAAAGGTATAATTTGTAAAGCGTTTTGCGACGGTTGTTTCAAGTGGAGTAGTTTTGGGAGTGGCATAGCATCTTCCTCACGCCAGCCACTCCGCACCCTCCGATAAAAGGCAAGTACATCGTGTTATTGAGTGGGGTTGTGGGTTCATATGTGATGCTACTTAATTTAATTGTTGCTCTGCTAATTAGATGAACTCTAATTGAAAATAGGCTTTTAGTAAGGTTGATTATAGTAAGTATATTATTCGAGTGAATGGGGTTGACATGAGTTGGTTTAAATGATTAAGTCATTTCTAGAGATGGTATGTTTGAGTATCTAATTGCATGACAGAAACGCTGTAATGTGTTGCCAGGTCTGATTGTTGAATTTGATTAGATTAGTATCGCTGGCAACCTAGGAAGGTGGGAATTCGGCTATATATATATATTTATGTATGTGGATATGGCTATGTTAGTGTTGGCAATGAATGAAGGGTTGCATTTCATTCATGTAAATTACATTAATGCATTCATTAAAGGAAGAGGCGACCCATTCGATGCGGGCCTCTGTGTTCTACGTAGTGAACACGAAAGTCCTACCTCGTAGTCCCATTCATCGAGGTGAATGGGGCGAGACGAGAAGAGTAGGCATCTTCCACGGGATGGAAGGGGCGTGAGGGTGCACACCGACGGTGGACACTCAGCGAGACTGCGATGCGTGCATCAAAGAGAGCATTCTTGTCGCATTGCATTCTAACGATGATTTTTGAGTTAAATGTAAATGTGTCGAGTTGGGATCGAGTCGGGGGCTCATCCAAAAAGATTAAAGAGGTATGTGTAAGAAGTTAGTAAGGAAGTGAAGCAAGTGAGCATGCATACTGCATTATATGGTTGTAGAAGTGTAATGGATTATTCAGAATCTACATTTTCATGTCTGGTTGCAAGATATGACTTATGTTTTTAGGTTTTATGTTATACTTCATTGTCGTGGAGTTGCGAACTCCATCAAAGACGAGCATGGGGTTGGTTTTGGAGAATTAGTCGTGATACTTTTGTTTTATCTGCGTGTGTTACTTATGTAAGAATGGTTGTTATACTCTTAAGTAGGAAAAATCACGATTGATAATGACTTTATTCCTTGTTGTACTTTCTTTGAGTCACCGACTCACGCTTGTTGTTTGTGTTGTTGCAGGTACCTTGAAACGGCATGCATGGATGGGGGTAGTAGCACAATCACGTTTTGCAACATAACCTTTCCACCATATTGATTATAGTTCTGATTTTAATAGTTCGTGAAACTTCTTGTAAGAGGTTGTTTGCGGTTATGTTTATTGAGTTCCTGTCCTGTAATAATTATGTGGTGGAGTTTATTAATTTCTATTGGATGTGTGTGATTGGTTAACTAAGGACCTGCTAGAATGATATCATATACTGCAAATGTTTTCTGTCTGCTGAGTGGATGTCCTAGTTTTAGGGGAGGTGCTGCCGAAATTTTTGGTAAATTCGTCAATCTCCTAGTTGTTCGCTTACTTTGCTAAGTTTTATTCCTAGTGGATTGGTAATTATTGGTGCTAGTGAGGGTAACATTCGGGGCACCGGGTGCTGGGGTGTTACAGTGTGGACATGTTATGGGCTATTTGGTGTACACGCAATGATATTGTAATTGGTTGCGGTTTTGGGCACTATTGCAGCATGAAAACAACAGGGAGAAGATTCGACAGGCAAGCAGGGCTTTGGAGATTGTGACATTGCAAATCTTCGCCAAAAATGAATGGAGAAGCAATTATAGATTAGGCTTTTAAATTCTGGATCTTTTTTTGCCCATTTTACATTATAGATATTTGAATTTGATATTTGTACGAACTCGGTCGTGTGCTTTGGCAGAGACCGGATTTTTAATCCTTTATCTAAAAAAAGTAAGGTATGTTAAAAATTTATTATCCTGGGGTAGTAAGGTGTGGAGTGTCTAGCTTGCTTGGCTGGAAAGGTCTAATAAAGGTATGTGATAAATATATTTTTTCCTCTAAAGGGGTATATATGTGTGTGCAGTCTTTTAAAGGTATGTGATAAATATTTATATTACCTCTAAAGAGAGTCTAGATGTCTAGTGTGATTTTTATCCTCTAAAGGGTGTCTATAAGGAGGTTGTTCTTTTTTACCTCTAAAGGGGGTCTATACGTAGTTGTGCTTTTAAAGGAATGTTAAAATTATTTATACCTCTAAAGTGGGTGTATATTAGGATGTGCTTTTAAAGGTATGTTAAAATTATTTATACCTCTAAAGGGGGTGTATATATGGACCTTTTTAGTACTCCTTGAGCTAATCCCTCATTGTTTTCGCGCATTAAGCTCAGGAATACGTTTATTTGCTAATATGATGGCCGGTCATAGTTCAGTAAAGATTTTAAGTGGGTTTGCTTGGACTATGCTATTTCTGAATAATATTTTCTATTTCATAGGAGATCTTGGTCCCTTATTTATAGTTCTAGCATTAACCGGTCTGGAATTAGGTGTAGCTATATCACAAGCTCATGTTTCTACGATCTCAATTTGTATTTACTTGAATGATGCTACAAATCTCCATCAAAATGAGTAATTTCATAATTGAATAAAAACGAGGAGCCGAAGATTAGAGGGGGCTACAGCTACGCTTTTGCAGCACTGAACATGGTTCCGGGTACTCAAGATATTGTGTTTGGAGAGGTGTAGATAGATAGGATGTAGTCTTGCTCGATCAGTCCCCTGAAGCAACAAGCAAGGGCTTGCGCTTCCCGCGCGAAAGAAAGCATAATGTACATACGGATTGAGATAATAACAGACTTGAATCGTCACTTCACTTTTCAGGATGCTGTCCTGGTTTATTTGGTTATCTGATCTTGGTTGGTCCTAATCAAAAGATAGGTCATTCTGTGGGGTATTGGTTTTTCATAGGAGAGTTTAGGTTATGGCAGGGTGGGTCAACTCTCATCCGTCCGTTCTATTTTTTGTCTCTAGTGACAAAGTCCACTGATTGGTTCTAGGTGTTGGATTATTAATTCATTTTCTTGAGGAGAACAAATACGATTTGAACACTGCTAATAGCTCAATGAGCTGGTTATGTGCTAGATGGTCAATGGCGGTAAAACACAAGAAGACGTGTCAAATTTTGTATGGAGATCCGCATGTCTTAGCTAGGAATGAGCTGTGAACAAAATCTAAATAGTTGTTACTTGAGTCGATAATGACTTTGTGTCAGTTTGCTAGAGTCTATAAATTGGACTGGTACCATCTATTGTAACATAAGCTTTTGTATAAGACCTGAGATGTAGTTAAGATTACACTTGATCCTCTCTCTGTTTTATTGCTTCCTTCCATTATCTCCAACAACTGGTATTAGAGCCCCAGGTTCGAGTCGGGCGTAGCGAAGTAGCGAGTCGCGTTCGTGAAGTTTGAATCCACTTGATTCGATGGCTTCAGGTGTTGGCGCCAGTATGGCGCAGTCGATGATTCCCGTGTTTGCGGGAGAAAACTATGATATGTGGAAGATAAAGATGCGAACGCTGCTACTATCGCAAGGATTGTGGGATGTGGTCGAGAACGGCTATACCGAGTATGCCGTTGACCAAGTTTTCACGCCAGAGCAGAAGAAGACTCTGGCAGAAGATCAGATGAGAGACGCCAGAGCCCTGTTTCTGATTCAGCAGGGTGTTGCGGAGAGCTTGTTTCCGCGAATTATTGGCGCCATGAAGTCGAAGGAAGCATGGGAGATTTAAAGAGAGGAGTTCCAAGGTTCTGCGAAGGTGTTGTGAAGTGACCAAGGTGGTGAATTCTACTCGGATGATTTAAAATTTTTTTGCCAAGAACATGGTATTCGAAGGCAATTGACAACATCATGCAGTGCTCAACAGAATGGTGTCGCTGAAAGAAAAAACCGGACCATAGTCGAGATGGCGAAGTCAATGCTTAAGGAGAAAGGTATGCCTGAGACTTTTTTTTTGGGCAGAAGCTGTTAATACAGCAATTTCTATTCTGAATAGAAGTCCGACAAAGGCAGTTCTGAACCGAACACCGTTTGAAGCATGGTTTAGTGAGAAGCCGGTAATCAGCCACATGAAGGTATTTGGTTGTGTTTGCTATGCACATGTACTAGCCGAGAAAAGATCAAAATGGGATGACAAGAGTGAGCTGTTGGTTATGCTGATGGCACGAAAGGATATCGGCTATATAATTTGAAGAAGGAAAAGCTCATAATTAGCAGAGATGTCGTTTTTGACGAGAAGGCTTCCTGGAATTGGGAAGAAGAGAAGGTGCAGAAGAAGAAGTCGGTACCAACTGTTATCTCGTTAGGCGAACCGATGATTCCAGCAATCGAGCAGTAGGAGCAAGGTGGTGCTCCAGGACAAGATGGGTCGAGTTCAAGTTTGAGCTCAAGTCCAAGCTCAAATTCAAGTTCTAGCCCGAGTGCTAGAGAACAGTCGACTACACTGGAGTCAGCTCCAAGGCGGGTAAGAAGTCTCGCAAAAATTTATGAATCATGTAGTTTCTCTGTAGTTGAACCACAAAGCTCTGAAGAAGCTGAGAAATACAAGAATCGGATAAAAGCTATGGAAGATGAGATCCACATGATAGAGAAGAACAACACCTGGGAGTTGGTAGATCGGCCGAAGGATAGAGAAGTAATTGGAGTTAAGTGGGTTTACTAGACTTCTGTAAGTCCAGATGACTCAGTTCAAAAATTCAGTTGCGATAGCTTTCATTGTCCAGAAGTTTGGCTTTTATAGCCAGCGTTCTTACAGCGGTAATTCCCTCCAAAAGAAAATGACAGAAAACAGTAAATTCAAAAAGATGACACTCAACAGTAATTACTACTTCACTTCCTCTCCTTTGGATCATCATTAACGTTTTACTCCTTCAAATCCTAGCCGTTCAGTTCTACTCACGTACTCACAACTTCATCGTTGATCTTGTTGTCTTCTTCTATCTTGCGCCTTTTGCTTCTTTTCTTCCCTCGCACACCGCTGGTCCTGACAATCTCCCCCTGCTCAAGGTGTTGCTTGTCCTCAAGTAACAAAATGAGGGAAGGTGCTTCGGATGAAAGACAGATCCTCCTAAGTGGCGTCTGTTGGAGCCAAAATTTGCCATTGAATCAACAGCTAGGCTACCGGTACTCCTTTCCTTGGCACGATCCAACGATCCAGCACCGCCAAAGGTTTAGTTTTTATCTGTCCATCTTCACATACCAACGGAAGCCCTTTCATCGGTACCGCATTTCTTCCCACATGCTTCTTTAGCTGGCTTACATGGGAGATAGGATGAATGCCAGTGTCTTCCAGAAGTTGCAGTTTGTATGCCACATTTCCAATTCTTGCAAGCACACGGAATGGGCCATAATATTTAGACATCAACTTCAATGACCCACGCAGTCCAAAAGCATTTTGTCTATATGGTTGTAGCTTAAGATAGACCATATCACCAACCTGTAAAGTCCTTTCAGTTCGTTTTCGATCAGCAAAATGCTTGATTCGCTTCTGAGATTGATGTAAACTTTCCTTGATCTTTTGGATCATTTCTTCCTTCTGCTGGATAGTTTTGCTTCTTCAGAAATGTTACAAGGTACTGAGAACTCTCCAATTTGGGCAGGCGGGTAACCGTATAGAGCTTGGAATGGGGTGAGTTTAAGGGAAGTGTGATAATTGGTATTATGCCACCATTCTGCAAGAGATAGCCAATTGAACCATTCCTTTGGTTTAAGAAACACCATGCTCCAAAGATATGATTCCAGACATTGATTTACCCTTTCGGTCTGCCCGTCGCTTTGCGAATGATAAGCTGTGCTCAATTTCAATGAAACATTCAAGGCCTTGAATATCTCTGTGAAAAACTTACTTGTAAAGATACGGTCTCTATCTGTGACAATAGAAATGGATAGCCCATGCAGTTTCCACACATTATCAATAAACAGTTTGACTACCTGCTCCACCGTGTATGGATGAGATAGCCCAATAAAGTGAGCATACTTTGTAAATCGATCTACAATCACTAAGATTACATCTCTTCCTTGAGATTTTGGCAGCCCTTCGATGAAGTCCATGGTGAGATGGGTCCAAGCCATGTCTGGCACTTCAAGGAGGTCCAAGAGTCCTGGAATGTGCAAATGTTCAGATTTGGTTACCTGACACACCGGACATTCATTAATTAAGTGTTCCACATCCTTCTTAATGTTCGGCCAGTAAAACAATTTTTTAACCCTGTGATATGTAGCTCTTATACCCGAATGCCCTCCAAAACTGGATTTATGGAAATCTTCCAGTATTCTTTGCCTCAAATTTCCTTTCTTACCTATGTAAATTCGGCCCTTAAACCTCAACAACCCGGCTACCAATGTAAACTTGGCATTCTGACCACCAGAGGTATTTACTTCATGCAAAATGTGCTTGCTATACTCATCGTCCACGTAACTCTCTTTAACTTCTTTAATCCATTCGGGTATGACAGTAGTGACAGCATGACATTCCTGAGCAGTAGCTTCAGTTAAACTGTCCCTCCTGGATAAAGCATCAACCACTGTGTTCTCTTTACCCTTTTTATACTCCACTTGATAATCAAATTCCAATAACCTAAGCATGAGCTTGTGCTAAATTCCTTCATTCAAATGTTGCGAAGTGATATACTTCAAGCTTTTCTGATCAGTTCTAATAATTAATGTTCCTCCCAAAAAGTAATGTCTCCACCTCTTCACTGCCTTTAAAATCACCATGGCTTCTTTGTCATACACTGACAGGGCTGCAGCACGAGTTCCCAAAGTTTTGCTAAAATAAGATATTGGTTGGCCCGACTGCATGAGAACCCCACCAATTCCAGTTCCACAAGCATCGTTTTCCACAATAAAAGGCTTCGTAAAATTTGGTAGAGCAAGAACAGGGCAGTTGGTCATGATTTTCTTAAGTCTTTCAAAAGCTTTGGTTTGATCCTCTCCCCATTGCCAAGCATCTTTCTTCAGCATCTCAAATAGAGGCTTGCAAATTTCTCCATATCCTTTAATAAATCTCCGGTAATAGCCGGTCAATCCAAGAAACCCTCTGAGCTGAGTTATATTGCGAGGTCTAGGCCACATGAGGACATCCACTATCTTTTTCGGATCAGTAACTACTCCCTCTCCACTGATGATGTGCCCTAAATACTCCACTTGTGAGGTGGCAAAAATACATTTGCTAAGCTTAACCCTGAGTTGATTCTCTTGCAACACAACCAATACAGTTTTAATATGCTCCTTATGTTCCTCCCGACTCCTGCTGTATATAAGTATATCATCGAAAAATACAAGAACAAACCTTCTCAAATATTGAGCAAAAATGTTGTTCATCAAGGATTGGAAAGTGGCAGGAGCATTAGAGAGACCAAATGGCATGACCAGATATTCATAATGTTCTAGATGAGTCTTAAATGCCGTTTTGTGTATATCTTCTTCTCTCATTCTAATTTGGTGATAACCCGACCTCAAGTCGAGTTTGGTGAAGATGTTTGCTCCATGTAACTCATCTAGTAAATCTTCAATGACTGGCATGGGAAATTTGTTCTTTACCATCATTGAATTCAGTTGCCGGTAATCAACACAGCTTCCATGAGCCATCTTTTTTTCTTACCATCACTGCAGGAGAAGCATAAGGGCTAACGCTATCACGAATCTCTTTACTCTCCAATAGCTGTTGGATAATTTCTTCCATGGCATTTTTCTGGTAGTGGGGAGTCTTATATGGCCTTAGATTAGGTGGATCCCTTCCCTCTTTTAAATGTATTGCATGATCACAAGACCTTTTCGGTGGCAGCCCTTTAGGTTCCAACATCAATTTAGTAAACTGCTGCAGAATTAGTTTGATATCTTCTAGAATCTCATGCTCTTTTTCATTCTCCATCTCCGTTAGCGCTTGCACTTGAATTAAACAACCCATCACTCCCTTAGTAATCATCTTTTCCAATTTAGCTGCACTAATAGTACGGTTGTCAGCAAGACTTGCCAGGTCCTGGAATTGCATAGCTCGGCCTTCTTTGGTAATTGTCAGCTTTCTTTGTTTTAAATCTAACCCAATTGGACTATATTGGAATATCAAGTCAGCCCCCAAAATGATGTCATAACTCTTTAATGCCAATAACTTGAAGGTATTGCAAAAGTTCTCCCCTTGAATTATATACTGGAGTTGATCCACTTGAGCATCTGTGCGGAGTTCACCACCTCCAGCCACAACAACCTTCTTGACCGGGCCATACGTTAGCTTCAAATCAGCTTTGATCGCTAGTTCATAATCCAAGAAGGAGTTTGTGCTGCCACTATCAACCAGAGCCACCGCCTTTCGTTCGGCAATATATGTTATCAAAGTAAAAGTGGCCGGTCCCAACATACCCTTGACTGCTTGCTGTGAAATCATCATAAGATGTTCAGGGTGGTCTTGTGCTTCTACCACTCCTGGGCTGCCAGGCGCAGAGACAAACTCAGGTTCAGCTGCTACTTCCTGTGTTTGATCATCTTCTTCCTCTTCTTCCCCTTTCATAATCAATGCATGTAAAGCCCGCTTAACCTTGCACTTATGGCCTGGGGTCCACGGTTCCTTGCAAAACCAACACGGATTTCTATTCTTTTCCGCATTCAAGATTTGGCCTGTTGGTGTTGGTTCTTTCTGAAGATTTGTTTTGAAGCTATTCTGGTTTGGTTTGTTCAATCCAAAACTCAACTTGTTCCTGTTAAAATTTCCCGGGTTTTGTTTACGCCTTGCAAGCACTGCCTTTTCATAAACCCTCGCATACTAGTAACACTCCATCAATCCTTGTGGACGTTGACTGCACACTTGGTACTTAATATCTCCCTTCAGTCCACTAATGAAGCAGCTCAATAGGAAGTGTTCCTTTAAATAAGAATGATCCCTCTTCACTAGCGCCACACATTCTTCAAATCTATCGATATAATTGGATACTGTGGTTTGCTGCTTAATATTTGTTAAACCTTCCACTGCATCATGTGTGTTTACCTCTGAAAAGCGATCACAGACCATAGCACAAAATTGGGGCCAAGTAATCACGTGTACCGGGATGCCAATACCTTTAAACCAAGTAGCAGCTCTACCAGTCAGATGAGCGGTCGCCAAATTCACCCATTGATCCAGATATTTCAAAGAATTTTTCACATAACTTTAACCAATTCATCACATCATCCCCTTCAAACAGTGGTATTTCAAGACAAGGACCCTTAATCATAGCTTCCGCATAATGGTTTAAGTTACTGGGCTCACCTACATATTGATTCATAGGGGCATCAAACCATTGGACTCCTTGATTTGAAGGCCTAACTCCATAGCTATTCCACACATTCACAGATGGTCTGTTAGATGAGTTCCTTTCATATACATGAGTGTGTTGTCCCAACCCAAAACCTCTCATATTTATGTGATTGTTATGAAGTCCGGATGGATCTGCAATATGATCATTCCCCATTTGAACATTATATCCTTCCCCGTGTGTCATATTCTCAATTTGGGAGGGAAAATTTACTACAACTCTACTTGTTTCTTGAAGCCTGCTTAACTCTTGTTCTAAAGCTCCAGACTCAGATACTTGTACTTGAGACATTCTAGCACGGGCAGAACTACTTACCTCTGGTTGTGGTAAAGGTAAAGTAGAGCTCTATGTACATATCTTTTTCAGCATCTCCTTCATCTCAGCAAACTCCGATCTCAAGCTCTTCAAATCAGCCAAATCCTCTTTGATGATAGATATTTCCGCACGTACCTCATTTAGATCCTCCTTTCCTCCCATGATCAAGTTTCAGTAGAGCGATCGAGGGATTTTACTAGCGTCACAACACCAACCTCAAACTCTCTCAGTATTTTGGAGTCCGATTTGGCGTGGAGATTTTACAGCCGCGATTTGTGAATCGCTCCAACCCACACCAATTGCACCACCAAATTGCCAAGGATAGAGTGAGCTCTGATACCTATTGTCAGGATCGTAGCAGTAGCAAAAGAACAACCGAGAGATTGATTGATTTCAGGCAGTATGTGATAGACGAAGAGAAGGGAAAGTATGGTTCTAGATTATGCTACTTTACTCTATAGGAACTAAAGTAGACATTCAGTTGTGATAGCTTTCATTGTCCAGAAGTTTGGCTTTTATAGCCAGTGTTCTTACAGCGGTAATTCCCTCCAAAATAAAATGACAGAAAATAGTAAATTCAAAAAGATGACACTCAACAGTAATTACTACTTCACTTCCTCTCCTTTGGATCATCATTAACGTTTTACTCCTTCAAATCCTAGTCGTTCAGTTCTACTCACGTACTCACAACTTCATTGTTGATCTTGTTGTCTTCTTCTATCCTGCGCCTTTTGCTTTTTTCTTCCCTCGCACACCGCTGGTCCTAATAGGGGCTGGGTATCAGCTGGGTCAAGTGGTCTGTCCATAATGGGAACAAACAATGCAAGAAGACGGGAGAAAGCGGGATAGATGAAGACGCCTTCGGCGCGGGAACGCGAGTGAATCGGGTAAGTACCGAAGAGAACAACAACGCTAAGTAGTGGGCCATACTTGTAAGCGTGTGTTGGTGTATAAAGGAGCGAATTCTTTTTAAATAATATATGTTTAATGAAAAATTATAGAAATAATATGCCAAAAAAATAATAGTTATACACACCTGTCGCACGTCTAAATTGCGACAGAGAGTCTGTCGCAGATTGGAATTGCGACTGAGTAGCAGCCCCAAAAAAATATTAACGATAGCTAGAATTTTATAGTTCAAATTAGGGTTCAATAAATTCAGAAAAATTTATATTTGTCAGTGATAATTCATATAGTATTAGATAAAATTATTTGTCAATTAAATTTTTTGACAAAAAAAAATCAAAATTCGTTGTTCATCATTCTTTTTCAATGTGCAACAAATTTCCAAATTTGACGACAAATTATAGTAAAATATTGAAAATATTGAATAAAACCTGACATTGATATTACAAAGTGCAGGACTAAGTCACAATCTGGATTAGAACATAGGTACATACCTTAGAGAATTCATAAAACTGGAATACAATATAGGTACATACATGCCTTAGAGAATTCATAAAACTGGGATACAACATATTCCATAAGTATGCCTTGAGGTCATTGGAGGTCAAAAGGTTCAAGTTAGAGGTTGTCACGTTATGCCTCGATAGTGTCGGACGCTACTCTTGCAATCTGGACACTACTGTACTTAGCTTCTCCTCCTTAAACAGGTCATCCTTCCAATTACGTGTAATCTTCAATGTGTAAAGAAGGGCTACGGTGCTCATATCTGGTATCCATGAGAATGCTCTACTAGAGGATCCAGCCATGGTGAAGTGTGAGTGGAAGCTGTGTATGTGTGCCTACGGTTTGGCCATTTATAGTATTCCCCGTCTACCCCACCCATGGCTTGAGCTTTCTCCTCGGTCTATGATTGCAATGGGGTGCAGGTTGAAGTTGGGATGAAGGGCTGCTTGGGTGGTGGGTGGTTTTATAACTCACTTAGGTTTGAAAAAAGCGGGCTGCAGCGTATTGTTGTTTCGGTTGGCGAAAGTGGTGGGTTGTAGAGTGTTGTCACTTCACTCTGAGACAGACAGTGTGTTGTATGTCGCTATGTAATAACGGGTGTCGTGTCTCATCACCTTTTTAGGTAGATATGACTAATCGAACTGAGAAATCAATAGGCAGCGTGTTGCCGCCTCGACTTTTTAGGCTGATGTGACAACAAGCTGACAGCAGCTTTCGTAGGCTAATTTGACAACAAGCTACCCCGAATACTAAAATCAGGTTGAGAATGTTGCTGGCAATGTGTTGTCTAATAGGACTGAAAAAGCTGAAAGCGGTGTGTAGAGTATTATCACTTTTCACTTCGAAAGGTGATGGATGCTTTAGGGTGTTTGCTTTAGTAGGATGCAGATGCAAAGCAAGTTTACGTAGGATCTTTTTTTAGATTATGGTAGTACATGTATGAAAGGGTGTTTGTGGGCTATTCATCAATAATTTGGAAATTTAAACATGTTATTTTACGGGCAGCTAAAAAGGCTTAAGTGATCATACAGTTTACACGGTTGCGGTCCAGTTTTTTTAAGTTTGTGACTGCACCATAGGGGATATTTTACCATTTGTTAGGCATTATCGTAGCACATAAATGTGTCGATGTTTGGAAAATAGGTTCCCCGCCGAGCTTAGTTGTTGATTGAGGGATCAACCAAAGCCCCTTTTCCGTGAAAGGTTTGCATCCGAAGAATGTTGTTAGGTCGTAATGCTCGGATGTCAATGGACAGAGGATGTATATTGGTTCGGGCCTCTCACGATCGAGATAACAACCTTACGTCTAGTGATCTTACTATGTTGTTAAATTCTTACAGAAAGGATTTGTGTGCTATGCTTCTTGACATGACCTGTCTCTATGCCGATCTGTCGATGAGGTTTTATAGACGATCGAAATAAATACCGCCAAATAATGCGCTATTACTGCGCTCGAATGTGACTGTAACTGCACCCTTGATTTCGCCATGTTATGTCGTGGACATGATGGACTCAGATCGTGGCATTGTGGACTTAAAACCGTAGCGTAATTATCGTCACGTCGTCATTATGGGCTGAGCACGACCTCTTAATCACGCTCGTGATTTTCCCTCAACTCTGACCGACCGTTGTGTACCTCTGACCAAGCATGCTCGGGGATTTATGGCACATGCTCAGGGTCGAGCCTAAGCATGGTCGGGGCTGACCCACCAGCTGGTCCATCCGAGGATCCTCCTTGGGGACATCGTCCAAGGGCATGCATGGTCGATCAAAAACTGGCTGCCGGGGTATAATGGTCTTTATGGAAATTATCCAATCCCCGACAAAATGATATCGTAATAGAAGATAACTTAAGAAAACAAAATACCATAGCTAAATGTTACATAATCTGAGAAAGTAAAGTAGCATATTATGTTTAGTACATCATATATGAAAGGAAAAAACTAACTAGGGCCCCTGCGTGGTGCTACTCCTCATGTGGTCTCAGGCCTCCTACGATGCTACACATGCCCAGAGGGATACGTCAGCTGGTTAGGGGCCTATCCACAAGTACTCTTAGCAAGCCGTACTAGTGCTGTAGGAATAGCAAAAACGTCCTGTGACGGCTAACTCGGGCTGGGCGCATTGGCGAGTTGGGAGGGACCAAGGACCGCACTCGTGGGCTGCTAGTAAGGATCTACAAAGAAGTCCAAGTCAGCGTCGTCAAGCTGAGAGAAGTCAGCGAAGGTGCTCACGCTCTGGTCTGGTGCTGGTTGGACCACTTGTAAGTTCAAGCGCCATTGGTTTTGGTGATTGATTTAGAATAATGCTTAATCCTTTATTAATAACAAACCTAATCTTTATGAGACTAACATGTTTATTGAGCAAATATTTAGTAGTCTCAAATTTGGATGAAAAATGGAAAACCCAAGGTATGTATGCATATTCTTTCTAGTATTAATTTCATACTTTGGATTCAAGTTAAAGTATAAATATCCCCATTATATTAACCACAAAATATGCATCATGTTTCTCAATCCATATATTACATGGATGCACATATCTAGGGGGACTTTGTAATTTAACTTGAAGATTTCATTGTATTGATCTATTCTTTATTAGCACATATAAGGATCAAGACATAGAAACTAAATCCTTGAGTATATATTTGAATTGCCTAGTTGTAGTATACTCATGGTAATATAGGATATGCTCCAATGTAATCAAAATTGAATATGTGCATATTATCTCCAAGACAATTACATCTATGCACATATACATGTGGGGTTTATTCTATAGTTGATGGCTTAGAATAATGGTCATTTTCATATAATCCACACATTATGGACCATTACTTTACATCAACATGAGTATATGAAAACTTGTGTAGTTAATATATACTCATATCAATTTAAATGAAAATTTAAATTGAGGTCGGTTGTCTTTTAATCATCAAAGGACATTTCATCATGGGTTGATGGTGTTCGTTTAGATTGATTAAGGATAATCGATAGTTCTTGAGTATAATGAGGCATTAGTTGCATTGGTGTACTCAAGACACATTTATATCATTTATCTTGATTTGGGTTGTACTCAATTGATCTAAAGGCATCCATTATGTGTTAATGGAGTGCAAGAGATAATTGAGACAACCATATATCTTGGACTAACTACTTTCATGAGTTGTGTTTAAGCTAGGTTAAGTCCAAAGATGATTGAGATGATGAAAACGGGACATGGACAACATCATGAGGTGATGGGTATCAAGAGATCCCGTAAAGATTAAGAGAAGAGCTGAGTGATGATCCCGAGGGAGCGTATGAGTAAAGATCATAAAGACCCTAAAGGGGATTGCTTGCGTGCGGTGGCTCAAGGTATAACTAGATAGGCTAAAGACTTTCTAGTCTTTGAGTCTAGTTTTTATTGTCGTACTATTAAGAGGGGTTGAGTCCTAGCTTGAGCTTCATCATGTGTTGATGATCTCAATCCCGTGTTCACTCGAGCTCAAATCTTATTTGGATTTGGTTTTTACATAGAGCTAACCATTTGGCATGCGTTGCGAATGAGTTAAGCTTATGCTTGGTTGTTATTGCATATGGTTTTGATTTGCATGTGTTGCAAATAGGATAAGCTAATGCGTTGGTTTTTGTGTGAAGTTCACTTTTGCATGTGTTGCAATTGTTGAAGCTTCATGTTTTATTTTATTTTTACAAAACAAATCTTTCAAAATCAAAGTGGTTGCTTGGAACTAAGTTTTGCATGTGTTGCAAAAGTAGAGAGCTCAAGCATGATTTGGTGCTCATGTGGTATGTATGGAGCTAGAGACTTGCATGTGTTGCAAGTAGAGAGCTCATACATTTGATTTGATCTTAATGTGGTTGTATGTGCTAGAGACTTGCATGTGTTGCAAGTAGAGAGCTCATACATTTGATTTGGTTTTAGTGCGGTTGGATGGAACTAGAGAATTGCATATGTTGCAATTAGAGAGTTCATGCACTTTGATTTGGTGTTGCTTGGAGCTAGACTTTTGCATGTGTTGCAAAGAGTAGTGCTCAAGCATGAAATCGGTTTAATGAGTTATTTGCAAGTTTGTTGTGCGAATAAACCGAGGTCTATGAGTCCGGAATCCCGAGAGCATGTGAGTAGGGCTTGCAACGGGTGTTTGCAAGTTGACTGGGTCTCGTGTTGACCTTCACATGGCTAGGGGGATTAATCTCATAGACTCGGGTTTGATTTGCTTAATACATTTTGCAAATGGATTTTGAGTTGATTGCGAAATGTGTTGTCGCAATTTGGTTGAGATTCTTTGAGCATGAGCTAGTTTGGTGCAAATGTGTTTTGCATAAGTATATGATCATGTATTGATTATCTAATGGCTCAAAGAATAGTGTTTGGTTTTTGGAGAAATGGTTTTAGTGTTTGAAAATCTGTTTTTCTTCAAAAAGCTGGCTGTACCGACGTGTATTGTGCGGCAGTACCGCTCGGCCGGCACTACCGCTTATGGAAGCGGTAGTGCCGCGCTAGGCCGGTACTACCGGGCATACAACATCGGTAGTTCTTTTCCAGAATGCGTATTTTTCTGGAGGGTGAAGCCGGCACTACCACCCGAAGGAGCGGTACTGCTGCTATGTCGGCACTACCAGGCTCTAGAGGGCGGTAGTACCGGAAAAGTAGCCATTAGTCGACCGTTGAGGTCAAGGCCGGCACTACCGGAGCTATGAGACCGGTAGTGCCGGATTTGTTGGTTTTTGCTCGAAATACCCCCAAACTGCTAGTTTTCTTTGGTGGGATATAAATTTGGCTGGGTGCTGGTGCTGTTGTGAGTTTTATGGGAGGTGGTTGCATATGTTGCACTCCTCAAATTGATTCTTGAGCAAAGAGTGAGCCCTAATTGCATGTGTTGCAATTAGGAGTGGATTGAGTGACCTCTTGTGCATGTGTTGCACTTGAGGGAGTCCTTGGTGCATGTGTTGCACTAGGTGATCACTGGAATCGCATGTGTTGCGATAGGTGAAGCTCGAGCGGAGACTCGGCTTGTTACTTTTAGAGGTTGCCGACTCCTAGACGGCGTAGAGCGTTGTGCGTGGGAGCTCTCGAAGTAATTGTGAGATGCCCCGGCGAGTTTGTGAAGGTTCAGGATGAGCCTACGTGAAAGCGTGAAAAACCACCTCTAGTGGAATCAAGGCAGGTGCTCAAGCGCGGAGCTGGTCCAATTCATTTGGGCTAGCCTCAACATGGATTAGGGGAGACCAGCAAGTCTCCGAACACCACGGTAAAAAGTATCGTGTCTCTTGTCTCTTTTACCTTCAAGCATTTACTTTCTTGTATAATTATCAATTGCTTGATTGTGTTAGAATTGCTTAGTATTGCTTACTTGTTCAACCTAGCAATTCTTGTGTAAAGACATAATTAGTTAGTGCACTAGTGAGTCTAGTTGATTTAGGCCTTAATTGTCAAAAACTAGTTTATCGCTTCTGCATTATCCTTGATTAGGTTTTGTCATAGGGGTTGATTAGAGCGTATTATTTTAGAGAGCGATTAATTTTGTAAAAAGCCTATTCACCCCCCTCTAGGCGCATCCTCGACCCTACACCACTGTTGACAAAGTTTTCTTGTTAGTACAGCACATAATATAAAGAACATAATAAATGAAAGGAGACCACGTGGTGTACCTGTAGTCATGGGGACATACGGTGTGGAACGCTACCAACTAGATCCACCCGGCACACCAGGAGGGGGGCCGTCTACGTGCATGATGCCCAGCTGTAGCCTGTGGCGCGTGTCGACCCCGTACAACTGAGGCACATCCATGAACCTATACGACGTCGTCCTACAAGACGTAAGCTGGACGATACAAGCGGCCCTCTGGAATACACGCTGCAATGTCCCTCTTAGGAAGTCCATCGTGACCTCAAGCCTATCCGTCTGGCCTACTCGTGCCAGCAGTGCGTCCACCTCCTCCATGGCCTCCCTGGCAAGGTTGCTCTGTGCACGCATTGAAACTCTAGTTAGTTCGTATAATTGTAGTAATGATACATTACATGGCATGTCAAAGAAGTACTAACCCAGCGATGAAACATTGAGTCTGGCTACGTGGGGTAGGTGCCCGCTGTGGAGGGAACATGCCTAGAAGGTGAGTCAATGAACATGCACAACGCGAATGCGTGTGCGCGGATTGAATCACCGAATGTACTTGACGTACATGCCGAGGTCGTACAGGGCAACCTCCTTGTGAACGTCCACCAACGCCTGCGCCCACTGCTGAGCATGAGGAAACATACGAGCCGCCCAGCTCGTGCCACCAACGAAACCCTTCCATGTAAGCCTGCATGAGAACAAGAGCACTGACGTTAGTAGCGAGAACATTACAAAAAATAATGCAATTGAAATTGATGTAGAAGAGCACTCACGTGTGCACGCTCAGTGAGACAACCTCACCAGTGGGGATGGGGAAGACCTGGCGAAGGCTGAACTACCTCATGACACGGTGCACAGTGTACATCTCGACGTACATGTCAAACACCAGGTGGCGCCATGCCAATTAGAAGGCAGCATCACAGGTGCACTGTAGGGAGAGGCTATGAGGTGCTCGCGCGCCTACCAACTCTGGTAAGTAAGGACCCCAGATGACATGATCATCCGTCAGCTGGTCAAACATCACTACGTACTCGGGGTACGAAGCGTGTGACGTGACAGGCGTGAAAGTCGGCTGCAAAAAAAGAAATAGTCCAAAGTTAGACAAAAAATTTCAAAATTATTGCATAATTCAAGGTAAAGGTCATTTTACTAACCTGTCGGTGACACCACAACGTCCCCATGGTAGGATAGTCGACGTCATCCCCGGGGGCGCTGTAGAAGCCTGCTCCATAGGGTCCCAAATCCATCTGCGACCAACCGATCTAGAACCTCTCGAAAGACTAAAGCTGAAGTAGTATAGGACACCCCGTAAGAATGAACCAGTCCCCTATGCGATGACAACCATCGCAAAGACGCCGATACGTGGCAGCCAGCACAACCGGTCCCCACGCTAGCTGCGAGATCTCCTCAATTGATGCGCACACGGGGGTGCCTGATCTTCTGATGAGAACGATACGTCGATTTGGGAGTTGATGAACTCGTGATTTTGACTTCCAACCAGCGAGGAAGGGAGCCAGCAATCGCAACGCCACCAACTCAAGTCGATCAACCACGTCCAAACACGATAGATCCTTATTCCTGCTAGCAATCGAGGAACATACAAGAACAAGTGAGAAATAATCTGAAACTTGGACTAACCAAAAGTCACGAACAAAGGTGAGGTTTTGTTTCTTGTGTTGGATGGTCTCGTCGACACACGCAAGACGAGGAGGGAGGCACAATGGGGTCTACCACACACAACAAAACCTAAAGAACAACGTACGAAAGTGGCGGCCATATATAGAGAGGCACCCACACCAGGGGCGGTGGCCAATGGGGCGCCCAAGCTAGGGTTGGCCACCAGCACCACGCCCAAAGGATACATGGTCCTTGGGCCAAAAAGAAAGGTGGCGCAACACCCTGAAGTTTTGGTCTGTGATAATTTTCTGTGATTTCCTATCACTCCTTGAGGAATTTGTCCCTGGGACTAGGCTCATTAGAAAGCTTGTCTCCTAAGCTTTCAAACGAGTGGTCGTATGTCAAAAACGGAGTTCGGGTGCCCAAGATACACCGGTTTGAAGTTGACATGCTACTGGATGGCTGAACCGGACTCGGCGAAGAATTGGGCTTCAACATGAGCCTTCCTTGGCACGTGGGCTGTCCTCGGTGAGTGGTCTCAAGGCGATGGTCTAGTAAAGGTGGCTGGAAAGGTCGTGCTTCTGAATTGAGCACTCCATGCGACGTAGATGAAATAGCGGCTGAAGCACCGAAGGTCAGGGACAAAAGTGTCGTAGGGAAAGATGGACCAGCGGTCGTATCCATGGTGGAGATGTCCTCATCATCAATATCGGCATCTGCGGTCGACCTCGTGTACTGGATCATATGCTTGTCAACGGTGTCCCTGTGGGAGGAGCAGAATAGAACCTAGCCGAAGAGCCACAAGAGGTACGCCTCGAAGTAGCGACTAACAATGTACTCCCCTACTCCATCTGCCATCCTCTCGGGCTACAGAAAGTAATAGTCAGTTTCACAACTTTAAAAGATAAGGAAATAAAATTTAGACAAAGTTAATATCACTTATGTAGAACTATATCAGCCACTTCTACGTCGGACCGTGCGTAGAAGTGAAAGGTGTGTAGCCACGCTAAGCGGGTAGCAAATCCTCGAACCGGGCTAGGAGCTCTATCGCCACTCCAGGTGGATGTCGTCAGACACTACCGCATCCCCAGTGCAAGGTAAGCCTAGAAGGTAGCTCATGTCCTCCAGTGTCGATGCTATCTCACCGCATGGGAGGTGAAACGTGTGCGTCTCCGGTCGCCAACGATCTACCAAAGTGCTAAGCAAGCTCCTGTCGTACGGGAACCTCCAAGAGGTACCATGCCTATCCTGCGTATCAGCTACAGTCGCCTCCACCATCCGTGCTATAGGCCGTAACCCTGCCGCTCTCAGCCTGCAGGAAAATATTGTAACAACTATTGGTTCACACATACAAGATATAGTAAGGGAAGTATAAGAAAAGTGCATGAACTTGGGAATCCATCGCGGGTCAACACGCCATGCTCTCATCGGGGTCCGCAAGTACTCCAAAACGCTCTTGCAGTGGATACTTCAGTGCTGAAAATCTGACAACACAAGCCTTGCAGCGATCCAGTCCCAGATGCAAGCAACCTTTCCCTAGCCAAGGATAAGAGGGAGTCCCTTATCTTTACTTCCTATATGTAACAACTAAAAATTTCTTAAAGGAAGAAGAAAGAACAATTAAGAACATTGCATTAAATTAGCCCTGTTGTTTTTATTTATTACCCCTGGTGTTATGATTGTCTTAGAAGTTACTAAACCTAAGAAGCAACAGGATAAAAGCACTGTCATGTCATGTGTGTTGTTTCTATCCTTAATTAAACCCCAATGCAAGAGCAATTTACATCAACAATATTACCAGGCTGCAACTGCAACAAGATGCATTATTTTTACTATTATAATTCCAATTTTTCAGCCATTCAGATTGGACCTGCTTATTTAGAGAAACTCACCAACCAATATGTGCCTCTAAATATCTTCAGTTATTGCAAAGTAGCTACCATGAAGAATAGAGCAAGCTCAAACCAGAAATTTGCAGTGACTTAAGGAAACAGGAGTATCATCACATCTTATTCTTGCTGGTTCCTTACTGTTACTCACTACTCCTATCCATGATCTTACTCCAAATCTAACTAAGATTTACCCTTTAGGGAGTAGGGATTATAATTATGTCTATAGAGCATTTTTCCATATTAACATGGCCCTACTAAGACCAGGAATAATGTATAGTGATCAATTTTTTTTCCAAACCATGAAAATGACACTGCTTAGTTCTTGCTACTACCATCATACCAAGTACTAAGCAGCAACCAAACAGCAGCTTCTATTTGGGCTAAAAAGGCATGCAATTTCCCCACAGCCATAAACAAACATCCCCCCATTTACATCTACAGATATCAAAGCTAAACCAAATAAAAATAGCAAATGTAAACAACCAAAAGAAAATTAGTATTCTTTCCCATAGAAAGCACAAAATTTCATTTCTTGGCTTCTTGTCACTATAATGTCACCACCACAAATATTGAACTAAAACAAGGAACTCCATGAAGAGCAACAAAGTGCATCAGAAAAAAATCATTTTTCAGTAGTCAACACATAAATAACCATAAGATTACTACAAAAGAGATAAAACAACCCATTAATCCCTTTTCTATAAAAGAAAAAGACAAACTCTTTCCAATTCATGGCACCACTGTCTTGCTTCTGAAGTCATTTTTGTCACTATGTGGTTAAGCTTGTAGGGTTTTACCCACCTATGCCTATCTTTGAATGAAGTCTGAAGTGCAAAAGAGCAATGCTAATACTAACAAAACAACTGACTTAATCAACCTAAAAATCCATTACACTCAAAAGATTATGCTTTTATGTTGGATGGATTCAGTAATTCTTATGTGCAGATTTAAAAAAATTTTATAGTTATATCTACTTGTGAGGTGTGTGTGTGTGTGAGTGAGTGTGGAAGCAGTCAGTGTAAGAGAGGTCCCGTCAGCAAGGAGCGCTTTTTTCACCTTTTTCTGTTTGTGGCACTCTAAAGCAAAATGTCCATAATCATTACAATTATAGCACCTCATTTTTGCCTTGTCAAACCTCCAATTCTTGCGGCCTCATCGAACATCGCCTTTCGAGTCATCGGAGAAGCCCTCATCGTCGCGCCTCGACGATCGGGCCTCCCACTCGACGCGCGTCAAGAGTAGGTGTTCTTCTCCACCGCCATCAGATCCTTTAATCCATTCCTCGTGTGCCTTCAAGTGACCGATAACCTTCTCTATCGTCATCACCTTGAGGTCGCTAAACTGCTCAATGGTGGAGACGATTTGTAGGAACCTGCCAGGGACTGCATGAAGGAATTTTCTTACCACATAGCACTCTTCCATCTTGTCGCCAAGCTCTCTGATTTTGTTGACGATCGTCGTCAACCGGATGACGAAATCGTCAACCGACTTTGTCTCCATCATACACAGCCCCTCGAACTCAGCTTTGAGGGTTTGCACCTTTGCCTCCTTCACATGATCGACACCAAGGTGCATCGTCTTCAATGCTTCCCACGCATCTCTGGCCGTCTCCTTTTCGGCCAGTAGGAAGAGCGTTTCCTCCGGGATGCCTCCGTAGATGGCCGCCAAAACCATCTGATCCTTGCGCTCATCGATATTGCCATCCTCGATCGCGTCCCACAGTCCTTTAACCCTCAGGTACACCTTCATCTTGATTATCCATGCTGCATAATTGCTCTTTGAGAGCATCGGATAATGCAGCGAGACAGCGGAACTCCCCTTCGCCATCCCACCCGACATCGCCTCGGGCAAACAGATCAAGAATCTGGCTTTGATTAAGAACTCAGACTCTGATACCAATTGTTGGAATCGGATCAAGGATCTAAGGGCTCATGTGTATTGCGTCCTGTGGACAGTAGGAACGGATAGAACAAAACTGCTCTCGTGTGGATTGTTGGATCGTTTGCTGCCGCGCGCTCTGATGAGGTCTTTACTAAATCAACCAAAAAAACAAGTAGGAGACTTGAAGGCTCGAACCGAGACAGACCTTCGATTCACCAGGACAGCACAGAAACCATTAATTAAGCTGGCTCTTTTCTTATTTTCTTGGCTCCCACTACTACAAAACCGGCTACCACAAGTGGCTCGTAACCCCCTTTAGAAGCGGTTTTATAACCGCTTCTAAGCAACCGCGTGTGATACCCGTCGAGTATCTGGCGGTTGCTCAACCGCTGTCTTTGTGGCACGAAGCGGTTGGGAAGGTGTCCAGGAGGGCCAGTGGAGCCGCCATGTGGGGGACTCCACAAGAGGTTCGTGTTACAAACCGGTTGTGGAGAAGGATATCCAAAAGCGGTTAGTCTTACCAACCGCTTGTGGAGAGCAGCACTCCAGAAGCGGTTGGAGTCACCAACCGCTTGTGGAGAGAGTTTTCGATTATATGTATTATAGAATATGTTCTTACGGTGTTTTTGTATATCGTTTTTGACCATAAAATTAAAGATGAGTGGAGGAGTTTTTTGCGCAATTAAATATATATTACATATGCATACTCATACACTTGTTCACAAGCTAGCTCGATACACAAAAAATGAACTTAATAGTGTAAAAAATGGACAAGTACATACACGCATAACCAAGCGTTTACAAGTTTGAATGATTAAAAAATGATTATCGAACTCATTTCTTGCATCGTCACTCTTTATGTCCTTGAGTCGACATAGATGTAAATCATCGGTTCAGCGGTGTTCAACGTAGAAACCTTACGTGGAACTCGCCATTTGGAGATACAACCTAAATCGACAATGAAGTCGATGAGTTGTTCTTGGAGTCTTGGCGCACCGGTGAGGCGGGAGCACGTTAACGTGCTCATCGATATTGGGCTGACAATTAATTAATCGGGAAGTATATAAATATCCGCTCACATGCAATTAATTAAAATGTAACTTGTAGCTAACAAATTGACATGCATATACGAACCTCGGCATAATGTTCCAGCTCATCGCCATGGATAAAACTTTGAATATAGTGGAACACGTAGTAGCCACATAAGTTGTTTCCAGCCGTCTGGCGTTTAACCTTCACGGGGAGAAATTTCAGAATATTAGATGAAGAACTGATATGGCGCATGTATATTAATAATAGCTTTTGTAGTACGTACCTGAGTGCTTACTATGACTTCGAATTCTTTCTTGAATTCTCCTTTTTACTTCTTCTTGAACTTTGCAAATGTCCTGTTAAGGATGTCAATGAACCATTGGTATTTTTAGACTGGATTCCTTCTTGAGTCATGAACTATAATCCTGCTTTGTCAAGCTCGATGACTAGAAGGATCTAGTGAAACCTATTCGTATATTGCAACATATGCATAAGTAGCTAGTCATACTATCAATGGCTTAAGAAATACAAGAACAAGAGGTTTGTGAGAACACGTACTTGAAGTTGAAGGGCAGAAGTATGTACGGTTTGTAGTGTTGTTTCAACATTGCATGCAAAATGTATGCCTCAACTAGCGATTTTTGCTTGTCGTATGACCAGACTTTCTCGTTGACAATCTCTGGGTCGATGAAGCCAACGTTCTGTTTGCTCAGTCTTCTACATCGTTGTATCTCCATTCTACATAAGAAGGGATAAGTAAGTTAATTAGATTTTCAATTTTGTGGTGTGAGAGGAAGCAAACGGTAAACTTAGTAGATCGACACTTACAGACACCAGCAGGACATGAAAGACACATTGACGACGTCTCCTTGGTACACATGGTACAAGTCCTCGAATTCCAACCATATTTCTGTGTTGTTCCTGCGGAAGAAATGCTCATCTTGGAAACGGAGGAGGAACATTAGCTCTCCTTTAGATGCCTTTTCCATGTACCATTCATGCATTTGACGCATCTTGGTTGGGAGATCTTTTATATCTTCTGGATCAATTAGCGGTTTGCCCAACTCATACTTCCATCTGGTTGGTGCCCTTTGGAAGATCTGGTCTATTGATTGAGTCCGCCTCCTTGAGAATACCATTTCCCTCAAGCTGTTCAGCTTCTGCTCATCTTCCACTTTCTTCTTCTTTCCGCCGATAGAGCAGTGTATTTTTCACTTTGTAGCCTTTCTTATTGTCCTTTTGTAGTCGCTCATCACGGCGGTGGCGCCATTACGCATATTGAAAGTGCTTCACGATTTTTTATCTATTTTAACCTTGGGCTCTGGCTTCTTTGGCGCAAAAAGTGCCTAGCCACATCCGTCTTCTACGGATCACGCTAGCTCCTCTGTGATCGAGATCATATGGCCTCTTTGGCGGTTCCTTTGACATTCTCATGCGCGGATGCCGACTTCGTGGGAGGAGGTGCTAGTCTTGGGATCCTCCTTCGACATCGAGCTTCTTCCTCAGGGAGATCTTTGGGCGTAGTATTGGAGATGTTGGGTGCTTCTTACTTTCGGCGGTGGCGGTGGCGGCGAGTCGGGCTTCTTTGTGGGGCGGGAGGTGGAGGCGTGGCATGGACCACCGGGGAAGCATTGTGTCTGCGGCGGCATTTGGAGGAGTCGTGGGTTGTCGATGTGGATGAGGCGTGCTTGCTCCTGCGGTGGCTCAAGCTGCGGGGCCTCTCTTCTTTGGAGATATAACCTCCACACCATCTGGAAATATGATGTACTTTTTGCGCCAGAGGATGAATGTGCCATCACTACAAGAAAGCAGTGAAAAATTAAGTGGATTTTTTTAAATTAAATGGGCCAAACAAAAGCATGCAATTTACATATTCAAATTAAATCGGTTTAAAAAACCCACGTATTTAATTAAATTAAATGAGCCAAAAAATACCCATGAATTTATAATTTAAATTAAATCGGTTTCACGTAAATACCCACAATTTAAGTAAATTAAATGGGACGCCAGTAGCCATGAATTTAAGCTGTTGTAGGTAACCCGGACCTTTGTCTCCCTCTCTCTCTTCGCGTCTCCCTGACCTAGCTTTGTCTTCTTCGCTCGATCGCCGGCGCCGCTAGTCACCCCAGCGCCGCTTTCACGCCCGCCTCACCCCCTGGCCGTGCCATCCCCGAATACATGCAGAAAGCTCTAGGTTTTCTCTCTCTAGTCATCCCTTCCTCCCCTCTCTCTAAACCCTAAGCGCTTGCATGAGAGAGAACCCTAGGTTTCCGTCTGAGGTAAATGGCCTCAAGGCTCCAACCATCTCGCCTCGTCTCCTGGCGCTCATGAGGCTTGTGATTCGTTGCTCATGGTCTTGATTAGTGCGGATTTTGATTTTTCGAGGGTGATTTGGTGGCTTGTGTAGGTGGTTTGGAATTGGACTGCGTGGAGATGGCGGAAAAGGAGGTGGGGAGGATCTTCGTGGGCGGGCGATCGTGGGACACCACGGGCGCCTTCGAGCACACCTTCGGCCCGTTCGGCAAGGTCATCGAGCGAGTATAATTCTATCGATTACGTGGTTGATCGTATGTGTTGTCGCGTGAGAAAATTGCTGTTAAGGTATGATTTGGTGGGATTAGTAGTTTGAATCAATTTGGTTGGAATGATGTTATGTTTGTTCTTAAGAGCCAATTTGTATCTCGCTAGTTTGCGCTATTTTGTTTCCTATGTTTACGCGGTGTATTATCTCTCTTCGTTGATCGCAACTTTGTAGTTTAGTGAAGAAGTAACGTCCTAGAATATAAGGTTGTTTTGTTGAGATGATGCGTGTGATAAATAAATCAACTTTGTTGAGATGATAATTAATACATGATGACCGCATGCATTACTTGGAAGCAGAATCTTGATAAAACTATTTTTCACAACCAAAACCGTTTCCATTCTGGCCCGAAAGGAAAAGAAACCTATTATGATGGACTTACGGAACCAAAAGCGATGGAGGAAAGAATGGTGAAACTGCTGTTTGGATGTTGGTAACTTAGTATGTTTACCTAATGAGCCTGTGGAATTTTAATGACTTAATGGGGAAAGAATGGTGGAAACTGTTTGGATGTTGTTAACGTGGTATGTTTAATTAACGGAGTCTGTGGAATTTTAATGACTTAATGGTTGCCACCTTGGTTAATCCATATATGATTGATTACATATTATTGTTTTTAGGGAGGTGAGATTAGAGGAGGTGATATCTTACCAAATTCTTTTAGGCGAGATAGGTTTTATTTTCTTTGCAGTTCATTTGGTGTTAGGTGGAAGCAGATATTTGAAAAAGATTACCATTACGACTATGCTTCACTGTTTCTCAACAACTTGCACAACCATCCTTGACATGTATTTCATGACCTTGATGAAGTCCTACATCCTACATCATAATAATCCATGAAATAAGTACATAGCCTAGTAAAAATGACTTTTTCCCTATTGAATAATTTCGGTAATCAAGGCATTGAAAAATCTTGCTAGTAAGTCACCAATTGGAGCATATGGGTGTTTCGTGTTTGTTTATATTCTTAGTAAACTTTTTTTTCCTTGTCTTTGTTTTCATTCTAATAGCAGTTACTGATTCACAGAACCTGCAGTCACTTCAAGTATACTTTAGGAAGTTAACGAAGTTGAAGGCAAAGTAACACATTAATCAATTGAGCTCATGGTTATACATTTTTGGGGTGATGGGTCGGTAAAAATCAATTTGAAATCTTGCCTTTGTCAATTTGATAGATGTGCTCTGTTAGTCAATTTGTTTATATTAATTAGAGTATCTTCTATAATTGGAAGTCTATCCCCTTTACTTTTCTGTTGAAAAAAGGGGAGAAATCCCTTATTGGGATGCCTTGTGAATCGAGATAACATGCTACCTTTTAGTTTTGTTGAACAGTTGGATTCAAGTGTTTCTTCGTTTAATTTTCCTTTCAGTTCAGTAAAAGATATTCATTTGTACTACTTTAATACATAATCGGAAACTAATTTTACCACTCTGTGCTATTGGGCATGTCAATCAATAGGCAAATTCTACAAAGCTCCCTTAGCCCAGTGCATATCATTTTTCTTGGAGATAGTTTTCTTGAGCTGCAAAGATATGTTAAGCTCGACTCCTCAGTCATCTTGTTTTTTTAGTTTGTTACCCATTTTCTTTGTATCTTATATACTCCCTGTTTTAGCAAAAACCGACGATATGTTACTTGTAACACAACCTAACTTAGTCTTGAACTTGCAGGTTTCTGGGTCACGCCCTCCAGCACGTACTAACGATGACATCATAGAAGACATCTTCAACAGCGCCGGCGGTGGTGGTAGCACCCACAACTCCAACAACCCCGATGCATGAATTCCATTGTGAGCTCGATTGGTGTATTATTGTTGGACTTTATGACTTGTTGTGATGGACAGATTGTGATCGACTTATTGTGATGGACTTATTGTAATGGAATGTGGATTGTATCTATTGCGGTTGTAATGTGTTGTACGTCATTGCGTAGTTTACAAATTGCCGTTGGATGTGTGATTGATTATCTAAGGATCTGCTAGAATGTCTCATTCTGGTTTAAGAGATTGATATATATATATTATAACTGCAAATGTTTTTTTTTGTCTGCTGAGTGGATGTCCTATTTACTAGAGAGGTTATGCCAAAATTTTGTACATTTCGGTGACTTAGTTCTAAACCGGTTTTAAAGAGTTAAGAGGTTGGTTTCTCAAATGCGTGGCGAAAATGTTCAAGATGAAACCTCGGATGGACGGGATATCGGACTATGCTTCATAAGCTCTCTTCAAAGGTACATGTACTCTAATCATCATAGCATGTACTTATGTTAAAGAAGCATTGGTAGTGATTTGGTGAGTTACATGCAGCCATGCCGACTGCCATATCTGAGCTAGCACTCATTCGATTACACGCAAATGACCACCTAAGCGGTCCAACACTTTATTACGGACAAACAATTTTGTGCGAGTGCTTTTGGATTTAAAAATCTTTTCTTGTTTATAGAGTATCGCACACTGTGCATAACACTTATCCACATGTGTGTGCTCTATCTCATAAGCTTATAAAGTTATAATCATTTATTACAGGCCAAATAGGAATTTTGATCATCTCTGGAACATACTTCACATATTGGCTTGTGGGCCAACATTGGCATTATGGAGTTCTTGATATTTTCATCAAGTTGCTTACACAAGATTATCAAAGTATGTTCACATGATCATTGCAAAGTTCTATTTCCATTACTTATTGTTTTACAAATTCCACCATGGTTGACATGATTTTCGACTTTGAAGTTTCTACTCGATGAAATGCATATATTTGGCATTGTTCCCATTCTTGTTTTAGTAATTCCATATTTTGCAATGATCTTTATGTTATTTCTCGAGAACTATCTTGTGGTGGCTCATGCTATCTCGCCTTCTCGTCTTCTGTTATATTAGGCGTGTTGTCGATTACTTTGCTTGCGGAAATGCCTTTTATTTTATGTGCACACACGTGCATGAACTACTCTTCTTGTGCATAATGTTAAGTCCAATGCCTTTTCACGCTCTTATGACTTTGCAATAAGCTACTACCGATAATAAGAAACTCCAAACCAAGATGAAAATGCTTGAAGATCATACTTGCGATGTTCTCTTGCTAGTCCTTAATTTGGTCGATTTTATGCGCTCCATAATATTTCTACTACGCTAACGAGGTTAAGGCCCCCTTCACGTTTATTTTATAACAAAGGCAAAGGATTCTAGTGTTCTGCTTTACTAATTGATCAAAAAATTTATTGTGGACTAATGGAGACAAGCCAAAGCTACAGTTAAGCAATTAATGTATAAGTAACTTTTACTTGTTAATTGGATTTTTTCTTTGTGGAGGTTTTTTTAGGATGACGGAGAAAGTTAATTCACTCTTAATGCTTGCAGAATGCCAACTTTTGGATGTTTCTTTGTTGTGTGCTTCTAATGGCGTGCCTGTATACTATATTTTGGGTACCACCGTAGTACATCACATGGGAGTTACTTTGTTTTTAATTTGGTACAAACGCTTGCTTCTTTTGAATGTAGCACCAATGCCTCTAATTTTCTGAAGTGTGGTCAAATTGAGTGAGGAAAATATGAACATAGCTAAGGAAGAAGGCATGGAGAAGAAATTCAAGTTGACAACTACAATTGAAACGACAAACATGCACTTGTTTGACTCAGATAGTAAAATTCGAAAGTAAGTATCTAGCATCTACCTATTTTGTTGCTCTGAGACCACCTTGGCATCCAGGTCCTTTGAAATTATGTTGCTCTGATTTGTTCTTTATATATGTTGTTCTATTTGCAGAATACCACATTAACTAATTTATGTTGTGCAGGAAGCTTTATTGGAAAATATTAAGATGGAGCTCCACAAGATTAATACCAAAGTTAGGTTTATTCCTTTGATGCCATCTCCAGTTCTATCTCAACTTGTGAAACTCAGGTTGCATTGTTGCTCATATTTTGAACTAATAAAATTTCATGACCATGATGGTTCCCACATCAAAGGGCTGTTGATCAACTTCATATAGGTTTAAGTTGATATTTTAATTGACTTATCTACGTTTTCGCTTTCACCATTTAATCAACAACGTATCCATAGGTACATAGCTAATTTGATTAGTCATCTCTGCAGCTCTCAGTTGAATGTACATAGCTTTGTTTTGTTGTCGTGCAGCATTAATCCTTCCCTCCATCCTTTTTGTCTAGGAGGTGTCAAATGCATTGGACAACTTGGCTAGCATGAACTTACTAGAGAAGGGACATCTCCAATCTGAAGGTATGTGCTTATTTTATTTTTCTGTTGAAGTCTTTGAACGGGTTCTAAATTTAGTTCGAAGTTTGCATAATCCTTTCAGTTAACAAGGGAAACGGTTGCCTGATGCCACATCACTTGCATTGCCATGGAGATACATGGTAAGATATACTCTCACTAAACCTATAATTACTTCCCTTCGGTGAGGTCCATTCTACTCTTGGATAGAATTGATGGTAAAAGCTAAAAAGTAACTTAATGCAGGAATGTACTTGTGGAGCGTGTTACATGAATATTCTTGACAATATCTAAACTATGGAAGGTACAAACCAACACAATTAATCTCATCGGTTTCATTTAGTAATAGTTAATATACGCCTGTAGGCTCATAGATCGATTTCATTTAGTAATAGTTAATGTACGCTCTAAATTCTTAGTATAACATATCGGGTCAAATACAAGAGTTACGATGACCTTTGAGCGTGAGAAACAATCTTTGGCGGATACCTTTTGTGACTTTCTTGTGAAGAGCGACCTAGTATCTGCTCTTAAAACACTCCTTGGATCTGAAAGTATAAATCGAGTCGGGTTGTGCAATATGCGTTTGGGCAACTAAGTTCTTTCACTTAACACATACGCCGTCTTATATGAAGGAATCAAATGAATATTTACGAGTGCTTTTAGCAACATGCTCAACTAAAATGTTCTGCAAAATTTTGGATTTTCTATTCCTGAGGTTAAGCAATTGGATGGATTTGACATATTAAGTTCACTTTGTCTGAAATCACGTGAAATTGCTGAACAAGAAGATTTAGAATCTGGACTAGCAACAGCAGATACATCAACCAGTAATGGCAGCGAAACAACTGCAGAAGATGAAGTTGCTGTTCACACTGAAGATGGTACAATTGCCAACTAGAGAGGAGGTGCAGGCTTCCTTTCCGAACATTTAATGAAGTATCTTGGGATGTATTATCTCAGAGAACATACTAGGAGCTTTGATGATCCTTTCTAAAAACTTTTCACCGCAAGACAAGGGATCAGCAAATATAGATGAAGCAAACAGGAAAGATGATTCGCTCAGAGAAGGACAAGGTGCTGCAGATTCCATTGATAAGGACGATGATGTCGCATCTACCGAAGTGTCCACAGATGCACAGAAAGCAGAAGATAAGCGGTGACTGTTTGCAAGTGCAGAGACTGCCATGGAGGCATGGGCTATGCTTGCTACTTCACTGGGGCATAATAGTTTTATAACATCAGACTTTGAGAAGACATGCTTTCTCGACAATGTTTCGACAGAGACACAGGTGAGTGATTGTTGTTGTTCTGTCAATGAGTTTTGCTGTCTTCTTGCCCTTGTGTTGGCTGGCCATGTTAACAAATCTCTGCAGGTTGCCATTTGGCGTGATTCTTCGCGAAGAAGGGTGGTTGTTGCCTTTCGAGGAACTGAGCAAGTATGAAACAATATGAAGGCCTCACTTGTGTTACTATGAATAGAAAAATCACTAATTACTTTGTCATACTCATATCTCTTGTTAACTTTTCTTTTCTGTATGTACTTTCAATCAAGATGGAAGGATTTGCAGAGTAAATTAATGCTTGTATTTGCTGGTTAAGGCTCTCAATAAGCCACATTTGTTTCCCCTTTCATTGGTCTGTTAAGTGTCCATTTTAAAGAAGTGCTATCATTGCAACGTATTTTGCTTTATTGTATGTTTACTTAAAACAAAAGGCTTGGTTGTTGTTGTAGAGGATGGGTGGTGACTTCAAACAAGAAGTTCAAGTTAGCTATATATCTCTTCATCTACTTGTTTGTGTATTTCTTGTCACTTGCTGCTAACCAATTTCTTATCATATCATGTTTTAGGTTCACAGTGGATTCTTAAGTGCATATGACTCTACTAGGAATAATAGGATCATGGTTCTCATCAAATATGCCATAGGATTTATGTAAGTATTTTGTAACGAAATAGCTGACTTTTCTACTACAAACTAAACTGGCAATTCGTCCAATGTGAAGCAGGAAAAATTCAAGCTCTGCCTTTTGTAGCATATTATTGCTGTTCTCCATATAGAATTGTTGGCTGCTATCACATAGATAACTATTATCGAAAAAACAACCTTTTGCACTGAAAACTTGAATCTTCTGCTTTTCTCAAGCTCTATTCACAGAGCATATCATTTCTCCACTGCAGGGATGAAGAAGATGCAGAAACCATATCTAAGTGGCATATCTATATTACTGGACATAGTTTAGGTGGAGCACTAGCAACCCTTCTCGCTCTTGAACTTTCATCAAGTCAAATAGCTAAGTAAATCAAAGTTCTGGACTTGGCCTTGATCCGTGACATTCTCGTTGCATATGACCATATGGTACCATTCACAACCAAAGTTAGTAACACAACCTACATTTAAATAAGTTTTCAGATTTTGCTATAACACACTGCATCCATGCTTGTTGTGAAATCCATCAATGGGTCTGGTTTTGCTTCTCTACTTGAATGGAATCCTGGTGTGCCTCGGCGTGAACTTTTAAGTTATTTATGGAGGTTAGCACCTCTATTTTTAGCTAATGAAAAATTAGAAGAAGCCAATTTACGTGTGTCATGGAGCTTTTGACATGTCCAGTTCTCTTCCATGCGATTTTTCTCGTGCTACGGAGATGTGTTTGGCATCTAATTCAGTGCAAATTCGATCCTTTAACTTTGCTCATCGGTTTATCTGTCATCTGGTTATATTGAGTATGGTGAAAGGTCATAACCTGAATAGAAAATTGATTTTTATGTCTTGAGCTTGCGAGAATGACTGATTCATGGATGGGGCCTTGACATGAAGCTTGGTTATTGTAGCTTGTTCTTTACGTGCTAGGAAGGATCTTGTGCTCTTAGTTTTAAACGCGTGTGGTATTCTGATAAATCCGGACAGTTTAAGCGAACATCTCTAACATAATGATTAAATTAATGGGCTCATAGTTGTTAGATATCTAAGATCTGATTATGTCTTTCAAGTTGTTTATATGTGCTTCCTCATACATTGGTTTCATCTACCATTGCTTGAAATAGCAAGTTTTCACACATAAGATGGAGTCCTCGATGGCCAAACCCTTGGCCGTTAAATTATCTGTTCCCCTTCGATGATTAGTTGGTTCCTTCAGTTCTAGGCTTACGGTTGATAATCCCAATAATTCTTGTCTGTTCTCTTCTTTTATTCTTTATCATGTTTTTTGGTGGGTTTGCAGCTCAATTATTTCTAATGTCTCAACTATCATCTCCTCTGTCAATCAAGATGAATGTTTCATTAGGCATGAGTTGGTTGGGAATAAAAGTAACCAAAAATCTTGATTCATGTAGTGCCATGGGATTTCGGGGTGATCGAAATGAGAAGGTCGGTGTAATTGATGATGAATATGTTGTCCATCAAGGATACCATCATTAGGAGGACCATCACTGGCGGCAAGGTGCATTTGTCATCATAATTTGTGCAAAAAAATGTCGTATGTTGTATATCATGCACTTTATTGACTCATCCTTTGTCTTTCGAACTGTTTGGTGTTTTCAACGACATAGGTGGATCAACTTTGAGTGGCCCTATAATTTTAGAAGGCCATGAGGGTGAAGCTACTTGAGTTGGTCGGTACTATCTCGAACAACGATTTTTTTTTTCTCACCGACAATCGATGCTCATGTTTCAATATGAATTTCACAATTTTTAGGTGTGTATCGAGGTTGGAAAGATGGCAACATCATCGATGATTCCATGGTGAGTATCTTGCAAATTTTGTTCCAATGCCACTTTGTTGAATACTACAAAAGCTGGATCCATTTGTTTCTTTGTTACATCTATATGTTGTCTTATGTAGAAAGGAAAGGAGCAGAATTCAGTTTGAAATGAACCGTTAAGTCGTATCATGTATCGAGGTTCGCGTATGGGATACCAAAAGATGGATTGCACCAACATAAGCTCCCAAATAGTTATCGAAGAGGATAACCGCACCAAACTTGAATCGAAAGATCGCTAGCCATGAGCGGCGACCACTTCGAGGTGTAGTAGCCTTCACCAATCTTGATGGTGAATTGCCAACTTGTTCCCATTCCACCTTGAGAGGTGTAATCTTGTAGTTTGGCACACGAAATCTGTTCATACTTGCTAGATGATTAGAGCAATTCCTTTGCTCCTTAGCGAGGACTAAGTCTCATTTCAATTGTGAAGAGATACATATTTTGAGCAAAATGTTACTCATGGAGTTTGTCGTGGTCATGTTACATTCATGATTGGTCATCTGAAATCTTGGTACATAATAATATATTGATACAAAACCATATGCCTTTTGCTCTTGTATTCATTTTTATTGGCCTTAATCTACTTGAGATCAAAGGAAAATTTCAATTTCTATTATTTCCATGGTGCATTGTTAGCCTTGATCTACTCTGCCTGTTAGTAAAATTGTCAGTTCTTGGCTTCCTCATTGCATGACCTGCTGTGGTGCATGACCACTAGGGTTCAACTTATTTCGACGATAATCGCTTGATTATCACAATAATTGACCTTAGTGAATTGGTTTGATATCTAAAACTGTTTTGTAAACCAGTGGAATGCAAATGCTAATTCGATGGTTGTGTTCAATGAGATGCATATCGATATATATATGCGTGATCGATATGGTTATATGTATTGAGTGTGATATATATATATATATACACACACACACACACACACAAATTGAGTTTATTTACTAGGTACATGCATCTGAGACTTAAGCATGGGTGTCAACATTGTCGAGCATCTAATATTTTCTCCTATGAAGTATTAACAACTGTTATTTCTTATTTGATAGTAAATCTTATTTGCTCATTCCTATTATTTTGCATTGCTCTAAAATCTTTTGAGCGCTAAGATTCAACACCTTATTTGCTCTCTAAAACCCTGTGATGATCATGCATTTGTAACAAGGTGGATCATTGCGTCTCAAACCGACAAGACTAACAATCGATCATCCGATTCTTGACAACAGACCAAATAAATTGATTCATGATGCATGAGGTGAGTAAGAAAGACACGCATGGTTTACTTAACTAAGTGTCTTTTTTGAATAAGTATTTTGATAAGGATCCAGTACAAACATCGATGCACTCTATTTTTCTCATTATCAATTATAACTTTGTGACTTATATATATATATTTGTGTATAATGTCTGATAAATTCTTGAGCCAATAAAAACCCACGAATATAACAGTTAAATTCGTGGGTTTCCTCAACCACCAATTTAGCGATTAAATTAAATGGGTTTCCTCATTACAATTTAGCGATTAAATCGTGGGTTTTTCATTTACAATTTATGATTAAATTGTGGGTACCCACGAATTTAATTGATTAATTTCATCGAGTTAAATTCGTGAACTAAATTCGACGGTTTGCCCACGAATTTAACTTAAATTCGTGGGTTTTTGGCCCACGAATTTTTTCCTATTTCTTGTAGTGCATGGAGGGCCTGTCCAAGCTTGGTCACGTCGTCGCCCCAGCAATCTCGAGCATGAGATCTTGAAAGCCCCCCACCACCTCTTCCACCGTGACCTTCGAGTATCCGGAGGGTATCTGGTTGCAGTGGAACGTCTAGCCCGCCTCCACCGGATAAGCCATGCCGTAAGCCACCTTGTAGGAGAGGTTACGCATATCAATGTGTAGCTCGCATTGGCAGCGAACCTTGATGCTGTCCATGGGATAGACGAACTGCGGGTAAATGCGCTCTGAGGGGCCACGGCGGACACATAGCGCTCTTTTTTGCGGTCGGATGATCACGGATTCGGTGCCGCTGAACATTGGTCGAGCGTAGTGCTCCTGGGCGGCTTATTGCTTGAACACTTTTGCGTGACGGGACATCGATGGAAGCCTTCGTAGCTCTAAGCTCTTCCTCCAATCTGCCCACTCTACCGATCTCTCCTCTTGCTACATCCGGCTCCTCAGCTTGCTTGTGTCTTTGGCAAAGCCGTGCCTCCATGGCACCTTCCCGAAATCTCGTGTCCATCCCGGGTGCTCAAGGTTTTGAAGGGCATATGTTAGCTTGTCATTCTCCCTGTCCGTTACCAAGGACCCTGACCGAGTCTGCTCGATGGCTTGTACAATCCTTTCACCAACTTCTTGGACTATCGGTGCCATCACCAAGCTACCATCATCAGCAAGTTTGCCCCCGTGAGCCAAGAACCAATTGCGCAGGCGGGGCTCCCAATTCTCAGTTTCAGGTACAACATCCTGTTGCCGAAGTTCCTCTTCCCGCTTATCCCATTTCTTTGCAGCCTTGATGTAACCACTGGTCCCGAGATGGTGGTGGTATTTCTTCTTCTAGGCATTCACCTTGTTTTTCTCTCTCGCGGCCTGTCCTGCATCCGACAGCTTGTATTCCTCGAAAGCATCCCCAATGATCGGCCAGCTTAGGAAATTGATTGAAGTCTGGCCTTTCTCCTTTGTCGATGTACTTGCGGGTGAGGGATGACTTCCACTGCTGAAAGGAAGTTGCCATCTTCTTCAAAGCCCATCCCTTGGCCTTCTGTTCGTACCCTTCTGGAAAAGTGAAATTTTCCTTCATATCGTTGCAGAGCAGTTCCTTTGTAGCTGCAGGGACTTCGGCCCATTTCTGGATGCTGATTGGGATGTGATCCCTCACGTGGTAGCCGCAAGCATTGTTGAAAGGGCCAATTGCTGATTCTGGGGCTAGCAGACTCCCGTCATTGCCAATTTCGGTTATCACATACTTTGTCGAAGGCTTCTTGTTAGGTCCTCGGTTAATTCCGGACTAGGTGGCTGATGAGGTACCGGGCTGGATACACAAACACATATAATATGAATGATTTTAGAATAATTAACATGTTTACGGTGATTTTATAATGGGTAAGAGTATACCTCGGTACTAGTGTTAACGGCCTCATCGACAGCGTTGGCAGCACCATCGTGATTTTCCGCATCAGTGATAACGGCCTCATTGGCTAAGATGCTACCTAGCGCAATGGTCTCGAACATCAGATTTTCCGCCACCAGAAAAACGTTACTACCCCCAGTAATCATCTATCATTCAAACCAAAACATTTGGCCACCAGCAAAACTTAACTAACAACAGGCAAATCATTCCATCACACAAAAACCTTCCTAGCATTCCAAAATGCCGACTCATCTACTACCAGTTCCTTCCAGATTATGTATTCTTCGCTTACGAACTTCCCAAACCATCATCGGTCCCAAACTCACACGGCGGCAAGCCTCCTCCAGATTTTGCCGATTCACGGGATCGATCTTTGTTCTTATTCTCTTTCTCTCGGCCAAGCCTTATCATCGGCATGCTTTTTCTTCCAATTTCTTTGATCACCTCTACCACTTGACATCCTTGTTCTTCGTTTAGCAGGACAAGCCACCTTCTTTTTCTTTGCAGACACTGGCGCCCGAGCTAGCAGGCCGCTCCTCGTATTCGCCAAACACCTTGCAGGCGGTGGGATTAGAGAGGAGGAGGAGGCGTCTTGACTATACCTCGGTCCTCCCGGTGGAATGGCGGGGCGGCATCGATGGGTGGCAGAGGAGGTCCTTGGCGAGGTGGCGTCGGCGCGGGGTCTCGACGGAGGCGGCGGCACTAAGACTTGGGAAATTTGGGGTGTGAGGAAGCGCGGGGACTTAGAAAATTTGGGGTGTGAGGAAGAGTGGGCAGTATCAACTTTATATAGGGAACCCACTTCTACAAGTGGTTGGTAATAACAACCGCTTGTAGAAATGCTCTACAAGCGGTTGGTATTATCAACCGCTTGTAAAGACTTCTGGCGGTTGATATTACTAACCGCTTGTAGAAACTTATCGATAGGCGGGAGTGGGAAAGGCCCTATGCAAGCGGTTCGTATTATCAACAGCTTGTAGGCATAGCTTCAAGTGGCTATTAATACCAACCGCTTGTAAAAGTGCTGACCGGATAATATTCAAAACAATACGGTGCCCATATCGTTCGATAAGATCTCTTCCTCCCCCTTGGCTAGCGCGTGGCGTTTGAGTGTGCGGGCTCGTCCACCCCGGTTCGAACCCCGCTCGCGCCCCCTTGCCATTCTTTTTTAACTGTGCAGCTTTCTACAAGCGGCTGTTACTAAGAACCGCTTGTAGAAGTACCTCTACAAGCGATTGGTAATACAAACCGCTTGTAAAGAGGACTTCTACAAGCGGTTGATAATCGAACCGCTTGTAAAGAGGACTTCTACAAGCGGTTGGTAATACAAACCGCTTGTAAAGAGGACTTCTACAAGCGGTTGATAATACGAACTGCTTGTAGAGGTAATTCTACAAGCGGTTTATATTACGAACCGCTTGTAGAAGTGGGTAGAGCTTTAATTTTCTAAGTCCCCACACTCTCCCACACCTTCAAATTTTCTAAGTCCCCGATCACCTCCTCTCTGTCGCGCGCGCCACAGCCACCATCGAGCTCATGACGCCGCCCGCCACCTGCGCCCCCGACCAATCCACCCCGGAGGACCTAGGTAGCCGGCTAAACGCCCCCTCCTGCTCTCTCTGTTTTCTTGCCCACAAGGTGTTCGGTGAAATGCCCACAAGGAGTTTTGTTGATATGTTCTTTGTTGGAGTAATGAAAAAATATTGTTGATGCTAATTTGTTTCACTCTTTGTGCTTGAAATACTTCTTGTGATTCGGATGAGATTGGAAAGGTTTAAATTTGAAGCTATTAATTCATGTCGACGGCTTCATCAAATGGCGAGATGAAGAGACAACTAGAGCATTGCGGATGAAGCTATCGTGTCCTCGGCGCGGAGATCCTGTAAATGTGTTCACCTCCCATACATCCAAGAATCCATCCGAGTATTCATGAAGTGTTGAATATGTCGGTAAGTTTTTGAAGTTATTCATTTGTTCATATTCGTTGACTTTCACCTTAGTTCCATTCTTTACATTTGAAGGGCACTGACATGTCGGTATTAGCGTTGGGTGATAAAGCCATCCATGGTGTTGAAAATCTTGCAATGCAAATTGCTGCATTCAAGAAGATTTTTGCCAAGTGATGATAGCCTACGGGTGTAACATTTAATCTGTTGCAAGCGAGAGATGCACATCCGTTGCTTACGATGACAACAAGAGTATTAAAAAGCTAGAAGAAAGGATGGAAAGAGTAGAGGACATGCTAAAGAAATTAGTTAATATAGCTATCATTATAATGTTGCTCCTTTTATATGATGTACTAGGTAAGTAGCGATGAACAACTTTGTGCTCAAATTGTTGAAAGCTTGTATGTCGGTTGTGTAAATTTAACTTTGCTTTTGGGGTTTTTGTATGGGAATTTATGAGCTAACTATGCTAAGCTGAATTTCTCTTTGTATGTCGTAATTTCCTTTTTTAGGTATGCTAAAAGTTATGCGATCCTTTCATAGAGTGGATATAAATCACAGAATAAATGTTATTTGTATTTAAAGTGGTGAACAAATGAATAACTTGTAGAAATAATTTTCAGGCTTTGTTCTCATTTTAAAATTTGTACAAATAGTTTTCGGGCTTTGTTTTCATTTTAAAATTTGTAGAAATAATTTTGTAGAAATTATGTACAACCAATGTTAAACATCAACATGATCATATGGAATAATTTGTATACAAGTAGTATATCTTAAGTCTTCGTCTTTACAATTGTTCCTTCGTTATGATCGTGGCGTATGTAAGGAGCATCGACATCAACATCACTTGAGGCGTTTATGTCGACATCAAGCTGTAAAAGGAGGGAGCTCGTCGAATCGACCATACTCTTCCTCGTCGGTGGCGTTCTCAACTCCTACAATCCTTCGTTTTCCTTGGAGAACCACATGTCGCTTTGGCATTACCTTTTGCTTGTCATACGCTTTTTAGGTTTGCTTGACATGTCCATTACATAGAAGACACTGGATCACATCGTTCGCGAGAACAAGCGGTTCGCGCTTATAGCCGACTTCGTGAGATCCACGGTTGTCATCCGTATTTGTCGACCTTCACACGTTTGGAGTCGACTTGACCCATTGGCACTTAAATAGAGGACCTTGAGAGGTCCATAGTCGAAACTCCCATATTTCTTCTATGAAACCATAATATGTGTCCAACACCTGCCTTTGTTGTCTTGGCGTCTATACGGACACCGCTGTTCTGGCTGGTGCTCCTGTTATCCTGGGATCTGGTGTAGAATGTGTAACCATTTATCTCATACCCCTTGAATATCACGATTTCTTGTGATAGTCCTCGGGCCAAGCGTTGCAATGGTTCATCGTTTGACCCTTCCTCAAGGATGTATACAGAGCCATTGCCGAAAGAATCCATGTGCTTCAGGGCTATCCAACTCTCTATCTTCCCTATGAACTCGCGGCGTAGGACACTCTTGTGCTGAAGGACATAGGGGGCGACTATAGTTGATTGATACAGAACAGTGAAATGTGCTTGCTTAAATGCAACAAGATCATTGCATGCAACTGCTTGCCTTCCTATTGTCCCTTTGCCCCGTAGCCTCCCCTCGTGTCGTGATATGGGGACGCCGATAGGATTTAGATCAGTCATGTAATCAACACAAAACTCTATCACCTCCTCCGTCACGTAGCCCTCGGCAATGCAGACCTTCGGGGCCTTGACAGTTCTGGGACGTACTTCTTGAGGTCACTCATGTACCTCTCGAAAGGAACATGTTATGCGAGATACACTAGTCCGAGGATACCTATCTCCTTGACAAGGTGAGCAGTGAGATGAACCATGATATCAAAGAATGCAGGAGGAAAGATCATCTCGAGGCTAACCAAACTTTGTACCACATCGGCCTCCAACTTAGGCGGTTTAATGGTTCGACAACCTTCTGCGAAATGGCGTTCAGAAGGAACATAGCTTTGTGATTGTCCCCACACCCACTCAGGCGATATACCTCGACTGACTATCAAGAACAAGCTGTGTCATCAACACAAAGGCGGTCATGGGATTTTAGGCCTTGGAGTTTGTTCTCTTCGTGTTTACTAGTCTCTTTACATTTGAGGAGTATCCGAAGGACCTTCACTTTGTTCAAACACTCAATCATGCTTTTTTCTCTTCCTTGCTTGGAGTGTAGCTCATGGGATGTACATAAAGTTGTTTTATCCCTTCTTTGTTTTTCGGATGTAGGTCCTCCTCACCTCCATGTCTTCAAGGTCCTTCCGAGCTTGCAGTGTATCTTTCGATTTGCCGTACATATCTATGTAGCCTAGCCGGTTCAAGCAAACATTCTTCGTGATGTGCATGAAGTCAAGCGAGTGACGAATTTATTTGAATTTTTGGTGAATTTTTTGAATTAATTAAATTTAATTTGAATTTATATCCCTCTTGAATAATTAAATATCAAAAGGAAATTATCAAAAATAAATAAAAATATTTTATTTAAGCTCTAAATGCCTTGAAGTATTTTCTAGAATTTTTTTAGAATTTTTCGGGTATTTTTAGTGCCCAAATTAATTACCTTGATTTTCTAGAATTAATTTAAATGATAAAAGTCGGAAAACACCTTGCTTCTGATCTTTGGTGAGCCCAACAACTTGGCGTCTTGCTCAGTTGGAACCCTAGCACCGCCTGCTCTGGGCCATGCGATCTCCATCGGACGGCTGATAATGAGTCGCGTTGCCTATTCGCGAGGGCTGTTGGATCGTAATAGCCGAGCCGCCAGGATTTTGCCACGTGGCGCTGGGTAGCCGAACCGTTATTTGCCCTGGGCCGTTGGATTGCAATCGGATGGTGCGGATGGGTTTCGCCGTATCGGGAGGGGGCGAGCAGTGCGCCGCCGTCGGGGGTTGGCCGACAGGATTGGCGGTGGATTTACGCGCATTCCAAGGCATCTCGATGACCGTGCTGTGGTGCATTTAACTGGTCCCTTCGCCCCGCACATTTTGTCCGTTCGCCCGTTAGCAGCCGTGCCCCGTAGCTCTCCCACTAGCTCACCGGAGTTGGCACAGCCGCCGCCTCGGTTTCCCTTGATTTCCACCATCGTCCGCCGCTCTCCGCCGCAACCAAGACTAGTCCCGAGTTCGCCGTGCCAAAAAGCGCCAAGTGGACCACTTCTTCCGACCGGAGACGCCCGGAAATGCCGTAGACTACTTCATTGTCCTCAACTCCGGCGACAAGCACCGCCGCCTCTTCTTCAAAGCATCGCAGTTCACCGTCACCATCGGATCCCCATCTAACGCTGAGGTAATGCCACGTCTTCCTTTCATGTAGCACTAGATTCGAATAGCCTCGGTAGATTCCGATCGTAGGATTTTGATCTGACCACCACCGTAGCACCGTGTAGTCGTATCAGATGCGCTTGAAAATGGCCACCGGATCGTCATCGTGTGGTTCTGAGAGGTCCACGTAGCTGCTGTATGGATGCCTTGATAATGTCCGTTGGATCCAGATCCTAGGTTTCGGATTAAGCCACGTAGGCTCGGTGAGCAATGCATCACTCGGGTGACCGCCGCCGTTGGATCTTCATCCAACCGCGCCAGCGAGTCCACGTAGCTGTGTTTGGATGCGTTGAAAAGGGCCATAGATCCTTAATCCTACCGCCACCATAGCGCCACGTAGCCATCCTCGACGTGCTTGATAATGGCCATCGGATCTTAGATCAGTGGCTGAAATCTTGCCACGTAGCCGAGCGGAGGCCCAGCCATTGCCATATACCGACCGTTGGATTTAAATCCAACGGCCGGGAAAATATGTGTCCGCGTGGACCAGCGGATGCGCGCCACGTCTTAGTTATTGTGCGGACCGTGCATTTGGCGGTAATGCCCACTTGTCGACCGGCGTGAGCGGGTGTCTTGACGTCGGCATAGCGTCACCCGGGGCCCATAGGTCGATGATCAAGCGATGTCGCTCGCTCCAAAGGTTGACACGTGTCAAGCCGAGGGAATTAACCAAGATTTCCAGTAGGAAAATAAATCGATTAATTCGGGTTTTTCTTTAAACTGCATATACAAAATTGTAATCGCTATAACTTTTGCATTTTAGCTCCGATTTGAGTGATTTCAGTTCCTAAAAATTTGTAAAAATGTGAACTATTTATTGGTGAATTTTATTTTATTTTTACTATTGATCTTGCTTTCTGTTTAAGTATATTTATTGTATGTACGTTTATTCCGAGTAGACTCCGAGTTGCCGGGAACTGTCGGGGAAGAATTCGAAGACCCATCGTAAGTTTCAGATCAGGATCAACTACTTTTCGAAGGCAAGTCATGCTTTGACCATATTGCCCCTAGATTTTCAAATGTATTTCAGTTCAAATTATGCATGCTATGTTAATTACAAATAACATTGAATAATTTGGGTAAAATAGATAATACACCTACCTTGTTTATGTCACCTTGTTAATATTAATTGTATGCCCTGAAATCCTTGTCACCCTAAGATATTAAATTGAGTTGGTTGCTACTATAATGCCAACACGGGAGGCTAGACCGTGATTAGTTGCCTAGCCTGCTTGTATGCGCTGAATGACTTTCAAATTGCAAAAGAATATTGACTAAACAATTATGGAACGCATTTTGGAATGATGCAATGATGTCATGAGATGGAATTGGGGGTAGCGACCTGTGTGGTTCTACTCATGCAATGAAGTGGGCATTGGCATGTGTTGCATAAATGCAAACCGAGGTGGGAAATGATTTGGACCGGGGCAAGTGGCAAGGAGGCTTCGTGCTAGGTGGGCCTATGTGGCAACGGGATGTGTTAAAGATTGTAAAGGCTACGTGCCGAGAAATAAAAAATGGATGTCTTGTCCGGGACAGTTAAGGACTTCACCTTGCGAGCCTTTGAACTGAGTTACTCGTACAACCACTTGTCTGGAATGGGACAGACCTGGTTTAGTAGGGTTCTGATATCTTTCCTTTGACACCTCGGGGCGCAGATTACACAAGAGTGTAACTGCAGTGGGGGGGCGTACGTACTCTGGCTTGGTACCCATCCAAGCAGTATTAGCTCGTTTCTAAACTTTGGCTCGAGTGAGGAAGTATTAGAAAGGCAATCTTGGAGAGGTTCTGAGTTAAGTGTTAGTCTCTGAAAGACTTTGTTGCAATCAATTGCCTGTGTGGTGAGCGATTGTATCCTGTTGGTAAAGTGTACAGCCTCTGCAGAGTGTGTGATAAATCTATTCGAATAGCCGCATCCGCGGTAGTGGACAATGCTCGGGGATTACAATCAAGGGTTAGATTTTCAAAATAAAATGTGGAATGGGTGGCTGTGTGCCAAAGACTGATGAATCAAACTTAGGTCTGTGAGCTAAACTCTTGAAAAGAATTAAGAAATTAATTATTATAATAATGGTTTTACCGCTTTTAATCTAATAAGATTATCTGTTAAAAGAAATACTGCTTTATGCAAAATAACCATTTAAGCCTTTCCCTTGGAATAAGCCATGCATGTTGTAATAGAACTGCGTTGCGCATGACTTGTTGAGTATGTTGTATACTCACCCTTGCTTCAACAAAAACCTCAGAAGAAGAAGCAACACCAGCTTGGGAGGAGGAGTTTAACGAAGGTTCAGAAAATTAGGGTTGAGCCTCGTCAGTTGCCTGTGGCAGAACAAGGGGTTCATTGATATACTTTTGCTTCCGCTATTGAACTTGTGTTACTTTTATTTATCGTCCTGCATGACGAATTATTGTAAGGTGACCATAAGGTCGTGTAACTCGTTACAACTATGTTGGAGGAACTTAATTATTATTTCCGCTATGTATGATTGTGGTATCTCAACCTGTTATTCCTGTGTGTACTAGCGTGATCCTGGACTAGTACAAAATACACAGAGGGTTTGGATTTGCAGATTCAAGTCCCGACAGAGTTGGTTTCAGAGCCATACTGACTGTAGGACTTAACCCTAGTTAGACTGGCCATTCTAGAGAGGATAAAAGTTAATTTCTAAAGAATAAAATTCAACAAGAATAATCAATGAAATCTTGACTTATCCCTTCTTCCTTACTTCATACCTATGCTGCATTTTGCTATTACTTTCGTATTCTTTTAAAATTTTAGTACTAACGGGTTGATTTGGCAGATGAGGATGGTTCACTCCTTCGGCGAGCGTCACGGAGGTTACGCAGTGGAGCTTTGGAGGATGCTCCAGGTGCTTGGAGGTTTTGACCGCCCTCTCTACCGGTCCCGCACCTGGGTGGTCAACGGCATCAACCGCGGCTGGGAGATGACCTTTACCTTCTACACGCGAGAGAATGCTCGTGCCAGTCGCCCGCTCCACCTCGTGGTGAAGCGAGCCAGCTACGAGGCGGGCATTGAGAGTGTGCCGGCTAAGCGCCGAAGATCACCGTGACTACTGCCTACGAGCTGTGGGACCTTTGCTCGTGTGCACCCCCACGCGGGTGGACCGATCTAGGCGCGCTTGGAGCTGGAGGACGATGCCGCTATCGTCCACCTGGGACGGTTCGCTGTGGCCCAGGAGGAGGCCATGGATATGGCTACGCTAGAGCTGATGTCAGTATACCGCACCTTGGAGGAGACCGAAACAGCCCTGCGAGAGACCAGGATGCACGCTGTGCAGAGGATCGCCGAGCTAGAGGAGGCCCTCTCCGGTCATGAAGAGCTTGAGGCCGTCATGGAGCTTGACGACGAGGACAAGGAGGAGGAGCCAGAGGAGCAGGAGCGAGCTGTGCGGAGGATCGGCAGCGGTGGAGCCCCAAGCACGGTGGGAGGGCATGGGGATCAGTTTGCCCCAATGCCAGCTCACCCGCCAGTATACGTGATAGACGAGCTGCAACCAGGATGGATCGGCGACTGAGTTCTTTGGGTTTATTAGTTGTCGGATTTTTGCGTTGAGACTCACGTGTTAGAGTCGCGTCTTTTAATTCTCAAACTTCCCTTAGATGACGATGTTGTAATGAACTATTTTGATTGGTGATTGTGATTGTTGGTGTGGTTGCATGGCCTCTAGGCCCTTATAAGCAATCATACCTATCTATTATTTATGGATTGATGTTTGAGGGTTTTTAGTACACCTGTTTCCCCCATATAAGTTCCTTTACTTGCCTATTCTTCCCCCTTATCTCTAAACCATCGAAGCAATCAGCAAATGGTGAACACTCGCAACACCGGAGCCGGAGGCAGTGGTTCACGTCAGGGAGGCAGTCAGGGCAATGCATCACTTCCTCAGGCAGCACCACAAGTTGACATGCATAATCTGGGAGCTTTTCTCGCAGCACAAATGCAGTTAATGCAGACCATGATGGCAACCGTACAACAAATCAACACCCAAGCAGCCGCCAACAATCAAGCTGTTAACAATGGGCCACGTCCCTACTCGAGATTGTCCGAGTTTATGAGGACACGTCCGCCTACTTTCTCAGGCAACGCTAGCCCATTAGAGGCAGATGACTGGTTGAGGACCATCGAGAGGAAATTACATATAACACAGTGTGATGGAAATGAGAGGGTGCTTTACGCCTCTCATCAGCTAGAAGGAACAGCAGTTGAGTGGTGGGAAAACTACTGCGCATCGCAGGAAAACCCACAGGAAATCACTTGGGAAGAATTCACTATAGCTTTTCGTCAATATCATGTGCCAGAAGGTATTATGGAGCTGAAAAAGGAGGAATTTAGAGCACTGAAGCAAGGAAGCCAGTCAGTGGCTGATTATTTAAATAAGTTCACTCAGTTGGCATGCTACGCTCCGGAGGACGTAGCGACCGACAAGGCCAGACAGTCTCGTTTCATGAAGGGACTTAACACTGGATTGCAGGTGGGGTTGATTACCCACACCTTCCCTGATTTTCAAGAACCGGTAAATAAGGCGCTTATACAGGAAGACAAGCGTAAGGAGCTAGATGATAACCGCAAACGTCGCATGGCACAACAAGGAGGACGCCAGAGACAGCAGAAACCAAGAATAATACCCCAGCAATTCTCTAGGTTCCAACAGGGAAACATTGTTAGGACACCGTCGCCGATGCCAAGACCAACAGGACAAACCCCCCAGACTCCGGTCAGAACTGTTAATCAGAGTGGAGGAAACCAGCAGATGTCATAAAGACACTGCTACAATTGCAATGAGATAGGACACTTCGCTAATGTTTACCCCAAGAAGGGAGGTGTGACCCCAGTACGCTTCAATCTGGGAAACACGCCTGCTAGAACTCCTATTCAAGGAGGAAGCAGAGGACCTGCCCAAGCTGGATCTACACCCCAATCAGTTGCAAGAGGCAGAGTCAACCACGTCACGGCAAACGAAGTTCAAAATGCCACGGACGTAATTCTGGGTAAGTTTCTAGTCAATTCAGTGCTAGTTACCGTTTTATTCGATTTCGGAGCTTCACATTCCTTTGTTTCTAGAGATTTTGCTGTGCAAAATGAATTGGGTATTGTCAACCTTAAAAATACGCTTATAGTCCAATCCCCTAGATCAGAACTTCGATCTAAGATCGGTTGTTCTGGGGTTAAGCTAGTAATAAAAGGTGTCGAGTTTGTAGCGAACCTTATTATATTAGATACCCAAACCCTAGATGTAATTCTAGGAATGAATTGGTTGTCTAAGCACAAGGCTGTATTAGACTGTGGACAGAGAATCGTGTCTATTGAGAGCCCTGAAGGTAGGAAAGTTGAATTTCAAGCAACGGTAGTTCGAGGAGGGCAGTTGTTGGTAAACAGTTTAGAAACCATCAGTTTGAAGGATGTACTAGTGGTCAGTGAATATCCGGATGTTTTTCCGAGGAGTTACATGGAATGCCACCAAACAGAGACATAGAGTTTGTAATCGACTTAGTGCCTGGAACAGCACCCATAGCAAAGAAACCATATCGGATGTCCACCGAGGAATTGGTAGAAATAAAGAAACAGATTGAGGAATTATTAGAAGAAGGATTCATCAGGCTGAGCTCATCACCTTGGGGAGCACCGGTCCTGTTTGTTAAAAAGAAAGACGGGAGTTTTCGGATGTGTGTAGATTATCGTGCACTTAAGGAAGTAACGATAAAGAATAAATATCCGTTGCCAGGATAGACGATTTATTTGATCAATTAAGAGGGGCAGGAGTTTTCTCTAAGATTGACCTTAGATCAGGATACCACCAGCTGAGGATTAAGACAGAGGATATCCCAAAGACTGCGTTTTCTTCAAGATATGGACACTATGAGTTCACTGTTATGTCTTTTGGATTGACGAATGCACCAGCATACTTTATGAACTTGATGAATAAGGTTTTTATGGAATATTTGGACAAATTTGTAGTGGTGTTCATAGATGATATTTTGGTTTACTCAAAGTCAAATGAAGAGCACGCCAAACATTGGAGATTGGTATTGGAAAAGTTAAGAGAACAACAGTTGTTTGCTAAGTTCAGTAAATGTGATTTCTAGAAGAGTAAGGTAGAATTCCTAGGGCATGTAATGACTGCCGAAGGAATCGCAGTAGACCCAAGCAAGGTAGAGGCAATACTGCATTGGGAGCCACCAAAGTCAGTGACTCAGATCCGTAGTTTTCTTGGAATGGCGGGATATTATCATCGATTTATAGAGGGATTTTCAACGATTGCTAGACCTCTTACACAATTGCTAAAGAAAGAGAAGAAATTCGTTTGGACACCGGAGTGTGAGAAGAGTTTTCAGGAGTTGAAGAAAAGGCTAACTTCAGCACCAGTGTTAGTTGTGCCAGATGTGCACCAAAACTTTGACATATATTGTGATGCATCACGGCAAGGACTTGGATGCGTGTTAATGCCAAACGGAAAGATAGTAGCCTACGCCTCAAGACAGTTGAGGCCGCATGAGGGGAATTACCCGACGCATGATCTAGAACTAGCAACCGTAGTGCATGCCTTAAAAATATGGCGTCACTATCTTATTGGTAATAGATGTGAGATATATATAGATCATAAGAGTCTTAAGTACATCTTCGCCCAATCTGACCTGAACATGAGGCAAAGAAGGTGGATAGAGCTGATTAAAGATTATAATGTGGGGATTCACTATCACCCCGGTAAAGCCAACGTAGTGGCTGATGCCTTAAGTCGAAAGAGCCATAGCTTAAACGTGTTGGTAGAAGAGAGTCGTGCAGAATTGTGCAAGGACTTTCAGAGGTTGAAATTGGAGGTTGTTCCGGAAGGATTCGTAGCTGCTCTAGAAGTAAAGCCTACCTTGGAGGATCAGATTAGGGAAGGCCAAAAGAATGATGAGAAGCTCAAGCGAATCAAATCCAAAATGGAGGAAGGTCAGGCAAAGGAATTTAAGCTGGACGATCAGGGCACATTGTGGATGAAAGAGCGCATTTGTGTACCTAACAGAAAGGAGCTAAAGCAGTTGATTTTGGAGGAAGCTCATGACTCCATGTATTCGATTCACCCAGGTAGTGCAAAAATGTACCAAGATTTGAAAGAGAGGTTCTGGTGGCCGAATATGAAGAGAGAAGTAGCCGAACATGTAGCACTATGTGATGTATGTCAGCGAATCAAAGCTATGCATCAAAGACCAGCAGGACTGCTGCAACCATTAAAAATACCAGAGTGGAAATGGGAGGAAATCGGGATGGATTTCATCACCGGGTTGCCAAGAACACAAGGAGGTTATGACTCCATATGGGTCATAGTGGATCGCTTGACAAAGGTCACACACTTCATACCGGTGAAGACAACTTACTCAGGAGATAAGTTAGCAGAACTGTAAATGGCAAGGATCGTTTGCTTGCATGGAGTGCCAAGGAAGATAGTATCGGACAGAGGTACCCAATTTACCTCAAGATTTTGGGATAAATTACATACGGCAATGGGCACCCGTTTGAACTTCAGTACAGCGTATCATCCGCAAACAGATGGGCAGACAGAAATAGTCAATCAGATATTAGAAGATATGTTGAGAGCTTGTGCGTTAGCTTATACCACGACTTGGGATAAATGTTTACCATATGCAGAGTTTAGTTACAACAATAGTTACCAGGCAAGTTTACATATGACACCTTTTGAAGCATTGTATGGACGACCCTGTAGAACACCGCTGAATTGGAATGAGACCGGTGAGCGTTGTGTTTTCGGACCAGACATACTCCAAGAAGCCGAGGAGCAAATAGCACTGATTAGAGAAAGGCTAAAAATTGTGCAGTCAAGGCAAAAGAGCTATGCAGACAATCGCCGCAGGGATTTAAGCTTTGAGCCTGAAGATTATGTGTATCTCCGGGTTACGCCTCTTAAGGGAGTCCAAAGGTTTCACAAAAAAGGGAAACTTGCGCCAAGATATGTAGGACCGTTTAAGATCATAAGTCGCAAGGGTGAAGTCCCATATCAACTGGAGTTACCGCAAACAATAGCAGGAGTACACAACGTCTTTCATGTATCACAACTCAAGAAGTGTCTCCGAGTTCCTGACGAGCAAACACCCCAGGAAGCAATTGAACTACAGGAAGACTTAACCTACAAGGAGCAACCAGTAAAAATTCTGGATACAGTGGATCGGAAAACAAGGAACAAGACAACTCGCTTTTGCAGAGTTCAGTGGAGCAATCACAAAGAAAATGAGGCCACCTGGGAACGAGAGGAAGAATTGAAAAAGGAATTTCCAAACCTATTCTTTAGTTAAGCTTCGAATCTCGGGGTCGAGATTCTGTTAAGGGGGGTAGGTTTGTAACATCCCAAAAATTTGGCCTAATTTAAAATTTTGGAGTTATTTGAATTTTTGGTGAATTTTTGGAATTAATTAAATTTAATTTGAATTTATCTCCCTCTTGAATAATTAAATATCAAAAGGCAATTATCAAAAATAAATAAAAATATTTTATTTAAGCTCTAAATGCCTTGAAGAATTTTTTGGAATTTTTTTTAGAATTTTTCGGGTATTTTTAGTGCCCTAATTAATTACCTTGATTTTCTAGAATTAATTTAAATGATAAAAGTCGGAAAACACCTTGCTACAGTGCTGGGTCGAGCCCAACACTGTGCGTGCGTTCGGCTGCAACCCTAGCACCGCCTGCTCTGGGCCATGCGATCTCCATCGGACGGCTGATAATGAGCCGCATCCCTATTCTCGAGGGCTGTTGGATCGTAGTAACTGAGCCGCCAGGATTTCACCACGTGGCGCTGGGTAGCCGAACCGTTATTCGCCTGGGCCGTTGGATTGCAATCGGACGGTGCGGATGGGTTTCGCCGTATCGGGAGGGGGCGAGCAGTGCGCCGTCGGGGTGTTGGCTGACAGGATTGGCGGTGGATTTACACGCGTTCCAAGGCAACTCGACGACCGTGCTGTGGCGCATTTAACTGGTCCCTTCGCCCCTCACATTTTGTCCGTTTGCCCGATAGCAGTCGTGCCCCGTAGCTCTCCCACTCGCTCGCCGGAGTTGGCACAGCCGTCGCCTCGGTTTCCCTTGATTTCCACCGTCGTCCGCCGCTCTCCGCCGCAACCAAGACTAGTCCCGAGTTCGCCGGGCCAAGAAGCGCCAAGTGGACCACTTCTTCCGACCGGAGATGCCCGGAAACACCGTAGACTACTTCATCTTCCTCAACTCCGGCGACAAGCACCGCCGCCTCTTCTTCAAAGCATCGCAGTTCACCGTCACCGTCGGATCCCCATCTAACGCTTGAGGTAACGCCACGTCTTCCTTTCATGTAGCACTAGATTCGAATAGCCTCGGTAGATTCCGACCGTAGGATTTTGATCTGACCGCCACCGTAGCGCCGCGTAGTCGTATCAGATGCGCTTGAAAATGGCCACCGGATCGTCATCGTGTGGTTCTGAGAGGTCCACGTAGCTGCCGTATGGATGCCTTGATAATGTCCGTTGGATCTAGATCCTGGGTTTCGGATTAATCCACGTAGGCTCGGTGAGCAGTGCATCACTCGGGTGACCGCCGCCGTTGGATCTTCATCCAACCGCGCCAGCGAGTCCACGTAGATGTGTTTGGATGCATTGAAAATGGCCGTAGATCCTTAATCCTACTGCCACCATAGCGCCACGTAGCCATCCTCGACGTGCTTGATAATGGCCATCGGATCTTAGATCAGTGGCTGAAATCTTGCCACGTAGCCGCGCGGAGGCCCATCCGTTGCCATATACCGACCGTTGGATTTAAATCCAACGGCCAGGAAAATATGTGTCCGCGTGGACCAGCGGATGCACGCCACGTGTCAGTTGTTGTGCGGACCATGCACTATGCAGCCCGGCCCACTTGTCAGTCAGGCGTGAGCCGGGTGTGCTGACATCAGCATGACGTCACCCGAGGGGCCCATAGGTCAGTGACCGAAGCGATGTGGCTGGCTCTTGTGCTGACACGTGTCAAGCCGAGGGAATTAACCAAGATTTCCAGTAGGAAAATAAATGGATTAATTCGGGTTTTTCTTCAAATTGCATATACAAAATTGTAATCACTATAACTTTTGCGTTTTAGCTCTGATTTGAGGGATTCCAGTTCCTAAAAATTTGTAAAAATGTGAACTATTTGTTGGTGAATTTTATTTTATTTTTAGTGTTGATCTTGCTTTCTGTTTAAGTATATTTATTGTATGTACGTTTATTCTGAGTAGACTCCGAGTTGCCGGGAACTGTCGGGGAAGAATTCGAAGACCCATCACAAGTTTCAGATCAGGATCAACTACTTTTCGAAGGCAAGTCATGCTTTGACCATATTGCCCCTAGATTTTCAAATGTATTTCAGTTCAAATTATGCATGCTATGTTAATTACAAATAACATTGAATAATTTGGGTAAAATAGATAATACACCTACCTTGTTTATGTCACCTTGTTAATATTAATTGTATGCCCTGAAATCCTTGTCACCCTAAGATATTAAATTGAGTTGGTTGCTACTATAATGCCAACACGGGAGGCTAGACCGTGATTAATTGCCTAGCCTGCTTGTATGCGCTGAATGACTTTCAAATTGCAAAAGAATATTGACTAAACAATTATGGAACGCATTTTGGAATGATGCAATGATGTCATGAGATGGAATTGGGGGTAGCGACCTATGTGGTTCTACTCATGCAATGAAGTGGGCATTGGCATGTGTTGCATAAATATAAACCGGGGTGGGAAATGATTTGGACCGGGGCAAGTGGCAAGGAGGCTTCGTGCCAGGTGGGCCTGTGTAGCAACGGGATGTGTTAAAGATTGTAAAGGCTGTGTGCCGAGAAATATAAAATGGATGTCTTGCGGGACGATTAAGGACTTCACCTTGCGAGCCTTTGAACTGAAGTTACTCGTACAACCACTTATGCGGAATGGGACAGACCTAGTTTAGTAGGGTTCTGATATCTTTCCTTTGACACCTCGGGGCGACAGTTACACAAGAGTGTAACCGTGTGGGGGAGCGTACCTGTGCTACGGCTTGGTACCCATCCAACTGTATTAGCCTGTTCTAAAGTTTGGCTTTGAGTGAGGGAAGTATTAGAAAGGCAATACTGGAGAGGTTCACAGGTTAAGTGTTAGTCTCTGAAAGACTTTGTTGCAATCAATTGCCTGTGTGGTGAGCGATTGTATCCTGTGGGTAAAGTGTACAGCCTCTGCAGAGTGTGTGTTAAATCTATTCGAATAGCCGCGTCCGCGGTAGTGGACAATGCTTGGGGATTACAGTCAAGGGTTAGATTTTCAAAATAAAATGTGGAATGGGTGGCTGTGTGCCAAAGACTGATGAATCAAACTTAGAGCTGTGAGCTAAACTCTTGAAAAGAATTATGAAATTAATTATTATAATAATGGTTTTACTGTTTTTAATCTAATAAGATTATCTGTTAAAAGAAATACTGCTTTTTGCAAAATAACCATTTAAGCCTTTCCCTTGGAATAAGCCATGCATGTAGTAATAGAACTGCATTGGCATGACTTGTTGAGTATGTTGTATACTCACCCTTGCTTCAACAAAAACCTCAGAAGAAGAAGCAACACCAGCTTGGGAGGAGGAGTTTAACGAAGGTCCGGAAAATTAGGGTTGAGCCTCATCAGTTGCCTGTGGCAGAACAAGGAGTTCATTGACATACTTTTGCTTCCGCTATTGAACTTGTGTTACTTTTATTTATCGTCCTGCGTGACGAATTTTTGTAAGGTGACCATAAGGTCGTGTAACTCCTTACAACTATGTTGGAGGAACTTAATTATTATTTCCGCTATGTATGATTGTGGTATCTCAACCTGTTATTTCTGTGTGTACTAGCGTGATCTGGACTAGTACAAAATACACGAGAGGTCGAATTGCGATTCAGTCCCGGCAATCCACCACAACTTCACAAGGTCTTCAACCAATGGTTTCGGTGAACATCGATGTCGTTTCGAGGTTGCCGTGCCTTGATCAACAATGGCATCATGATGTACTTCGCTTCATGCACGACCATGGAGGAATGTTATAGATGCAAAGCGTCACGGGCAGTGCTATGGATCTTGCTCAAGCGATCGAAAGGATTCATCCCATCGATGCTCAACCCAAACCTTATGTTTCGACCTCATTTGCAAAGTTCGGGTAAGCCCGATCGACTTTCCTCCTTCTGCGAGCCATCTGCGGGGTGTCTAACATCCCATCTTCCTTACGCTCTTCTTCATGCCAGCGCATCATCTTGGCATGACCTTCGTTAACAAACAGATGCTTCAGCGGGGATCACAGGAAATACCACAATACTTTGGCGGTGTTCTCTTCTTTGTACGATTCCCATCTAATTCACGGATAAATCACGCTGCACCTTATCTGGGATTCTTCGCACTGGACAAACCTCCAAATCGGCATACTCATTGCGTCTGAGGATATAATCGTTAGGACATGCATGTATCTTACAGTACTTGCAATCCTAAAGGGCAGAGGACTCGCCGCTTTATCGTGAGATTCGGGTAGAGTGTTACCTTAGGAAGCAACTTCTTTACTAGTAATAACAAACCATTAAATGCCTTGTCGACACACCGTTTGTGGCCTTCCATTGCATGAGTTCTAGTGTAGCACGCAGCTTTTTGTGGCCCTATCCACGGTTTGGGTACAAAGCGATTCGTGGTCCTCTACCATGCTCTGAAACTTCTTGTATTGTCTTTCCTCTGTGAACTCTCCTCTCCGTCACGGAGCATCTGATCTAGCTCATCATCGCCAAACTCGTCGAGTGTATCTTCCACGGACCCGTATTGAGTGGTGTCCGGCATACTGTTGGCTCTATCTTCCTCTTCTTCGTCTTCTTCATCGTCTTCCTGTCAAATCGCCTCTGTTTCGCCATGGTGGGTCCAGCAGGTATAGTTTGCCATGAAACCTCTCGTGGTCACATGCCTCATAACCATCCATCGTTCGGAGTGCTCTTCTCATTCTTGCAGTCTACGCACGGACAACGTATGAAGCTTCCTGGAGGCAAGAATGCAACGGCCGCGTCGAGAAACTCCTTCATGCCATCTCTGAACTCTCTTGACCGATGGTCCGTATTGTACATCCATTGCCGGTTCATCTACACCAATAAAAATAATAACATCTATCACAGTATTTAATTAAAGCTAACTATGTCTAATAGTTTTGTAATTTTTTAATCATTCTGTATTCTTTTAACTAAAGCCAACTAATTATATCTAATCCTCCTGCATTTTTTTAAATAAAACTAACTAATTGTTACATGTTCATGCAAACCTTTTCTATCATTTCGCATTTTAATTTTACTAAATAAAAATTATTTTTTACCTTTTCCCCACCTTTGTAATTTTTCATCGTTTCACATTTATTGCATTTCATTTCATACACCAAACAATATATCACCTTAAGAACAAAAAAATAAGCTAACAACACAAACACTAATTCCCACAAGAACAAAACATGATTTCTCAACATCCAATGCACAAAAAACATCAATATCTAGGTGAGAAGGATGTCAGCAACATGTTACTCACCTTAGGAACAATTAATTCGGAGCTAATAGCCTCAATTGAAAATTTTGGCAGCACCTCCCCCCATGAACTGCTCTCGGCCCACCACTCTGCTGTCCTGTGCGAGTTCGGAGAGGAAGATGGGGTTTAAATGCGCTGGAAGATGGGGTTTAAAATGTTGGTGGGAAGGAGGTCTCTACACACAAGCGGTTCTACATACAAGCCGTTCGTGTCTCGGATCTTCTAGATCTCTATCTATAGAAGCGGTTAGAGGTGGGACTCCAGAAGGGGTTCGTGTCAAGAACCGCTTCTAGAGACCCCCTCCCGCCCGTTGCTCACGAACCGCTTGTGGCACGTAGAACACAAGCGATGCGCACCTAACCGCTTGTAATAAACCGGTTGTGAAGACCGGTTCTATAGTAGTGTCCATCTTACAATCTAAACAGGTTTTGCTTAATTATATAGTAGAACGTCAGACCGAATCGCACATCGATTGGGCTCCACGGCTAACTCGGATTCTAAAACCTTTCCTAAAACAAACTTTAACTAAATATGTGTCAAGATTAGTATCCAACACAAGTCTCCTCAGTGTCAGGATCCGCCACGTACTGCTCCTCCATGCCCGGGAATGTGTCGTGCTCACCCTGTTGCTGCTCTTCCGCCAGAGCAGTACTGAACATGTCGAAGAATAAAGCACAGTAGTGGCTTGAGCAACAAGAAGATGGAATAGCAAGAGAAAGAAAATGTGCAAGTCTTTTTGTGCACCACTTGACAGCCAACTTACTAGAGACTAACGCGAGTGGCAAGTAAACGATGAAAGTTGAGATCAGATATCAATGAAGGGAGGAGCAGTTTCCCAATAGCATACCAGGGATTCAACCAACTCCCAATAGCAAATAAGGAATTTCCTCTAGTTATTTTATTTTCCTACCCGAAGTGTAAAGTTCTTAAGAACTGACAAGGACTTGTTTAGTTTCAAACCTGAGCTTTGTATGATCCTGTTGGCACAGAAACATACCTGCCATCACGTGACCTTAGATCTTGTCACGCTGCCAAGTAAAGCATGTGTGACATGTTCTCAGTTTGAGAGCTTTTGTTGAGCGTCTATCTAGCACTGGGCAGGATTTTTATAGTGTACTCCAACTCCAAGGCAAAGTGATTATTCCCTATATATGCTTTTCTTGGTGTTAGGGCAAAAGCTAGCTACAATGTGCTCCTTGCCAGCTTATAAGTGAAACTGGGGCCTGCCTGTGTGGTTGAGAACCTGATCTTGGGTTGGAGTTGGGTTCTTGTTTTCAGGAATACAAGGGGTCGAGTAAGGATGGGAGCTGGAGATGGGTCCGCCTCGTCAAGTTGGAAGGCCGGGCACGGGCGTTTGGGCGCGGAGGGGTGCAGGAGCACGGGGGCGTCGATGTCGGTGGTGACGCAGCGGCCGGCGGCGGTGGCGAGCAACTGCTGCTGCATCAACATCTATGTGAACAACAACGTGCAGGGGGTGACCAACTCCGTGCTGGTTGGGAGCAAGGTGGTGATGAGAGACCCTGGAGCTCGCATTTGGTCCCGCCATCCGTCGCGCCATGGTGGTTGTCTTGGGAAGAAGAAGAAGAACAAGAATAAGATGTGGGCGGCTGCTGCTCCTGCTGCTATGGGTTGCCTCGCCCTGATTCTTCTGCTGCTGTGTGTGTGGATTTGCGTACGTAAGTAGAGTAGAATTGAAATATTCAGTGAGAAAGCACTGCAAAATGTAGAGGGTGAAGAGCACTGATAATTCAGATTCCTGGCTTGGCAGGCATTTGTTTGTTGTAGTCGTTGTGTATATGTATATGTATATATGCATGCATGTAGCCATGTAGTGATCATTCAAATCACGGAGATTTGTTTAAGAGAAGATTACGGAGATTTCAACAGCTATTCTATATATGGAAGCGTAGGATCGATATACACTAATATAGCAACCAGAGAGAGGTGAATAATTGCGCAGAAGCTAAAATCAATTTTTAATGATTCTCAAAACACCCCTAAATAAATTATGAAAGATTGCTTTGGTTTTTCACAAAATAGAATGATATACGTTCACTAAAACAGTAATTTCCGAAGATCCCACCTTTTGAATTGACGTGAAATTTTAACTGTAGAAACTATATTCAATTTTGAAACTAACCTAACAAGAATCAGCTCAATCAGATCTACAGATCTAGAGTTATGACCTTCGCAAGATGATTGTATCAAATAATGACGAAAATTAATCAAACCCTAATTACGAGATTAATTAGGATCTACGAGGAATTAACCAATAAAACTTTTAGATTAATCACTTGATGCTTTAGAAAAGTTTTGAATGAATCAAATCAAAATTATTATGGTGAAACTATAAATCAATCTGAAAACAAAATAGATATACAACCGAAGAACAAAATCGAATGACCATGTAATTAACCACGAAGAGCTAGCAAAAGTGCTTGCAACTGGCCATGACTTGCACTCCAGTAAAAATTCTCCTTATTAGATCTTACTGATCGTGAGGGGCAGCCAGGAGCTTCAAGTCTTCAGCGGCATGGACCAGCAGCACTAGCTCCAAAACTAAGCAATAGCCCTCCTGGCCGCTAGAAGCTACAGGTGCATGAGCACTTGACGCTAGAAAAAAAGAAAAAAACTAAAGCTCTAGCCGCTGGAAGCTCTTCACGCCAAGCACATGCAGGAGACTTTTTAGCCGCCACCAGGAGGCCTTGCTCCAGGAACTCACGCAAGAAACCCAGCCACCGGAAGCTGCCAGGGACTCAAGTCACACAGAGACACTCTACATAACCCTAAATTACATATATACATGCAAACACACTAGACCTAATAATACATAGCCTAATATATTCATACAATCTAAAATTTAAACATGAACGTGTACGGTCCACTTGTCGCTCTCGCATGACTCATTCGCCTCTATGTACACCGTTCTCTATTTCAAACGTCTCGTATGATATTCTTGACCACTAGAACCTCGGTTCCTCACTTAACCTAGTTCCGAACCTCGGTTCCTTCATGAACCTATTTCCGATCCTGTCATTGACCACGTTCGTCCTCAACCAACACCTACATATGAACAAACATGAAACCGTATACGAGCACAAGTCCACGACTTGACTCAAGATTAGTTCATGCAATCACTCACACGAGCGCATTGCATCAAGTAAAACCATTACCATGCTATCACAAGCATATCAAATAATCATCTGAAACAACAAATGCATAAACACTACACATGTCATAAGTATAACCACTTTGCAATGCTAATTTCATCACTAGGCCAATTTTTAGCACATGATTTCACAGAAAAGGATGGGCTTCTAGCTCATGAATCATGATCATATATACTTTTCAATCAAGTACACACATGACAAAGGCTGCACACAAGAATTGCTCACTTCTTATTGATTTTGGTCGGTCATTCATGATGCGATGTACAACATATAAGTAGTGTTGTACAATTTTTCTCTGTAGCTAAGAGTTCTTGGAATTCGAAGTGAATGATAATCTTCTTTCTCCTCAACATTATTGACTACTAACAAAGACTTTTGATGGGCCACATCATCAACAAAGTCTAAGCCATCTGATCATCACATCTTAAAAGCATGGCCGTTGATTTTGATTGCCTGCAACTTTCGTTCCATCACTACTACAGTACTGGGCATCACAACCGGCCTATTAGAAGCGGTTTGGTGCGAACCCATTGTGATATTCGCACCAGAAGCGGTTCGTAGGTAACGGTCCGGAGAGGGTTTTCATAAGCGGTTTGAGACACCAACCGCTTCTGAATGTTTAGTTCTAGAAGCGGTTCTTTCAGAAGCGGTTTGAGACAAGAACCGCTTCTAGAACTGAACATTCAGAAGCGGTTCTTGTCTCAAACCGCTTTTGGAAGCCCTCCCGCGCAGCGCATTTAAACCCTTCTTCCTCCACGAGCCAACAGAGTACGATCGAACAGAGAAGGGCTGGCCCAGCGTTGTTCTTGGGGAGGTGTTGTCCAAATTTTTAATTTGCGGTGATTAGCTCCAAATTAAGTGTTTCAAGGTTAGTAACATCATGTGAACATCCTTCTCACCTAGAGATTGCTATTTTTTTCAATGGATGTGGAGAAATCTTGAACTTTTTAAGCAAGATCACCATGATCAAAAATTTGTTTTCTATGCTTGTTTTTGTTGTTGTATGAAGATGTAGGGTGGAGATCTAGTTCAAAATATGACATTACACAAGGTAAAGGTGATTGGAAGCTTTAGATCTAGGTGGTTGTTAGCTTTAGAATCTTAAATATCACAATATTGCAAGGAAGTAATTATTGGTGTATGAAATAAAATAGAAAAACATGTAGAAGGATAAAAATAATTACAAAGGTAGGAAGGGATACAAAATAATTAGAAAGGTTGGTCTTTAATTGGATGACGGTGTAGGTGGAGGTTTTTTTGTTGGGTTTAAGTGGCTGTGAGCTTTAGATTTTTAAATGTAACTATAAGTTAGGTTATAATTTTTGTAACGAAATTTGTTATAATTTTTAATGAAATTATAACTTGGTGTAGATGAATTGGCAATGGATGTACAATGCGGACCGTCGCTCGAGAGAGTTCATTGATGGCGTGCAGGCTTTTCTCGATGCGGCCGTTGCATTTTTGCCTCCAAGCAGCTTCATATGTTGTCCGTGTGTAGATTGCAAGAATGAGAAGGAGCACTCCCAGCGATGGCAAGTTATGAACCATTTGATCATGAGAGGTTTCATGCCAAACTATACCTATTGGACCAACCATGGCGAAGTTGAGGCGATTAGCCAGGAAGACGATGAAGAAGGCGAGGAAGAGGAAAATGGATTCAACAGTATCCCGGACGGCACGCAATACTGTTCCGTGGAAGAAACACTTGGTGACTTTGGTGATGATGAGCTAGACTAGATGCTGCATGACGGAGAGGGAGACTACACAGATGAAAGACAGTTCGATAAGTTCCAGCGCTTGTTAGAGGACCACAGAACTCCTTTGTACCCAAACTGTGGGCAGGACCACACAAAGCTGCGTACCACATTGGAACTCATGCAATGGAAGGCTACAAATGGTGTGTTAGATAAGGGATTCAATGAGTTGTTATCACTCGTAAAGAAGTTGCTTCCAGAAGATAACACTCTGCCCGAATCTACATATAAAGCCAAGCAAGTCATCCGTCCTTTGGGATTGGAAGTACAGAAGATAAACGCATGTCCTAATGATTGTATCCTGTATCGTAATGAGTATGCCGATTTGGATGTTTGTCCAGTGTGCAAAGAATCACGGTATAAGGTGAAGCGTGACGATCCAGGTGAAATAGATGGGGAGCGTAAGAAGAAGAGACCTCCAGTTAAAGTGTTGTGGTATTTCCCTGTGATCCCCCGATTAAAACGTATGTTTGCTAACAAAGCGCATGCCTAGATGATGCGTTGGCACAAAGAAGAGCGTAAGGACGACGGGATGCTTAGACACCCTGCAGATGGCTCACAGTGGAGGAAAGTCGACCGGACGTACCTGGACTTCGCAGATGAGGTGAGAAACATAAGGTTTGGGTTGAGTACCGATGGGATGAATCCTTCGAGAATTGAGCAGCGATCCATAGCACGGCCCGTTACACTATGTATCTATAACATTCCTCCATGGTTGTGCATGAAGCGAAAGTACATCATGATGTCGTTGTTGATCCAAGGCCCCAAGCAACACGGAAATGACATCGATGTCTCACCGAAATCATTGGTTGAAGATCTTGTGACGTTAGGGACGATGGTGCAAGGGTATGGGATGAGTACAAAGGGAGTATTTCACCCTCGTGCATTGTTATTTGTAACAATCAACGATAGCATGCTCTCGATAACCCGTCCGACCTAATGTCAAAGGATATAGAGCACGCATCCGCTTAGATGAAACAGACGGCATGTACCGAAAAACTTTCGAAAGGTTGTGTACATGGGTCACCGTAGGTTTCTTCTTACGAGTCACCCGTTGCGAAAGAAAGGCAGGAAATTTAACGGGCAACCAGACCTTCGTGCAAGGCCTCAGCATCGTAGTGGACCACGTGTGTTTGCTATGGTAAAGGATTTGAAAGTAGTATTTGGAAAGGGTCCTGGAAGCAAACATGTGCAGAATGAGGATGGTCAGGCACCCATGTGGAAGAAGAAGTCAATATTTTGGGACTTACCTTATTGGGAAGTCATGGAGGTTCGTCACTCACTTGACTTCATGCACATCACAAAGAATGTCTGCTTGAACCTGCTAGGCTACATAGATATGTACGGAAAATCGAAAGATACACTGCAAGCTCGGAAGGACCTTAAACTCTTGGAACTGAGGAACGACCTACATCCCGAAAAAAGAGGGAAAGAACAACATTACCTACATCCTGCGAGCTACACTCTAAGCAAAGAAGAGAAAAAAAGCATGATAGAGTTCCTGAACAGTGTGAAGGTCCCTTCCGGATACTCCTCGAATGTAAACAGACTCATAAACACGAAAGAGAATAAAATCGTACACATGAAATCCCATGATTGTCTTGTGTTAATGACACAGTTGCTCCAAGTGGCTGTGAGAGGCATATTGCCCGAGTGGGTACGGGGGACAATCACAAAGTTGTGTTCTTTTTTCAACGCGGTTTCACAGAAGGTCATCGACCTAGATAAACTAAGTAAGCTGCAGGATGACGTGGTACAAAGTGTGGTTAGTCTTGAGATGATCTTTCCTCCTGCATTCTTTGATATTATGGTTCATCTCACTGTTCACCTTGTCAAATAGATAGGTATTCTCGGACCCGTGTATCTACACAACATGTTCCCTTTCGAGAGGTACATGAGTGTGCTAAAGAAGTATGTCCGTAACCGTTCTCATCCGAAAGGATGCATAGCCGAGGGTTATGGGACAGATGAGGTGATTGAGTTTTGTGTGGATTACATTAATGATCTAAACCCGATCGGCGTCCCTATATCACGCCATGAGGGGAGGCTACGGGGAAAAGGGACACTAAGAAGGAAAGCAATTGCATGCAATGATCTTCTTACATTTAAGCAAGCACATTTCACGGTTTTGAAACAATCAACTGTAGTGGCCCCGTATGTCCTTGAGCACAAGAGTATTCTACGCCGCAATTTCCTGGGGAGGTCCGAGGACTGGATAACACTGAAGCACATGGATTCTTTCGGCGCTTGGTTACAAAAGTACATCCTTTTGAAAGGGTCAGACAATGAACAATTGCAACGTCTGGCTCGGGGACCATCTAGTGAAATCGTGACATTCCAGGGGTACGAGATAAATGGTTACACATTCTACACCAAATCCCAGGATAACAAGAGCACCAACCAGAATAGCGGTGTCCATATAGACGCCGAAGACAACAAAGGCAAGGTGGATACATATTATGGTTTCATAGAAGAGATATGGGAGCTTGACTATGGACCTTTGAAGGTCCCTCTGTTTAAGTGCCAATGGATCAAACTGACTTCAAGCGGCGTGAAGGTCGACAAATACGGTATGACAATCGTGGACCTCACGCAAGTCGGCTATAGGCGCGAACCGTTCGTCCTCGCGAATGATATGAGATAGGTCTTCTATGTAATGGACATGTCAAGCAAACCTAAGAAGCAGAAGGACAAGCAAAAAGATTGTAGTACTAAGCCAAAGCGACACATGGTTCTCCAAGGCAAACGAAGGATTGTTGGAGTTGAGGACGTCACAGACGAGGAAGAGTATAGTCAGTTCGACGAGATCCCTCCTTTCGCCGTGGATGTCGATATAAGCCTCCTCAATGACACAGACGTGGATACTCCTTTCATACGTCGCGATCATAATGAAGGAACACTTGTAAAGACAAAGTACGTTACTACTTAAGATGTACCATTATTGTATGAACTATGTATATGTAACACGGGTCTTCTACTGTATGAAGTGTTTATTTGGAATGAATGTAAAGTGCCAAAATTCTGGAATGAAACTAACTTTCTAAAAGGTTTTTTTAAAAATTGTGAAATGAAAGTGAAGTGCTAAAAGCTTTTTTAAAAATTATGGAATGAAACTAAAGTTCTAAAAGCTTTTTTAAAAATTCTGACATTAATTTTACAAGCGGTTGGTACTAACAACCGCTTGTTTATATTAATATTACAAGCGGTTGATAATACCAACCGCTTGTAGAAAAGTATACAGTAAAAAAAAGAATGGCAAGGGGGCGCGATGGGCTCGCAACGGCCGGCAACGCAACGCTGCGCTATCGGCCGTGGCGAGCCCATCGGCGACATAAGGTGCCGGCCGTTGAGAAGGTCCTGTCTGGATTTTGATCAGCACCTGCAAGTTCCAAAAGCATGGCTGCCAGGAGAGCATACGATACACTGGGAGAAGAAAGTCACGTGGTGACGTGCTTGGTTGACATAGAATGATTGCTTTGCTTTCTTTTGGTGTAATAGACTACTAACATTCTAGTTGTGGATTTATAACCTTATTTCATTTTTTGAAAATCATATTAGTGTGGAATAAGAATGATTCATTATTTTTTATTAAGCAAATAAGTATATGTGAATTGTCAATTGTATATGTATCATGTGAAATGTGTAAGTATATGTGAAATGTATAAGTATATGTGAATTGTCAATTGTATATGTATCATGTGAAATGTGTAAGTATATGTGAAATGTCAAATTGTATATATATCATGTGAAATGTGTTATTATATTTTCAAGTCCAAATAATATTATATTTGTTTTGTGGTGCAGAGGAAAGGAATTTATTACAATATGCTTGTGTTGTAAGTATATTTGAAATATCAAATTGTATATATATCATGTGAAATGTGTTAGTATATGTGAAATATCAAATTGTATATATATCATGTGAAATGTGTTAGTATATTTTTCAAGTCCAAATAATATTATATTTGTTTTGTGGTGCAGAGAAAAGGAATTTATTACAATATGCTTGTGTTGTAATCTGTAATATGGTTGTTTATGTCAATATTTTTTCGGAATTAGGATAGATGGCATAACCAGATGTGGTGACCCTACTTTCGATCGCGGAGAACAGTTCTTCTTGGACTCCATCGCTACCGGTAGCATCGAAGGTGATGCTAACGCCGCCGCCATCGAGGCTAATGTTGGTTCCGGTGAGGCCGTTGAAATTGCAACCGATGAAGCCATTGATTGGAGCAGCCGAGTCCCAGAACACTTGGTTCCAGTGAGGATGAGGTATAGTCGAAGAATATAATCCCGTGGACATGCTAATTAATCGCGATTCATTAATATAATACACTCGACACGTTTATACATATGTTTGTGTATTTCAAGCCCGTGACATCGAGCAACCAACCCAAGCATCGGGGACCTAACAAGAAGCCATCCACAAAGCATGTGTTTACCGACGTTAACAACGAAGGGATGCGGTTGCCCTCTTTCAGTAGCTTGGGCCGTACAACAACGCTGCGGTTATCACGTGAGGATCAAGTCCCAATTAGCATCAAAAATGGGCCAAGTTCCTCAAGCTACCAAGGACATGCTCTGGCAAGATATTAAGGAAAATTTCACATTTCCTCAAGGGTCCGAAGATAAGGCCAAGAAATTCACTTTGAAGAAAATGGCAACCATGTTTCAGGCGTGGAAGACGTCTCTCAACCGTAAGTATGTGTAGAAGGGAGAAAGACCCGACTTCAACCAATTTCCTAAGCTGGCGGATCACTGGGAAGCATTCGAGGAGTACAAGCTGTCAATTGAAGGCCAGGCCGCGAGTCAGAAGAACAAGGCCAATTCACAAATGAAGAAATACCATCACCATCTTGGCACCGGTGGATACCTCAAGGCTGTACCGAAATAGGAGAAGCGGGAAGCAGAATTAATGGCGAAGGACGTCACACCGGCTACCACTTTGTGGGAAGAGCACCTGCGCAATTGGTTCATGGGTCACGGGGGGAGCCTTTCAGATGACGACAGCTTGGTGATGGCACCAGGAGTGCAAGAGGCTGGTCAAAGGATTGTACAAGCTGTCGAGAAGTCTCAGGCAGGTACGTTCGTGCCAGATAGGGAGAATGACGAGCTAACACATGCCCTTCAAAACCCTGAGCACCCGGGACGGACACGAGGTATGGGCAAGCATACGTCGTGGAAGTATGGTTTCGCCAAGGATACGAATACATACAGGAGTCGGTAGAGAAGCAAAGCAAGAGAATCATATAAAGTGTACCAATTGGAACAAGAGCTCAGAGCAACCCAGGCTAGCATTGGCGACATAATTGCGAAACAAGTACAGATTGCCCTCAGCAAGCTTCAGGGACTAGGTCCGAGCAATCAGCCGGACGCCGTGATCAGCCCCTCCGCGCGGCGGAGTAGCTGCACGTCCACCGGGGCCCCTGAAGCGGAGAACTTGCTAGCTCGTTATCCCGTGGATGAAATAAGGGTTCATCGCCAGTGTGAGCTACACGTTGATGCGCGTAACCTCTCCATCAAGGTGGCTTATGGCATGGCATTTCCAGTGGAGTAGGGCCAGACGTTCCACTGCAACGATATACCCCCGGGTTACTCGAAGGTCGCGGTGGAGGAGGTGCTGAGCGGATTTGAAGAACTTCACCTCGATATTGCTGGAGGTGATGAGGTGACCAAGCTTGGACAGGCCCTCCACAATATCATCCTCTGGCGCAAACAGTACATCATATTTCCAGATGGTGTGGAGGCGTCATCTCCACCACGGCAACCCACGCCTCCTCCAACATCACCTCCACGCAATGCCTCGCCGGCACAATAGAGCACGCCTCCTCCACCACCCGCTCCACGCAGAAGCCCTACTCCGCCACCACCATCTCAAACAAAAACGAACCTCCCCAGGAAAACCACGCCTCCACCATCTCCTCTGAGGAAGAAGCTCGATAGCAGAAAGGCTCCTCCACCTGCTCCCAAGAAGGCCTCCTCCAGCCGATCGACAAAGATAAAGGAACCTCCAAAGAGGGCATATGATATGACTAATGAGGAGAGTGGCGCGGTCATGAAAGCAGAATTGGCTGCACACTTCACAAAAAATAGCCAGAGCCAAAGAAGGTACCAATTGATCCAAAAGCGGTGGAACACTTCGCGACATGCCGTGCAAAGCCGCTGCCTGTGCCGTCCAACTATGAACGAACAATAATAAAGGCTACACATAAGAATAAACGTGGTCAGGCAGCGGCGGCACATAAGAAGAGAGACCAAGATCAGGAGAAACTCGAGAGGTTTATGAAGGAGGCAGGAATCACTTCCACAGCTGCAGCTCTTGGATTAATAGATGATCTTCCAATGGCAAAGGTCAGATGGCAATATCAGTTGGGCCGGGAGTTGATTGACCCTAATGAGATAAAGGATCTACCAACCAAGATGCGGCAATTTCACGAATGGTACATGACAAAGTCCGCTCAAGGAAGAACGATGTTCCCCCTCTGTTTCAAAGAAGATGATTTTTATCGCGGGGACAACAGCATATGGCTCGAATTCGAGGACTTCTACAATATTTACCATGCCGACTCGATCAACGTGCCTCTCATGAGTTGCTGGTGCCTGTAAGTGTCAAGCTCATACCTTTACCGTGTGCTTCCTCGTACAATAAAATTGCAACTCTTAAACTTATACCTTTCTATGTAGAATGGAGATACAACGATGTAGAAAAGAGAACATCTTCAACGTGGGCTTCATCGACCCAGAGATTGTTAACAAGTACGTCTTTGGATTGAACCATGGTCGAAAGGATGTTGAAGATTACATTCTCGATGCATTCTTGGGACAAAGACTACAAACCGTACATATACGCCCTTCAACCGGTACATATATATACAACCTCTCGTTCTTATATTTTCCAAGGCATTGATAATACTACTAGCTAGTTACATATATGTTGCAATACATGAATAGGTATCACTGGATCCTTCTTGTCATCAAGCTTGATAGCAGCCAGATCGTTGTTCAAGACTCAAAAAGGACTCCGGTGGAAAAATATCAATATATCATTGACACCCTAAACAGGTATATAGCACATATATATACGATAGTTTTCCTTATTATATATATTGAAATACCTTGCTAATTCCAACTCTAATAATTACTACTCATAATAACGCATCACACAGGGCATTCGCAAGGTTCCGAAAGAAGCAACAAGGAGATTTCGAGAACGAATTTGATGTACAAATAAGCACTCGAGTACGTATATATTAAAGAATATTAATATGTCGTAACAGTTTTTCATCCCAATAATAATTGTTTTCTTTTCAAATTTCATCGCAGGTTCTACAACAGACGGAAGGAAACAACTTATGTGGCTATTATGTGTGCCACTATATGCAAAGTATTACCCACGGCAATGTGCCGACAACCAACGCCAAGGTAGTGTGAATATGTCAATTTCTTAGTACTTAATTACACTTTAATTACATGTCCGAGATTTATTTACTTCTGCTTTGTCATTAACATCGATGAGCAAGGCGTGATCCCGCCAAGACCGGTTCTGACAATCCAAGAACAACTCATCGGCTTTATTGTCGACGAGATTGTATCCACCAAAAGCGAGTTCCACGCAAATGGTTGGAGACCTTGTCCTGAAATAAAGACAGGTGATTTGACATCAACGTCGACCAAGGGCACAAACAGCGATGCACGCAAGAAATGAGCTCAAGATTCACCCTTTTATTCTTTGAAACTTGTAAAAGTGGCTTATTATTTCATGTGTTCATCAACTTGTTCATTTTTTAGTCTATTAAGCTCATATTTTTCTGTAAATGAACCTGTAATTATCTGAATGAGTACGCATGAATAATATATATTTAATTATTGTGTCAAAAAAACTCTTGTAGTTCTATTTATTTTAATTGTCAAAATCTATATCAAAAACCCATCTAAAAACATATTCTATATTGAATATAATCAAAACGCTGTGCTGTCAGCCTCTTCACAAACGGTTGGTAACTACAACCGCTTGTGGAGAGAGCCTCTCCACAAGTGGTTCGTAATAGCAACCGACGGGGTATCACTCGCGGTTGCTTATAAGCGGTTCGAAACCGCTTCTGTGCATGCCCGATCCACCGTAGTGCATACGTTACGGCACTTGGAACATACACCTTCAACTGACACGTCGCCCAACTCCTAGGTCTAGGTGACAAGTGAATCCTCTAGCACGCACGCGACTACTATGAACTCTGCAAGTCTGCATCCCTCCCACGAGGCCACAACTACTGCAGCACGGCTAATCTATCTATTATCTTATTAAGCCGCTCCAACCAATTCCTTTTGTGTTGTGTTAGGGTTTGTAGATCAAGCACACGCACAGATCAAACTAGACACAAGATTTTTACGTGGAAAACCCTTACGGGAAAAAATCACGGGAGACACAATACACTATTTGGTTCAAGGATTACAAGTACATGGGGTGGCATTATATAGCCAATAGAATTCCAAAATTGAAGGAGATACAGTATCTAAATATATGGTAAGTTAGGATTTGAGGCATCCGGATATATTTCTAACAAACCTCCCTTTGACTCAAGATCCATAATGAAATGTCTCTATAAAACCCCGAAGGGCAATTAAGCACCTTGAATGCCAACCAAGTCAAGGCAATACTTGAACTTAGTATTTGAAAGTGTCTTGGTCAGCATGTCTGCAGAATTATCATTTGTCTGTATCTTTCCCACAACAATTTGTCCTTCAGCGACAACATCACGAATAAAGTGGTACTTGATATCAATGTGCTTCGTCTTGGCATAATACATACCATTCTTAATCAAACAAATAGCACTCTGGCTATCACAATAAACAGTAAGAGTATCATGTTTAATGCCAAGTTCAGAAACCAGACCTCGCAACCAAATAGCTTCCTTAACACCTTCATTAGCTAAAACATATTCCACTTCAGTAGTAGAAAGAGCGGCAATAGGCTGTAAGCATGCTTTCCAACTGACTGCAGAACCACATAATGAGAAGATATATCCAGAAATTGATCCTCTTTTATCAAGATCACTAGCATAATCAGATCAACAAACCTAAGAACATCATTTGTCTTCACTTTATTCTTATCAAACATCAAGCCAAAATTAGAAGTGCCTTTCAAATAACAAAGAATCCACTTAACCGCATTCTAATGCTCTTTGCCAGGATTATGCATAAATCTACTAACAACGCTAACAGAATGAGCTAAATATGGTCTGGTGCAAATCATAGCATACATGAGATCATTACCAACTGCACTAGAGTAAGGAACACGAGACATATAGTCTTTGTCTTATTCATTAATAGAATACTGACTTGAATATAACTTAAAGTGTGAGGCAAAAGGTGTAGAAACAAGTTTGTAATTACTGAGATTAAATCTGTCAAGTACTTTCTCAATGTAATTTTTCTGAGATAGAAATAATGTACCAGCTTTGCGATCATGTTGAATTTTCATCCCAAGAATTTTCTTAACTGGACCAAGATCTTTCATCTCAAACTTATGACTAAGTTGAGCCTTCAACTGTTAATCAGTGACTTGTCATGAGAAGCAATGAGCATATCATCAACATAGAGCAGCAAATAAACAAATGAGCCATTTGGAAACTATTTAAAGAAAACACAATTATCATAATTGCTGCGAGAATACTGTTGTGCAATCATAAAAGAATCAAACCTTTTGTACCACAGTCTAGGAGCTTGTTTAAGGCCATAAAGAAACTTTTTTAAATGACAAACTAAATCCTCTTTTCCAGGAGTAGTAAAACCCTCAGGTTGAGTTATAAAAATCTCTTCTTCTAAATCTCCATGTAAGAAGGCAATTTTAATATTAAGTTGCTCTAATTTCAAGTCAAATAAAGCAACAAAAGCAAGTATAACCTGAATGGAAGAGTGGCGCACAACAGGGGAAAAAACTTCATTGAAGTCAATACCATCTTTTTGTTCAAAACCTTTTACCACTAAACGAGCTTTCTGTCGACGTTTGTTACCGACAATAATGAAAAGGGGCTACTACGCTGGACCCAAACTTCGATGGTAGCACAAGACGACGATGTATATGAGTTCGGGCTCTCGCGGTGGAGATAATACCCTAGTCTGTGCTCTGGAATTATATGTGGCTAGCTAATAGGCGATGAGGTTGTATGATGATGTTCTCCGCGCCTCCTTTATATAGCAGAGGAGGGCGGTTACGAAGAGTCCCACTCGGATCTGAGGTGGAGACCATGCCTTATATATCTCTTTCCTTATCCGTTATACATGATATCGGTTAGGATTACAATTGTATCTTCCTAAGCAGGTTGGTTTCCATCTTCTGAGTTTCCTTGTTACGCATGGCGGCTTTGTCTCTGAGCAATACCCATCTTCATGTAGTCGGCTTGGCCCATCCCTCTTGGGTGGTCCTCACGCCCGCCATGCGAATACGGGGTCCACATACTCCACAAGAGCCGAGTGCTTTGCGATCGAATTGTCCGCCTTCTGGTCGTAGCTCAACCGGAGTCAAGCTTCACGCCAAGTGCTACCGTTTATTGATGTAGTTTCTCGACTTTTTTCCCTTTCGGTAGAGTGCCCATTGTAGGCAAAGAGATCGTGAAGGACTCAATAGAGCTCCACGCGTTGAATTATATCCATCGTTGCGGGTATGCGGTTGGTGGCTCCTCATGGAGCATACCGTATTCAAACGATATCTGACGTAAGTAAAACGCTTTTTCCGCTCAAGGCGAAATTGGCGCCGCTCCTTTAAATTCATTTGTCGCCGAAGTTGTTGATGTAAATGCGTTGAGCGTTGGCCCACACGCGTCTCATCTAAATTTAGTAGCCTTAGCTGCTCTATGCTCCATGTGTTGCGAGCGATCATGCCGTCCTTGCTCGTGGCGCAGGCATAGGCTTGCGATCGAGTCGAAGGTGGCGCTCGGAAGCGTGGCGAGGCTCGTGGCGTCGCGAAGTTGGCGCTTCGGCGCGAGCATGGCTCGTGGCCGTGCCGAAGGTGGCGCTTGGGGCGCAGGCGTAGGCTCATGGCCTTGCCGAAGTTGGCGCTCGGGGCGCAGGCGTGGCTCTTGGCCGTGCCGAAGGTGGCGCTCGGGGCGCAGGCGTGGCTCTTGGCCGTGCCGAAGTTGGCGCGCTGTGGCGTTGGCGTAAACTCTTAGCGTGCGAAGTTGGCGCTGGGGCGCAGACGTGGCTCTTGGCGTGCGAAGTTGGCGCTTCGAAGCGCGGCGTAAACTCATGGCCTTGCCGGTTGGCGCGGGCGCAGCGCGTGGCTCTTAAGCGTGCGAAGTTGGCGCTTCGAAGCGCGGCGTGGCTCTTAGCCATGCCGTAGTTGGTGCTTTCGGCGCAGCGTAGGCTCATGGCCTTGCCGGTTGGTGCTCGGGCGCAGCGTGGCTCTTAGCGTGCATTTGGCGCTTCGAAGCGCGGCGTAAACTCATGGCCGTGCCGAGTTGGCGCTTCGGGCGCGGCGTGGCTCTTGGTCGTGCGAAGTTGGCGCTTCGGGCGCGGCGTAAACTCATAGCCTTGCCGGTTGGCGCTTCGGGCGCGGCGTGGCTCTTAGCGTGCCGAATTTGGCGCTAAATGCGCGGCGTAAACTCTTAGCCGTGCGAAGTTGGCGCTTCGAAGCGCGGCGTAGCTCTGGCCGTCGCCGAGTAGTCGTTGAGACCGATATACTGTTGGCGAGAAAGAGAGCGCGTCGTGCGCAAAGAGTTGGCGAAGTGTGGCGAGGCGTACACAAATAAGTAGTCCTTGGCGCAGTGGCCAATCCTGCAAAAAAGATGCAAGATAGAAAAAATAATTATTAGAAAAGTGACTTAGCTTGATTCGTGGACGATTGTCGACGAAGCTGCGTCAATTGTTGGTGAAACCATGACGGTTGTTGATGAAGTCGACTAGTCATAGTCGATTCCGACTAGTTATTATCGATGAAGCCGACTGGTCGGAGTTGTTTCCGACTAGTTGTCGATGCGAGGGCTGCCTCGACTAGTTTGTAGTCGAGACGAAGTAGTCGAGTCAAGTAGCTAAAGTAGTCAAGATGAGTAGTCGAAGTATTCGTCGGCGAATAGTCGAGGTTTTCACCGCCAAGAGTCGTGAAGCGGGCGCGAACGATGCATCTTTGAAGCGCCTCGCGTGCATCTCTTTGTGCACCAAGCGAAGAAACTTGGAGCTTTCGGTAGCCTTCATGTGCGTAGCAATTGCATGCTAAATTGAATTTCTTGCGCGACATCTCGCCGTTAGCTTCTGCGGATGTGCAGATATGCAGCAGCTCGGAGACGAAATCGAGAGCGGTTGGCGCGAGATCTCCTCTCCGCCGGACTCAACCACGAGTTGATGGATATTCTTCGCCTCAACCCGCCAAGAAGCCTGAAGTTTCCTCATGACTGGCGCCGAAGTTGCAATTTTCACGACATTGCCGCCGATTCAATTCGGTCTTCGATCGGGATGCGAGGTCGAGCACATCGATTCTGCCTTGCGTAGATTTGTCTGCTCGGAACTCCAACTCGGCAACTCACCTTTCGTCGAGTTAATTGATTTTGAAGATTGGTCCTTCAAGCTCACCCAGTGATCGCAACGATCTGCCCCACGAGATCCGCAGAAGATTGATCCTGAAGATCGCCAAAAGCTCCACCGCCAAAAGCTCTTGTCGCATAGGAAAAAACGACAGCCGCCGCCCAAAAGCAATCGAAGATCGCCATCGAGCTTGTTGAGATTGATCCTAGCGCAGCCCCTACCTGGCGCGCCAACTGTCGAAGTTTGTTACCGACAATAATGAAAAGGGGGCTACGCGCTGGACCCAAACTCGATGGTAGCACAAGACGCACGATGTATACAGGTTCGGGCTCTCGCGGTGGAGATAATACCCTAGTCCTGTGCTCTGGAATTATATGTGGCTAGCTAATAGCTGATGAGGTTGTATGATGATGTTCTCCCCGCCCCTCCCTTTATATAGCAGAGGAGGGCGGTTACACGAAGGAGTCCCACTCGGATACGAGGTGGAGACCATGCCTTATATATCTCTTTCCTTATCCGTTATACATGATATCGGTTAGGATTACAATTGTATCTTCCCTAAGCAGGGTTGGTTTCCATCTTCGGAGTTTCCTTGTTACGCATGGCGGTCTGTCTCCTGAGCAATACCCATCTTCATGTAGTCGGCTTGGCCCATCCCCTCTTGGGTGGTCCTCACGGCCCGCCATGCAGATACCCGGGGTCCACATACTCCACACTTTCCATCTTGCAGGTTCAACTCCAAAAATACCATCCTTCTTCTTTTAAATCCATTTGCACTTTAAAGGTTTCTTGCCTTTTGGAAGCTTAACCAAATCCCATGTATTGTTTTTATGAAGACTCAAAATTTCTTCATTCATAGCTGTCAACCACTTAGAAGAATTTTTACATGAGATAGCTTCAGAATAAGAACAAGGTTTAAAAGTATCACAAATGTCTTGAGCAGCAAAAAGAGCATAACATGCCATATTATCAGTGTCACGATATCTAGTAGGTAATTGAATATTTCTTCTTGGTCTATCTCGAGCAATACAATGATCATTAGTACTAGGAGATGCAGAAACTGATTGTGACAAAGAACCACTAGGTGCTGAAATTGGTTGTGAAGAACCACTAGAAGAATCAATATCAATGGTAGGTAAAACTACCTCAAATTCTGCATTTCTTTCTGCAGCTTCAGAAGTTTCAGATTCATTTGTGGATGAACAACCATCACTATCACTACCAGGTGAAAGTAAAGCATCTTCATGAAAAGTAACATCATGACTAATAGTTAATTTGCGAGAATCAAAACACCATAAACAATATCCTTTGACACTAGACCCATATCCAACAAATATGCATTTTTTTGCTCTAGGCTCTACTTTTCCATCATTGACATGAGCATAAGCAGGACAACCAAAAATTCTCAAATTGGAGTAATCAACTGGTTTACCTGACCAAACCTCTTCTGGAATTTTAAAGTCAATGGCTGAATTTGGAGAGCGATTAATCAAATAAGATGCTGTAGAAACAGTCTCAGCCCACAAACACTACTAGATTTCCAACTTTTACCGAGTGTGAAAAATATGTCGGCCATTGCAAAATACCGTAGGCCATGTATATGGCGAGCGTAACCGTCGGTAACCTCCTCGGCCACTCATGGTCGGCCATTAAATGGGATTCAGCGGTACCCTCGGTTATTAGTTTAACGAGGGTTTTCATAGCACTCGATAAATACATGGGTGAGAGGTTTTTTCTTCCTAACGGGGTATAGAAACCCCCAGTAATTTCTCACAACTATATGTGGGATTTTTTGTGTAAAAGATGTAAAAATAATTTCAAATCTAGAGACTAACCTCACAACTTGTTTGCACCACAATCCCTTAAGTCGAACATTTTTTATCTTCAAATTAGAAATATGTGATGCCTAGGATTCGAACTCACAACCTCCTGAACATAACCTCTCCCTCCTAACCAACTCACCTCAACTGTCTTCTTGCTAGAAGTAAGATAAGTACTTCTTTTAACTCTTGTTCTCATGATGCTTTATCAATTATTTAGTCAAATATATGACTTTAAATGGAAAATTTGTCAACTACAAAGTTGTAGATTTCAATGAGAGCTACATTTTTCATATATACATCACCTTCATCCAGCCTTGTATGAATTTTGCAATAGCCCAGTGTTTGATTTATACTCTCGCTAAAAGTTGTACCCCGTTGGCAAATCATTGTAATAACTGAGTGTTATCTTTACACACACACTAAATGTATTTCCACTCGGTGATTGTTTGTAATGGCCGACGGTTAGTATTGAACTCACAGTAATTATTGTACCCTCTCGGTGATTTCATACTATGACTGAGGGTTTTCCACCAACCGTCGGTTTGTGGTAAACCCCATCGGTAAATCTTCTAATAGCCGTCCGTTTTTGTTCTACCGTCGGAAAAAAGATGCATCGTCGGCCACCTTATTTTTTCCCGACGGCCCGTAGGCCATTACATTTTACACTCGGTAAAAGTTAGATTTCTAGTAGTGAAAATACGCTTATTCCATAGATCTGCATTTGAAAGCATGCAACGAGCTCTTTCCAGAAGAGTGTGATTTATACGCTCTGCCACACCATTTTGCTGAGGTTTACCTGGAACAGTCAAATGTCTTGCAATACCATGATTAGCACAAAAGTGATCAAACTCACCACTACAAAATTCCAATCCATTGTCAGTTATAAGTTTCTTGATTTTCTTGCCAGTTTGATTTTCAACCAAGACTTTCCACTTCTTGAAAACTGAAAAAGCTTCATGCTTATGTTTCAGGAAATAAACCCAAAGTTTGCGAGAAAAATCATCAATGAAGATAATCATGTACTCACAATCTCCAATAGAAGGAAATCTAGAACGACCCCAAAGATCAGAATGAACATAATCAAGAATTCCTTTAGTCTGATGAGTTGAAACAGAAAAACTGACTCTCTTTTGTTTGCCAAAGACACAATGTTCATAGAAATCTAGTTTGCCAATGTCATGTAAAAGTCCTTTCTTGCATAAAAGGTGCATACCTTTCTCACTCATATGACCCAAGCGCATGTGCCAAAGCTTGGTGATGTGATGATTTAATGCAATTGTAGAAACAGCTGTAGAACCTGTAACTGTAGAACCTTACAAGTAATAAAGACTGTTGATTCTATTGGCTTTCATAATGACAAGGTTGCCTTTAGAAATCTTAAGAACACCATTTTCACCAGTATATTTATAACCCAAAGATTCTATGGTGCCCAAAGAAATAAGATTTCTTTTCATTCTAGAAACATGACGAACATTTGAAAGAGTCCTAACAGTACCATCATGGGTTTTCATTTGAATAGAACCGATGCTAACAATTTCAAGTGGAAACTCATCAGCAATCACAACTTCACCACAACCAATAGAATCATATGTAGAAAACCACTCTTTACATGGACAAATATGAAAAGTGCAAGCTGAATCAATAATCCATGCAGTTTGATTTTTCAAGTTGGAACTGATAATTAGAGTCTCTCCATCGGATTCATTTTCAACAAGACTAGCCTCAGCAGGTTTTTCTGGATGTGTCTTTTTATCTTTATTAGCCCTATTTTTCAACTTATAACACTACGCAATAACATGACCAGGTGTCTTGCAATAATGGCAAAAATTGTTGGGTTTACGTCCTCTTGATTTAGATCTAGATTTTGATCTATGAGAATTGCCTTTATCTGGAATTCTACCTCTAACCATTAACCCCACAGCCTTAAAATCTGAACGAGAATCAATATCAAATTTCTCCTTAGACAATAGATTTGATTTAACATTATCAAAGCTAAGAGTATCATGATTGCCATAAAGCATAATTTCCTTAAAATGCTTAAAGGTAGCAGGCAAAGAGATGACCAACAGAATAGCCTTATCTTCATCATCAATTTTCACCTCTAATTTCTCAAGATCAATTATGAGTGAATTAAACTAATTAAGATGAGACTGAATAGAGGTACCTTCTGCCATGCGAATTGTGTACAGACGTTCTTTAAGGCGCAATTTGTTGGCGAGACTTTTCTTCATGTACAAGTCCTTCAATTTCTGCCATAGTTTTGCAGCGGTAGTCTCATGGATAACTTCATGCAGAATATCTGTAGACAAACTGAGCTGTATAGCGGAGAGGGCTTTCTGGTCAAGTTCTTCCCATTGTTCATCTATCATTGTTGCTGGTTTTGCTGAAAGTGCTTTTCTGACGCCCACTTGTGTGAGAACGGCTTTCATCTGAACCTGCCATATTGAAAAATTGATCTTGCCATCGAACTTCTCAATGTCAAATTTAGTGGATGACATGGTGGAGAATAAAATTGCAGATCAAAAAATATGGTAGATTCTAAAAGAAGAAAACTTCCCGATGTGCTCTAGGTGTGCAAATCAATTTTTGCTGAAAGAGAAGCCGAAGTGCTCAAATCTGGAGCTGTAGCCGAGACTGGAAGCCAAGCGCAAAAAACAAGAAATTGATTGCTCTGCTGCTTCTGAACTCTGTGGAGTCGAACGCGAAACCTGGAAATTACAAATTGAGTTCTTGATTTTCAAGTCTGATCTGATTAATTGGCTCTATCAGTTCACGATGGCTTGACGAGCAAAAAAAGAACTTCTAGTCGGCCGAGTGCTTCTTTCTTGCTTTGGAAACCGATCGGCTGTCTCCTCACGAGCGATCTTCACGAGAGCACTTCTAGTCGGCAGACAACAGCACGGGTGGAGGCGCTCGGGCCGAAGGGCGTCGGGAGGAAGAGCCGCCGGCGCAGAGGCCAAAGGCGCGCCGGAACGACGCCGAGCGGCGGCTTACGCATGCGGCTCTTGTGAGTGACGAGCACCGACTGGAGGCCAATCGGTGATGGTGTGACGAACGGCGATGGCTTGGAGTAGCGGGTGCCGAGAAGCACCAGAGCGCATCAAAGACGGCAAGGAAGCCGCGGCATGCTGGACCCCGGGCGGGCGCGAGCTCAGATGTCAAGACCACGGGCGCGGAGGTGCGGCCGCCAAGGAACCGTGCGGAGGGTGCGACGAGCCGGTGGCGCAGATCAAAACCCAGGTGCGTAGAGGGTGCTTTGATACCACTTGTTGGGGTTTGTAGATTAAGCACACGTACAGATCAAAGTAGACACAGATTTTTACGTGGAAAGCCCTTGCGGGAAAAAACCACGGGAGACACAATGCAATATTTGGTTCAAGAATTACAAGTACAATGGTGGCATTATATAGCCAATAGGATTCCAAAATTAAAGGAGATATAGTATCCAAATATATGGTAAGTTAGGATTTGAGGCATCCGGATATATCTCTAACTCTAACACGCTTGTTGCGCTCTCTTCCCTTCTGTCATCCTTTGAGCTACGAATCCTGGCAACCTATGCTAGTGAGATGCTTCAGAAAACTGACATATCGATATCAGATATATATTGGATATGGTCGAATATTGTATTCTGTATTTCTTTGATATCTTTCCAATACCTCTCGGCTATAATATCTCTATCAACTCAAAAGGAGATGCTAGAATTGTTTATTCCCATCCCGCAATCCATTCTCGCTCCCATCTCACTCTCTACACCACGGCCCCTGCTACTCTCTTCCCCTGGGCTCCCACTCCAACATTCCTCTCCAATATAAACAGTGGCACATGGCAACCATCTCCCTACCGGCGCGATGACACCATTAGTCTTCACGCACGATGAGTTCTCCCACTAGTACTTTCTTCCCTCTTGACTGTGATAGTATGGTATACTCCGCATGTAGCTAGCGGTAACCATAAGCTGGTGAGGACAATAATGGCTAGGAGGCAAGATATATGGCTGCAGGTGGCAGGAATAGAAGCGCACAATTGTAGAGACGTTTGGGGCAGCAATAGACTAAATACCCTAAGCCACTTGCTATGGGCTGATGAGCCTTCGAGACGATCTATCCCATTTGCTTCTTTATTTTCTTTGTTATTGCCTCTTTTATGTCTATTTTGCATATGATATACCATATTTCATGTATGTTTCTCTATTATTTTAATTTTATTATATATATATCATATATACTCAATATTAAAGAGGCTGGGAATGCCGAGCGATCAGACGCGCCACGTCTTCGGTCCCGTTCACGCTTCCTGTCCCCACGCCTTCGCGCTTGCCGTCCCGTTGCCACCGACGCCGGCTCCGTTTTGCCCGTGGCGGTTCCCTCGCCGTCCGTCGGTACGATAAATGGTAGCAGCTCCTGGATTCGCGCCTCCTGCACTTCGCGAGGTCCGCCTCGGTCCGGGTCTATATTTCTTCGTTCCTCTTTTCATTTCCGCTGCTCCATGGACTCCGCCGGCTCCCCGCCGTCCTCTTCTACGTCGGCTTCCTCCTCGGTCCGGCCCTCTTCTTGGTTAGCCCCTCCACTGGGTTTGATCCGTACGCATCGATCGGTCAGCGCCCCGGTTGGTCGGTTCCTCGCCTTCGGTTGCTCCACCGTTTTTCCGCGTCGATCAACGTTTTCGTCGCTCTGCGTTCCTTCTAGCTCTTGCTGCCTCCTGCTGCTCCCCTTGTGTCCTTGATTTGTTCATGTTTTCGGTGCTCTTTCTGATTTCTAATTCATTTTCTTGTGCGATTGTAGGTTGGGGATTGATGTTCCGCTGTAAGCCACCGTGCTTCGGCTGTGGGTGGTTTGCCGTTCCCTTGTGTCCTTGATTTCTTCGGTGCTTTGGGTGCTCTTCCTGACTCACTTTGCTTGTGCGATTACAGGTTGGGGATCGGTGTTCAGCTGTAGGTCATCGTGCTTCGGCTGTGGGCGGTTGGCCGTCTAGCGACCTGGTGCCCTCGGCTTCTGAGAGCGAAGGTCAGCGCATCCTTTCGCTTTGCCTACCTTGTTGCATCCATGTTTTTCGTTTCACCTATATATCTTGTTGCATCCTTGTTCCGTTTGTTTGGTGCCAGAGTGTTTGGTGCCGAGTTCTTGGTTGTTGCTGAGCTGCTTGCGTTGGCTCGACCTGCTAATTGCGTATGGTTGCTGAGCTGCCTACGTTGCGCTGCATATATTCTATATTCGCTGTGGATCCATCGTGGTCACGCCAAGCGCAGGAGTACTAGTTAGTTCATCGACCGCCGCCTCATTCTCCCCCTCCTCCGGATTCGTCGCCCACTAGCTGCCGCTGGCCCCCGCTCCCCGATTCATTTCGAGTTTACTAGGTGAGTTTTTTTAATCCCCTTTGTTGCGAATTGACGTGAAATTTGTCGCTGTGGGTCTTGGATACTGGTGTGGTCTTCCAGTTAGGTGCTTGATCACATGTTGATTGGCTCGGATTATGTTTTCGCGATGCCCACTCTACTTAAAGTCGATCGGAGAATGATCGGTTATTGGTGGAAGTAATCGTGCTAGATCCTGCGGTTTAGCGGACGAGATGTTTAAACAACTCTATGCCTCGCAAGAGCTATTGCTCTGTAGTTTTCGAATTTCTAGATGGTCGAGTGGTCAGTCGTTGTCTATGAATGTAGGAGATCCATAGAATTCTGAGGATTGGTGTTTATGTAATCTTAACTGAATTAAATCATGGACTAAATGTTGTGTAGTACCAGTGTTACTTTCTGATAGAGAACGTGTGGCATCATACCTGATAGAGAAATTGATTCCTAATTCCTATCGCATTCACATGTGGCCTAGCTGGATCTGGTAATATTGTGGAATCCCCTCCAAAATATGACATGCAGCTTTTCATTTCATTTGTGTGAGAAATTGAAACTCTGTGACATGAATGCTTTGAGCTGAAGTTAAGTTTCTTATCTGTGTCCAACTTTCCCTCTTATAGCCTATAATATATGTTTTCTGGGAGCTACCATGTCTAGATCTTTAAGGCTACATTCCACATAGTGTTGTGTTTACGCTTCACTCTAGCAAGCTGTTTAGATAAATCTGGTGGTTGTTGTCTACAAATGTAAGGTTTTAGTTCTTTTGGTTCCTATATTGTATGTATGAAATTACTTGCTATAATGTGCCTATCTGTAGATAATTCACATTATTCTGTTACTGGTTTAAACAGGGGAGTGGATTAGCAACTTATGCCCTAAAGCTACATGTTTGTCTGGATCAATCGAGCAATTCTTCAATCCGGGTTGTAAGATTTAACAAAGCATTCTGAGTTAGAATTCTTACTTTGATATTAATATATTGAGGTTCAAAATGCCAAAAATAAAGAACTTGTGCAACACTTGTAAAGTATCATTCTCTGCGGATGGGCCCATATATGAAGAAGCACTTGAGCGAGTCCGTGCACTATCAGGTGAGCCAATGTTAACTTCCCTTGAAGGGTTTGTTCCAGTGTGAAATAAAGTGGTAAAAAGGAATATAGATCCCAGGTAAACAAATGCAATGCCTTAATGTTCTTACTTTTTCAGATGATATAAGACCTTTTGATGTTGGTCTGGAGCAAGAAGCTTATATTGCCCGTAACTGGAAAAATTCAATTCATTTTACAAATGGGAGAAGAGGCGTGATGGGACCAACCAGTATATGCCTCCAATCAAATACCTGCACATTCATGAATGTGAAAGCTTCTCTGTAAGATCATGTTTCATCATTGAATACCCATGACATTTCTGCAAATTAATCAAATATACCAATAGATTTTTATTTTGGTTACTCTGCAATCTGGATGAGCATTTCTATGTTTGAAATTCATGCAGATGGGGATATTTTGTATGCCACCATCATCTATTATTCCTCTCCATAATCATCCAGGCATGACTGTGCTAAGCAAACTTCTGTATGGCAAACTGTATGTGGAGTCATATGACTAGGTCAATGTAAATGATCAAACCGATCAATTGGAGGGTTAGTTTTGACATTTGAATACACTATTACTTTTGTTATCAAAGAATTATCCATAATGATACCAATTTCAGATCTCTATTGTTGTTGTGATCCTCTGAACTATTTCTTATGTGCCATCTTGGTGTTTTTAGAAAAGTATATGTATAGAACTGTAGATGTGTTGACCTATGGTTTTACACGGTTATATGCAAAATAATGAAGGAAAATTAAGCACAAATTTTACTTAACTTTATATTATTGCTTTGTCTATCAGGCCCAATAGCTGGTTCTAACTTCACAATGAATTGTGCACGCCTATGAAAATTATATTATTTCTTATTCCTTGTCGGCCTAAAATTCCTTTACCTCCCTATCTGCTAAATGTTGCTTTGCTGTTTGGTGCAGCTCCATTCCACCTTTTTCTCTTCATGCAAGTAATTTCAAGCCTTTTATCAACTAAAAAGCTTGATGTGTATTTTATTGGAGAAAACCATTGCATGCACCTACTTAAAGTGATTGTCCCACCTGCCAGTTGATCGATGGAGGGATTCTGTTGCCTAATTTGTTTGCCTACATGTAGGGGGTTACAATAGAAAACAATAATTTTTTCGGTCTATTGATTGGTCTTTCACATTCCCCATTTTCTGCCTTTATTTTGGATTTTTTATCTATTCATATTGAAGATATATTCATTAAAGTGATGACTTGCGGACTGGCTTGTGGTATAGAGTATGGCTTTAACCTTTATTGATTCATTGTGTTTGTGCCTAGGGCTACCTAACTCTTCCCAAAAGTTATATAATTTGGTTAACTTTTAGCCAACCAAAATATTATGACTTTATTGACCATTGTTATCTCTTGGTTTCAAGCTGAAATACCCAACCAAAAAAAAAGTTAACCAAAATAATATCGTTGCTTAAACAAATGACACAGTAAATGGCTAACAATACTAAAGGCGGGAGGATTCAGGCAATGCAAGCTGCCACGTCACCGGCTTCCCGGAAAAGTCCCCCGAAAAATAAAAAATCGTGGATAGGTCCTTCCACCTATTATTTTCAGAAAGGACCCCGTAGTTAGGTAAATTCAATGCGGGCGCCGGTTCTTGCAACTCGGAAGATTTTAAAAAATTTGGAATCACAAGCAGGTCCTTTCACTGGTTATTTTGCAAAAAAAATGCCAGTTCTTTCTACTCGGAAGATTTAAAAAAAATTATAATCGTAAATAGATCCTTCCGCCGGTTATTTTGAAAAAAGAGACCCGTGGTGCCGTAAATTTGATTTGCAAAAAACTCATGCCAGATTTTTTCCTCGCGGCGCGGTATCGCGCGTAGCTCAACCTAGTAGTATCAATGTATCACATATCTATATCAGTATCGGTGTATCTGAGCATCTAGCTAGCAACTACAATGGCCATGTCTTCGAGGTTAATTAACGTCTCGTACACCTAGCTAGGCGACGAGACCAAATTCCATGAGATAGTGGGACCTTAGTCGGAAAAACATGTCAGTTTTGTAAGCAAGAAATCCATTAAAAAACCCCATAAGTCATATATATGCTTTTTCAATTAGCCCGTCATATTCTATTTTCATTTACTTTACCCCCACAAGTTAAGTTGGCTTGCAATTGCCCCTAGGTCGCATGCATGTTCGCACTATTTTCTCATGATTTTAATGATATTTAGCACTTATTTCGATGATTTTAGTATATATCTATGTGATATCAATTCTTGTTTCAATGATTCGAGTAATACAAGGTTTTAGCACCAAAACATTAGTAATGAAACGGTGTATTCAAGTACCAAAAACACTCAAAAAATACAAATAAGTATTAGCATCATTGAACAAAAAAATGAAACAATGTCATCATGAAACAAGTATTAACACCACTAAAACAAAGTGCCAAAGATAATAAAAACCATGAGAAATAGTGCTAACATATGACATGATAGTTATTTGCACACCAACTTAGCTTTTGGGTGGCAAAGTAAATGATAATTAGATATAGATGACAAACTGAAGAAGTATATGACTTATTGTCAGAACCTGAATATATAAATCTGGACTCTGTGTATATTGCACTAGTTCAAGATCATACTAGTGCACACAGTGATAACATATATATAGTATCGAAACCATACATAGTAGAAACATATTAAACTACTAGCTTTATTAAATATAAAGATAGTTTGATGACCTTAAGGTCGACTTTACATCTGTTAGGCCTCACAAGGCTTATTCACTAAGAAAAACTGTAGCAAAATTGAAAACTTCAGCGGACAAGCCATTAACATGGCACAAGCAATCGATAAGGCTCGACTCCTAGTAACTTGCTTCCTCATGGAACTTCTCTACCAAAGCGGGTGTTGACTCCTCTTCAACTGATTGATTTATTCTTGCAAGGGTAGTACATAAAATATTCACCAAGTCTATTATAATTATATGTAAGGCTTATTTCAAAAGAATGGCTATCATGGCTATTTTGCAATAAAGCAACATTTTCACTAGAATACAATAAATAGATTAAAATAAAAGGTAAAACAAATAACAATAAAAACAATTCTCATATATTTGATAATTCAAACTGGCACACAGTCTAATCCAATTCCATTACTTTCGTTAGCACATAGCATCTCTTCCCAAGTTTAGTTTTTAATAAAATCTAACTCTTATGTGAAATTCCTAAACATTGCCCACAATCATGGATATAGCTATTCGAATAAGTTGTACACTCTATAAAGGTTATACACTTTACCCATAAGATATGATCAATCTCATAATGTCAGCCATAACATGTTCCCATCGATGTGCGACTAAGAATATCATAAGAAAACCTTTCAGAAACTCTATCCAAACATAGACACTCGACAAACTTGACCTCACTATTCTACCCTCACATAGAGGAGAAAAATAGGAGAGACTCATCGTTAGACTAGTAACAATTATTGTTCAATATGTGAAGCCACTGCAACACACACATTTCCAAACCACGCACACAGCTTGGTTTTCCACCTGAGATATCATATGTCAAGACTCAGTAACTTACTGAGCTAGCTCTGCCATATAACAGATATGTGGTTGTATGTCTTGGCCTAATTAAATGGCTTACAAGGTTAAGTCTTTAATTGACCGATGTAAAACTTTCAATTAATCTCAATTAACCATATCAAACGATTCACACAGAATCTCCAACCCAATGTCATACAGACCCACCCTAGCACACAACCTCTTATTACCTATCTCAATCTAAATAATTTACCACCACAATTGATTATCATGCAACACATATCATCAACAACCCATCATCGTTATGTGACAACACATGACACACCTTTTTCAAAAACATGCTCCATAGACCATTAGTCAAGTTTGAATTTGCACTTTCAAAAGATAACAATTATTCATGGCATGGCTAAGCAAACTATTCATTGGCAGCCAAGGCAGGACTCTACCAGCGATGAACTCTATCAACGCTCATGCTAGTGATCTTCCTCATATAACCATTGGTGGCCATGGCAGGACTCTATTAGTGATGAACTCTGGCAGTGCTCATGCTACCTTAGATAACTATTGGTGGATATGGCAGGACTCTACTAGCGATTAGGGGTGAAAACGGGTCGGATACGGGTGGATATTGCTTTTCCTGTATCCTAACCCATGTTTTTGCGGATTCGAAACCGGATACGGGCTAACCGGATCCGGATACGAATCCGGATAATTCGAGATACGGATACGGGTCGGATATATAATGGATTCGGATCGGGAACGGATAATTCGAGAACGGATAATGCACATATATATAAAGTAATATATGTTGAATCAAACCACATAAATACACGAAAATAATAGTAAGATAAATCTCAAACAAAGCCACATGACCAACAAACATTCACATTGCTCAACAATATGCATTACAAGATCTATTCTTTATATCTAAGCCACAAGACCAACAAGCATTCGTAGATATTAATAGAGGTCTAAAAAAGATTCAGATGCCATGTTCTTCCTAGTGGTGCTGGATAGGTAATCATAGACTCTAAGCATGAGTTATGTGGATAGTGTGCCTAGCTGCATTCCTCTGGGCATATACTTTGTAGGTCCAAAATCCAAACATGCTAGCATTTGGCAAAATAATCTAGAAATTGCTTCTCATGAAGTAATTTTTGTCAAAGTGATAGTTTTCAGATGACTGCCAAGCAACTAACACGATTTCATAGTTACAAATACCTTATTATGGTCTCATTTGAGATGCCTATTATGTGTTCCATTGAATATGCCAGGATTTCATTATTCAACAGGTAACTAATCGGAGTTGTATGCAAAAATGGTTTCTCAAGTTGAGAACAACCACTTTTTAATTCACCATCAAACATAGGTGATATACATTACAAATAGACAAACAGAGATTAAATATATCCTTTTGCAGTTCACAAGATTGGAAGGCCCAATTGAAGCTTTTGCCTCGGATACACGCCTGAGACGGAGGTAATATATAGATCTTTATTTCCTTTTGTCATGTCAAGGTCTGGATACTCTTGATTGCTATGGACTAGCAAACATGTTGACAACTTGACATGATAATTGCTATCTATAAGCTCTCATTTTTGGAAAGATTTAGCATTGGGTTTATATTTTTGCATCAGTTCTCAGTATTGCAGGATTAAACATTCGGCATTGCTCCTAGAATGAAAAAAGGCATATGATGCCGATGGTGTGTTTGATGTGGCATAGACAAGAAGCCAGTCCTATTTGGTCATTCTGGGGAAGCATTCCTATCCAAGAGGAAAGCATTCCTATTGCATTAACTGGTAGAGATATTCTTGCAAGAGCAAAAAATGGAATTGGCAAGACTGCTGCAAAAAACGAAACTCGTCTCCATGACCCAGTCCTTCCCCAACAACCTCAGCTTCCCAGGCCAAGTGCTCTTCGCCGGCCATCCCACCTGGATCTCCACGGGCCTCAACTCCGCGCTCTGCGAATGCGCGCGCCAGGCCTACAACTTCGGCCTCCATACCATGGTCTGCCTCCCCGTCGGCACTGGCGTCCTCGAGCTCGGCTCCACAGAGACCATTTTCCAGAACAACGACAGCCTGCCTAGGATCTGCTCCCTCTTCAACCTCACCGAAGAAGCCGCTGGGTCCTGGCCACCTACACCGCCGCAGCACACGGCGCCGCCCAGGGAGGACTAGGCAGAGACGGATCCGTTTGTGCTCTGGCTCGTGGACACGCCTGTCATGGATATTAAGGAGACCATCTCGCCTCCGTCCGCTGAGATCTTCGTCTCTGTCGGCATACTTTACGCCAGGGTACTCTCTCCACCTCGGTCAGGAGGGGCCACGAGTGCCGAAGCATGGCCGCCCCGCGAGCAGGTGGGCGATCAGGCCCCGATGCCAAGTGACCGGGCCGCGTGGTCGCCCGGCGAGCAGGTGGGCGATCAGGCCCTGACGCCGGGCAACCGGGCCATGTGGCCTCCCGGCGAGCAGGTGGGCGATCAAGCTCCAGCACCGGGTGACCGGGCCGTGTGGTCAGCCGACGAAGTCAGAAGGTACTTAGGGGTCCACTGTCAGTCAGACGTAGAGGTGTACGTCGAAGGAATGGGGGAGCTTCGCCTCGAAGTCTTCTCCCCTGACACACCATGTCAGAACCATTGAATGCGTGTGGCTCTGCTGATAGCACAATAGCTTATCCCTTTATTGTCTTGCACCTAACCCGTCGCATACGAGTTGCATCCTGGGCGGACCGAGCGGAGTTGGACGGTGGTGCAGAGAATGAGGCCAAGGGATGGTGCTACAGCGATTGGTGTAATAAATGGAGTGTAATCAGTATGATGTCATCCTTCCCACCTGCACGAGCCAGCCCGGCCTATATAAGGGGAGCTTCAGTGCATGGGAAGGGGGGCCTAGAACCCAAACTGAGAAAAAAGGACTCGAACGAAAGAAAGCAGAGCAGAGAGAGCTCGAGAAGATAGAGCAGAAAGGGAAATAGAGTGAGGATCGAACGTTTGTAATACACTCGAAACACATTAACAAAAACAGAAGCAGGACGTAGGGCTGTTACCCGCATTGAGGGCCCGAACCTGGGTAATATCGGTGTGTTCTTGGATTTCTGTCTGCGTGGATCCCTCGGGAGAGCCCGTAGGTGTCCGTCCATGAAGACCCCCTCTACCGAACCCTAGACTCCGTCCAGGCATAATAACTGTCTGGCGAAAAACGTCGACAGTGGCGCGCCAGGTAGGGGGGTAGAGGTTGGCTCACCCTTTCGTCTCTCCAACGGATCCTGGTCATCCATCCGGAAGGATCTCACTTCTGGTGATGGTGGGTTCACGTTCTTAGCAAGAAGAACCGGCAGAGGCTAGCAGCGCCCGCAACGCGTCCCGGCACTCCCGTCGGGCGGGGGACCATCTCACGCCTTCCCTGGAGGGGGGAGGCGTCGTCCCCCCAATGGTAGCAAAGATGCCGGTTCGGTGGCGGCTAGCCATAGAAGAGGCCACTCTAGCCCAAAACCTGCATGCCGTCAGTCTCCTCTGGGACTACTCCCCGGTGGAACTTGCGGGAGACACCCCAGCTAAGCCGTGGCTGCGGGACATCGCTTCACTGATAGACACGGCCCAGCTCCATGTGGGGGCACCTGAGCGGCCGGGTACCATCGGTACTCTGCGGTCGGGGGTGCGTGCGGACCACACCCAAGTTTCCAGTCACCCGAGCGGGAAGCGTTCTGGCCAGGAGGGCCAGAGCAAAGGAAAGGGCATACTGGATGTAGCGCGGTGATGATTTGCGTGACATACTGTAGCGTCGTTGCGCGCAGGGGCAAGGTCACTATAGGCGGATGGCTCTTGATGGCGACAACTCCTCCAACGATACCCACTCTCGGGATAAGGTGGAGGCCCTCTCCTCTGAATCCTTGGGGAGTCGAGATCCGTGCTCCCCGGCACGGTCTCCGAGCCGGGGTTCAGGTGGACGACGTGGCTCCACCTACGGCGTTGGGTGCCAAGCCTTCTCTAGTCGGCTGCGCCGCGTTGCGTGGCTGGAGAGGTTTCGCCCGACGTCCATCAAGAAGTATGATGGCACCACCAACCTGGAGGAATTCTTAAGGGAGAAGATGGCCACCCACAACATCACCACCACTTCCGAGCTATTCTCCCTGGCGCACAAGTACGCACGGGCAGCGGAAGCTCGGAGGAAGGTGTTCGGTCCCAGCCGGTCACGGAGAGACGCAATCGGGACCTCGAGGGTCCGGCTCACTGGCGAGAAGAAGAAGCGCAGAGCAAGCGAAGTTTAAGCGAGTTCTAACCCGAGCTTGAGCATAGGGACACCAAGTCACAGTGGCACGACTGCCACGACTGGCGAGATGATCGCCGCGGTCGGAGGGACGATCGCCAAGAAGAGAAGGAGGGCAGGCCCTACTGCCCGATCCACCGGTCCAACACGCACGACTTGGCCAACTGCCAGGTTGTGAGCAAGATGGTGGAGTAGCGACTCAAGGAGCATCGTCCCCACGACGATGACCAGGATGAAGACCCTGCTCCGTTGGCTTTCCAGCGGGTGGAGCACACGGTGGCATACATATGCGGTGGCTCGGCCACCTATCCCTCCAACATGAGGTACAAGCGGCTGATGAGGGAGGTCTGCGCCGCTGTACCAAGCTCAAGGGCGAGTAGGCCGCTAAAGTGATCGGAGGAGCCGATCACTTTTAGTCGGGCCGACCACCTTGAGAGCACTGCCGACCTAGGTCACCTTCCGATCGGGGTCTCACCCACAGTCTGGAACATGAAGCTTAGGCGAGTGCTAGTGGACGAAGGGAGCTCCATCAACCTCTTGTCCTTCAAGGCATTTCGGGCGCTCCAGATATTACCGCAGGAGCTACGTCCAACCCTGCCTTTCTATGGAGTTACCCCGGGGGCTGGTTCGGTGCCCCTGGGCCAGGTACGCCTACCCGTCACCTTCGGAGACGAGAGCAACTACCGTACGGAGGTGGTGGGCTTTGAAGTCGCTGACTTCGACCTTCTGTACAACGCCCTGGTTGGCCGACCGGCATTGGTCAAGTTCATGGCGATGACCCACTATGCGTACATGGTGGTGAAGATACCAGGGCCCGGTGGCCCCATAGTCGTTAAAGTGGACAGGCCGGAAGCCTTGCTCTGCCACAAGCAGGCATTGGACCTGGCCGGCACCACCTGCACGAGGCAAACTGATGCTGCCTACTCGGGAGCCCCTCCGGCGAAGACCAGTGCCTCGCCCGGTTCGTCCGGTGAGGTTAAGGTGGTCTCCTTGAGCGAGGGAGAGGGCGAGCCCGAGAAGACCATCAAGGTGGGTGCCCACCTTGGCGTCAAATAGGAAAGCACGCTCGTCACCTTCCTCTTGTCTAACTCCGACATGTTTGCATGGCAACCGTCTGACATGACTGGGGTCCCCAGGGGGTGATCGAGCACCGATTGGCAACGCTCCCAGGAGTGCACCCGGTCCAACAAAAGGTCCGGAGACAGGCACCAGAGCAACAAGATGCCATTCGTGAGGAGGTAGAGAAGCTGCTGTGCGCGGGGATCATTACGGAAGTCTCTCACCTCGAGTGGCTTGCCAACCCCGTGCTCGTCAAAAAGGCCAACGGAAGATGGCGGATCTACGTCGACTTCACCGATCTCAACAAGGCCTGCCCGAAAGATCCGTACCCCTTGCCGCGCGTTGATCTCATCGTCAACTCTACGGTAGGGTACGAGCTGTTGTGCTTTCTGGACGCGTACTCCAGGTACCACCAGATTAGCATGGCGGCGGAGGATGAAGAAAAGACCGCTTTTGTAACCCCGATGGGTGTTTATTGTTATATCAGAATGGCATTTGGGTTAAAGAATGCTGGTTCTACTTATCAGCGTGCTATGCATATTTTCTTCCGTCCGCAGATAGGGTGGAACCTCGAGGTGTACGTCGACGACCTGGTGGTGAAAATCAAGAAGGGCGAAGAATTGATCGAAGACCTAGAAGAAACCTTTGCCAACCTGCAGAAGAATTGCTTGAAGCTCAATCCCGAGAAGTATGTGTTCAGTGTGCCCTCCGGGAAGTTGCTAGGGTTCCTTGTGTCCAACCAGGGCATTGAGGTCAATCCCGACAAGATAGCGGCCATCGAGCACATGAAGTCACCGACTCGGCTCAAACAAGTACAATGCCTTGCTAGCCGTCTAGCATCTCTCGGGCGGTTTATCGCTCGCTTGGGGGAAAGGAGTCTACCCCCATTCAAATTATTGAAGAAGACCAACCACTTCGAATGTACTCCGGAGGCCCAACAAGCATTTGAAGTCTTGAAGAAGTACCTTTCCTCCCCACCGGTGCTGGTCGCCCCCAAGCCTGGCGAGTCGTTGCTCCTATACATCGCAGCTACTCTTGCAGTGGTGAGCGCGGTACTGGTGGAGGAGAGGGAAGGTGTCCAGAAGTCGGTCTACTATGTCAGCAAGGTGCTACATGAGGCGGAGACCAGATACCCACAAGCACATAAGATGTTGTACACCGTCCTAGTGACATCAAGAAAGCTGCGGCACTACTTCCAGGGATGGGAGACCACAGTGGTCACTGCCTATCCCTTGCGAGAGATCCTCCACAATCGGAAAGCTGAGGGTCACGTTGCCATGTGGTCGGTAGAGCTGGGGGAGTTATGCCTCAAGTTCACCCCCCGCACCGCTATCAAGAGTCAAAGACTGGCGGAGTTCATCGCCGAGTGGACTCTCGCTACTTCTGGAGCTGAAGAAATACTCGCGCCTTTTCCCAGGACTTTATTCTTTGACGGCTCCTTCAGGCTCGAGGGCGCGGGGGCTAGGGTAGTCCTGGTCTCCCCAACCGGTGACATCCTTCAGTACGTGGTCGTCCTGGACTTCAAGGCCACCAACAACATCGCCGAGTATGAGGGTTTATTGGCAGGGCTGCGCGCCGCCTTCGCGTTAGGCGTTTGGCGTCTACAAGTCAAAGGCGACTCCCTACTGGTCGTCAATCAGGCGCGAAAGGAATTTTAGTGCTCTGACCCCACAATGGCCGCGTACTTAGAGGAAGTCAGGAAGATGGAGCGCCGCTTCGAAGGACTAAGATATATCCATATCCCTCGGCGTGACAACCACATGGCGGATGGGCTTTCACAGCTCACGTCGTCAAGAACCATTGTTCCGGTGAAGGTCTTTGAAGAAAGGCTTACGCGACCGTCTATCGCTACCCCCGTTCATGGTGGGGACGATGGTGCGGCTGTCTCAGCCTTCGACTCAGGTGGGGGAGGTGGCACGGCTGTCCCAGCCTCTAGTTCAAGGAGAGAAGACAACGCGCCTACCTCAGCCCCCGATTCAGGGAGGGACGACAGCGACACCGCCGACGCGGTGCCGGTGGAAATGCCTAGCCAGGCGGAGTACCCAGGCAATCACCACGTGATTGCTACACTTGGCCAGGAAGGTCGATGGATGGATCCGATCATAGCCTTCCTGCGGGACCAAGTGATCCCCGACGATGATGCGTCAGCCGAGAAAATTGCACGAAAGGCCAAGTGCTATACTCTAGTAGGTGGGGACCTATACCGCCAGAGTAGAAACGGAATTCTTTTGAAGTGCATCACTCGGGAAGAGGGGAGCAACCTGCTCTCTGATATCCATGGAGGCATGTGTAGGAGCCATATGTCCAGTCGGACGCTGGTCGGTAAAGCGTTCCGCCAAGGATTCTATTGGCCAACTGCACTTCAGGATGCTTGCGAGCTGGTGAGGAGATGCGAGGCATGCTAGTTCTATGCCAAGCAGATCCACCGACCAGCCCAAACGCTGCAAACCATCCCACTCTCTTGGCCGTTCGCGGTCTAGGGGCTGGACATCCTAGGCCCGCTTCACCCATCTGCTCATCGCCGTCGACAAGTTCACCAAGGGGGTTGAAGCCAAAGCAGTGCGTGCCATCACGGCCTCCGCTGCTATCAGGTTCATGCGCGAGATCTTTACCCGCTTCGGAGTCGCCAACCGCATCATCACCGACAACGACTCCCAATTCACTAGCGTGGCATTCCTAGAGTTCTGCGAAGAAATGGGCACCAAGGTATGCTTCACCTCGGTGGCCCACCTGAGGAGCAATGGCCAAGTGGAGCGTGCCAACGCGTTGGTATTGAGGGGCCTCAAGACTAGAGCGTTCGATCGGCTCCACAAGCGGGGAGCGTAGTGGACGGACGAACTTCCGGCGGTGTTGTGGTCGCTTCAAACCACACCCAGCCGGGCGACTGGAGAAACACCTTTCTTCCTGGTCTATGGGGTGGAAGCTATTCTCCTGTCCGAGTTGTCATTAGGCTCCCCGCGCATTTCAACATTCAACGAGGAGGACCAAGAAGACCAGCACCGAGAAGAGGTCAACCTTCTGGAGGAGGTGCGCAATCGGGTAGCTTTGCGTGCTGCTCAATACCAGCAGAGCCTCAGGTGGTATCACGCCACCCGGATCCATAAAAGAGCACTAGCAGTGGGCGACCTCGTCTTGCGCTGAGTTCAGGTGCAGGCTGGTCACAACAAGCTATCTCCCCTGTGGGAGGGCCCCTTCAAGGTGGTCTCAGTCTCTCGACCCGGGGCGGTCCGGTTGGCCACTGAGGACGGCCAAGAGCTAGCGAACTCCTAGAACTTGGAAATGTTGCAGAAGTTCTACCCCTGAGAACTATAAGTGCTTGGCGATTCGCTCCAATCAGCCAAAAAATGTGCTCTCCCTCCATTAGCTGATCGGCGACGACCGATAATAAGTTAAGTTGGTTGCCTTGTGGGCTCTCTGTCAACCTTTCTTCTCTTTCCCGCTTGGCCTTGATGGGTCGTGTTTCGCATGGTTGTCAAGGGTACCGGCTCCTTGTCGATAAGCGGTAATACCCAGCGCTTGTGTCGAGCAGGGACGGGTGACTAGGGGCTCGAGTTCGACACGGTGTTCAATGCGGCTAGTACACCCCGGGTTATCACCACGAGCACCGCTGGCCCAAAACCACTCCTAAGAACCTACTGCCTTGCCACGCAGCGCCGTGGTCAGGTTCGGAGAGATCGCAAGGGTTTAAGTTCCGAAAGACAATGGGACAGTGACAACCACACACGCAGGGACTTATGATCTTTTGGTCTATTTGTAACATCTCAAAATTTGGTCTATTTTGAATTTAATAAGTTATTTTGAATTTTTGAGAATTTCTGGAATTTATTTGGATTTAATTGGAATTTCTAGAAATTAACCTTTCTTTGGAAATTAATTAAATAATGAATAAGTTTTTGAAAAAATAAAAATGAAATTATTTTATTTGAGTCCAAAATGTTCCAAAATATTTTCTAGAATTTTTTTTGATATTTTAAATGCCCTAAATGATTTAATTGAATTTCTAGAATTATTTTTATTCGAAAGTCTGAGAAAAATCCGTGAAACGATCTTGGGCGAGCCTAATCAGGCGCGACTCTTGTTAGCCAGCGAGAGGAACCCTAATCGTCGCTGCGGGTGACCGTCCGATCAGGATCGGATGGTCCAGATGAAGCCGCGCTACGTGAGTTTTCGGTTCGTCGATCCGTTGCCGCGTGGATGGCTAGGATTGTGCCACATCGTTTCACCGTGCGTTTCCAGAAATACCGCCGCCGCGCGTTACGGCCGGAGATTACGCGTGCCATTACCGTCAGCGCGTTTATTCTTCCCCTTCATTAGCTAGTGCACCGTGTAGAGAACCTCTTTCCGCACATTTTGCCCCATCTCTCCTTCACCGAGACTCACCGTAGCAGTCGCACGAGCTCGCCACAGTTCCAAGACATTTCTTCCGTCTTTGCGCCGCCGTCGTTCCCTCTCCGCCATCCTCAAGGTCACCAGGGTGTTCCTCGCGATGAGCCGCACCCGTTGCTTCAACCCGTGTTGTCGGAGCCACCTCGGAACGCCGTCATCGCGTCGTCTTCTTCCTCTCCGGCAAGATCTGTGCCGCCGTGACACCACCGCCGGTCGAGCTTCGTCCACCGTCTGATCACCGCCAAACGCTCCAGATTCCTCCACATCGTCATTTAACAGTAAACCTCATCTTCACTTTCAGCCGTTGGATCTAATCAACGGTTTAGATTGCATCGCCTAGATCCATGTTAGCTTAATCTCAGCCGTTAGATCTAGATCGTAGAGTGTTTATTCTGTCATGTCGCGTAAGTGCCATAGCCGTCGGATGCGTGTCGGTCGTCTTGGATCGTGCCGCGTGTCGCGTCTGTAATGAGCCGGAGTCGAATCGCCTTGGCTCATCTCAGCTGTTCATTTTGAACTGAGCGGACGAGATCGCACCACGCATCGGGCCAGTCCCGTGTCGATGCGTGTCGCGTGGAAACCGAGGAGTCAGCGCCGCCGTTTCTATCGACATCGCCCAATTAATCGTAGCCGTCCGATCGGGATCCAATGGCAATGGTGAAGCCACGTGTTGGCTCCGGGGTAGATCTGAGTCGAAACGTCGCATCAATCTCGACGCATGTCGCAACGGGATTGGTCCAGCTGTCGTGCTGACGTCAGTGCTTGCATCATCCGGTGCATGGACACAGTGCCGTCGGTTCACCATGGACCGAGTCCGTGCGCCGTGACGCGTGGCAATCGCCGGTTGCAACGCGTGTCGCGTTCTGATTGGGCCACGTGTCATGCTAACGTCATCGCTAACGTCATAAATAATTTTTAATATAAAAATATTTTGGCCAAAATTTATTTCGGCGCTAACGTCATCATTAGGTCATGCTGACATCATAAATTCCAATTTTTCGTATAAAAATAATTAGAATAAATCGGATTTTTTGATTTTTAGGATTTTCTATTTATTTAAAACTTTGAAAGGCTATAACGTTTGCATTTTAACTCCGATTGAGGTGATTCCAATTTATAAAAAATTTAAAATCAAGATCTATTTATTAGTGAATTTTGTGGAATTTTTAGAGTTGATCTTGCTCTCTGTAAATTATATTTATTATATATTTATTTATTTCGAGTAGATGTTGATTTGCCGGAAAGCTTCGAGGGAGAATTTCCAGCACAAAACCAAGCTCCAGATCAGGATCAGTAGCTATTTGAAGGCAAGTTATGTGTTGATCATTTTGCTCCTAAGTTTTAAAAATGTATTTTGATTCAAACTATGCATGCTAAATTAATTAAAAATGGATTTAATTAATTTGGGTAAAATAGTTAATCAACCTATCTGTTATTGCCACCTTGACTTAAATATTTGTATGCCATAATTCATTTGTTGCCCTAAGTGATAACAATAGTTGGATGTAATGATATGCCAACACGGGAGGCTAGACCGCGAATAGTTGCTTAGTCTTGCATATATCGTGAATAATCTTTTAAAATACAAAAGCAACATTGACTAAAGGAATAATGAATGCATTTTGGTAAATGGTGGGATGTTCTTGGTAATGACGTTGAAATGTGGAGACCTGTGTGGTTCTGCATGAAGGTTGATTTACTGGCATGTGCTGCACCGTAAGATAACTTGGGGTGAGAATGATTTAGACTGAGGCAAATGGACTGAGGCTTTGTGCCAGAAGGGGGGCCTGTGTAGCAAATGAGATGGCTATGTGCCAAACTTTTGAAAGAAGGAAGTCTTGTCTTGGTCAGTTAAGGACTTTACCTTGCAAGCCTTTGAACTGAGTTAATCGTACAACCACATGTTTGGTATGGGACAGAACTAGTTTAGTAAGGTTCTGACATCTTTCCTTTGGTACCTCGGGGCGGTAGTTACACAAGGGTATAACTGTGTGGGGGAGCGTACCTGTGCTACGGCTTAGTACCCATCTAACAGTGTACGCCGGTTATATACTTCGGCTCTGTGTGAGGGAAGTGATAGGGAAGGCAATACTGGAGAGGTTCATAGGTTTAGGTGGAAGCTTCTGAAAAACTTTGTTACGATCAATCACCTGTGTGGGGAGCGACTGTATCTTGTGGGTAAAGTGTACAACCTCTGCAGAGTGTGTCAAAACTATTCGAATAGCCGTGTCCACAGAATTGGACAAAGCTCGGGGATTACAGTCAAGGGGTAGATCTTAGAAAATAAAATGGGAATGAGAGGCTGTGTGCCAGGGATAAAAGTGAAATTTGATTCAGGACTGTGTGTCAAGAATATGTGGGAAAACAATTGAAGAAACTTATTATACTTATATGGTTTTGCTGCTTTCTATCTAAATAAATAAAAAGTTAAAATGTTGATGCAATGCAAAATAGCCAATTGAACCATTCCTTTGTAACAAGCCATGCATGTAGTAATAGAACTGCATTCTGTGCATGACTTGTTGAGTACGGTGTGTACTCACCCTTGCAAACAACAATATACCAGAGGAGGAATCTACGCCTGCTTGGGAGGAGGAGTTTGTCGAGGAGCCAGAGAACTAGGGAGCAAGCCTCGTCAGTTGCCTGTGGCAAAGTGATGGGTCACTACGAAGTTTATTTTTCGCTGTTATTTTCTTAATACTCTGGATAATGTAAGCCCTGCGTGGCAAACTATTGTAAGGTGACCATAAGGTCATGCAACCAATTTATATACATGTTTGAAATACTTTATTATTATTTCGCTGTGTATGGTTGTGGTACTTTAACCCTAGTTAGCCTGTGTGCACTAGCGTGATCCTGGACTAGTGCAGAATACACAGAGGGTCCGGATTTGCAGATTCGGGTCCCGACAAACATGTTCATCAGTTCCTTATTCCTAAATTGCTTATAGAAGTTTGCACCCAAATGCCTCATGCACCATTGGCTCTGCAAGTCAGGCCATAGAAATGGCTCCTCTTCCCCTGTTTGCAACTGGTTGATAGCACTAAGCAGATCAGCATGCCTGTCATGCAATACGCACATATCTTGACGAGTTTTGACCACCCCGATCTTCAAGTTCCGTAGGAATCATAACCAACTCTCGTAGTTCTCGCTCTCTACAAAGGCAAAGGCAACAGGCAGAATCTGGTTGTTTCCATCAACGCCCACAGCTGTCAATATTTGCCCTCTATATTTCCCGGTCAAGAATGTGCCGTCCACGCACAACAATAGACGACAGTAATAGAACGCCTTAATGCAAGCTCCGAATGCGAAGAACACTCTTCTCAGATGCCTTTTAGTTGGCCACTTGATTGACAGATAGTCTTGATAATCATAGTAAGTACTAGGATTTCTTCCTTGCATGCAACTGAGTAGTGCGAGCAGATTATGGTAGAGTCTTCAAACTTTCCAAACCTCATTTCTAATGCCTTCTGTTTCGCCTTCCATACCTTTCCATAGCTAATTGTGTACTGATATCTATTCTCGATTGCTCGGATAATAGCACGGGGCTCAAAACTCAGGTTTTCCACTATCTCTGCGTACATGATGTTCGCGACATACCCGGATGATAGGTTCCTGTGAGCCATCAGTGTTTCCTCAGTCATACAGCTATGCTGCTCAACCTTCGAATATAGCCAATGGGTGACCTATTTGGGCTTGTACGCGTGCACTCTCCACGGACACCCATGGATCTCACACACCACGTCGTAGCAGGTTCGGGTGGATTTCTTAACCCTAAAAGTCCTTCTTAATGATAAAGCTCAATCTTTCACAGCATCCTGCACAGGCTCTTTTGTCGGGTACATACTGTTAGGCCTAACCTCATTGTCACTATACTACCAAGGTATATCGTTGCTTTCATTGACAACCAGCTTATCAAATTATTGCATGCTCCACTCGTTGGCACAACCGAGTCCATACCTCCATCTTCCTCATCCGACACATCGTCGTCTTCCACTTCTGCTCTACTGTACTCACGGTCTTTCTCTTCCATCCTAGCTGTTATTTCATCAATTTGCTCGCCTTCGTCTATTTGTCCCCGTGCTTCTTGTCCAACATTTTCGTCATCCTCCCCAAACTCAACCTGTTCACCACTTTGACAAATGATGTCCTTGTTGCATTGCTGAACATACTGCTCACGGCTAGATCCCCCAATTTTGGTGTCACCAAAACTAAACTCATTTTGAGGCTGACTACACTCACCGGCGTCCAACTACTACTGGGGGGCAACATCCCTGTCATATGCTTGCACTAAAAGCACCCGATTCCATCCCCGTTGCTCTGCCCCCCTCACATATGATCTCCACGATGTGGTTCCCTTTAGCTCCCAGTAAATAGGGTTGTTTCGCATACTACATAGGTAAAATACCTTTAACTCGCACTTCTCTTGTTCCATCCAAGAAAGTATAATACAACTATTTCAACACGGAAGTAAATGTGCGCTTCTTGACCCTACTCAAACTTTTGTCCACATACTGCATGTTATTTAGATTCGCACCCTCCAAACCATGCATTATAACCCCTTCTCCATAATAGATTCTAAATAAAACTCGTTCTTCCATATCTACGAATCCATTCATTCACCCATGAATTAATTACTTTCCGTAAAAAATATTGTGACACCTAACATAACTATATCAACATGCTACAAAAATATAGATATAATTGTAAAAAACATCTACATTCCTAAGAATATATATCTACCTAGATCAAACTACATTCCCATGAATATATATCGATGTACTTCTATCCATAAAAAACATCTACATTCCTAACAATATATAGATTACTGAGATCTAACTACATTTCCATGAATATATATCGAGGTACTTCTATCTGTAAAAAAAACATCTACATTCGCTGGATCTAACCGCAACCTATCAATTTACCTAGATCTAAAATTATTTCTACTCTACCACAATTTACTGTTAAAAAAATAAACAACAAAAACTTACCTCAAAATAGTCGCATAGTCCCTCCCTCTCCTCTCCTCTCCTCTCCCTCTCCCTCACCCACTTTTCCCCTCCTCCCTCTTCCTCTTCCTCTCTCTCTTTTTTTTTGCCGTTCGGTTTCGCACAATGCCGGTGACTAGCTTTTAAAACAATCCCTGTCGCCCAAGACTGGCTTTTAAAACCATCCCTATCGCCCGTTGGTTGGGCAACAGAGACCGTGCCCCCTGGCGCCCGACCAGCGATCGATTTATGCCCTGTCGCCCGACCAACGGGCGACAGAGGCTCGGGGGATGACTTGGCCTCCTATCGCCCGTTGATCTTGCGACGTGGCCTCCTGTTGCTTGTTGGTTGGGCTATATTTGTGTTTCGCCCAACCAACGAGAGATAGGGGTATATTTATGTAATTTTTTTGTTGTATATTTTTGAAATTTTGAATAAAAAATGTATTATTAAAAAAATTCATAAATTGCACACAAGAATTAGAAATTCAAACCACAAGAGAGAAAATGACACCTAGAAGACAAGGAATGGATAAGATGCTAGTTAGGAGCTGCTCGGATCAAGGAGGGCCGTTGAATTGTGGTCTAGGTGATAGAGTAGTGGATCTAGTTAGTTTACTTTGAGAAGCATGCAAAACCTATTATGATTGTGGGTTTTGGGTTAGCCCATGTAATAGTGAGTGAGTCAATCCTAACCCTTGATAGTGATCCTTAGGGTAGAACGAACTCATCCAAGGGTGGAGGATGACTCAAGAGTAGTATAAATAGAGGGGTAGAGTTAGCCTTCCTTGTCTTGAAGGTTTTGAGGTTTTTGTGCTCCTTTGAGATTTGCCCACTTGTTTGTGAGGATTTGTAAACCTCCCTTCTAGAAATGAAAATCTAATTTCTTCTCAATTTTGAATTTACTTTTCACATTTACATTATGTTTTTAAATTTTGCAATTTACATTCTTGCAATTTACTATTCGCACATTTGGATTTGCCTCTCCTCCTTCTAAATGCTTGTAGATCTTATGCCAAGGATAAATGATTGATAGATGAGTCTTCTTCAGACCATATCCCAATCATCTAAGTAAGTCTTGTGTTCTTCCTTATAAGAAATCGATTTTTGCTTTTGAGATGATCAATCTTGGAAGATTGGGTTTTTGGGTGTTCTTATCTTATGTTCTAGCTTGTATGATGTGTGGAAAGCCATTTAGGATAATCTTGATCATCAAGAACCCACGAGCTAGCTGAGGGCCAAGTTTTTGATTTTGAACCCGTTCTTATTCACTCTTCCTCAAATTGGATAAAGGTCAGAACTTTGACATCAATCCTTATGATTGAAGGTTAGAATAGGTTCTTGACATCCATACAAAGGTGCCTACCAAGTTTCATTAAGTTTGGATCAGCCGATCAAAAGATTCCTCAATTTTTATTTTGAACCCATGCTGAAATCACTGTTCATATGCCTATTTTCACTATAGCTATAGTAACTCCAGTAATACCACCCCTACATGGACAGTAGTGCTGGTCTCAGGCTGAAAATTGTGAATACTAATGCTTCCACTTCCATTTGATATCTAAGGCTTTTGGCTTGGTTCCTTTGGGGGATAAAATTTTATTTTAGGATTATTCACTCCCCCTTTGATCGCCATCTTGATTCTTTAGCTATCTTAACCGCACTTTCATTATCACATAAAAGAAGCACACTTTTAAAGTTTATTCCATAATCCATCAAAGTTTACCTCATCCATAATAATTGAGCGCAACAACTACTAGCGGATATGTATTCGGCTTCGGAGGTGGATAGTACTATGGAATTTTGTTTCTTAGAAATCCATGAAACAAGAAATCTACCTAAAAATTGGTAACTTCCCGAAGTGCTTTTCCTATCCACTTTGCAACCCGCATAGTCCAAATCTTAATATCCAATTAAATCAAATTTAGCACCCTTAGGATACCATTAGCCTATATTTGAGGAATACTTTAAAAATGTTAGAATCCTTTTAATGGCCACTAAGTGGCACTCTTTAGGTGAAGCTTGAAAACATATACACATGCAAACACTAAACATGATATCGGGTCTAGATGCGGTAAAATAAAGTAAACTACCTATCATAGAACGATAAAGTTTTAAATATACCAGTTTACCTCCCTCGTTGAAGTCAAGATGCCCGCTGGATGCCATGGGGGTCTTGATGGGCTTCGTGTCTTTTATGCCAAACCTCTTGAGTAGATCCTTCACATACTCGGTTTGGCTCATGAATGTCCTATTCTTGAGTTGCTTGATTTGAATTCCAAGGAAGAAGCTTAACTCCCCAATCATGGACATCTCAAACTCTCTAGACATCATATCACTAAATTCTTTGCAAAATCTTCATTAGTAGAGCCAAATATCATGTTATCAATATAAATTTGGTATATAAAGAATTCTCCATTTATTACTTAAGTAAAGAGTGTTGTATCAACCTTCTCAATTTTGAAACCTTTTGAAAGAAGAAAATCTCTAAGTTGCTCATACCATGCTCTAGGAGTTTGTTTGAGACCATATAGTGCCTTGGAGAGTTTGTATACATGATTTGGGTGTTTAGGATTTTTAAAACTAGGAGGTTGTTCAATAAACACCAATTTAGATATTTGTCCACTTAAAAATGTACTCTTCACATCCATTTGAAATAATTTAATGACAAAGTAAGATGCAAATGCAAGCAAGATACGAATGGCTTCTAATCTAGCCACGGGTGAAAATATCTCACCAAAATCTAGTCTTTTGATTTGTGTGAAACCTTATACTACCAATCTTGCCTTATTTCTTACCACAATACTGTTTTCATCTTGCTTATTTGAAATACCCATTTTGTACCAATGACATTGTGATTCATGGGTCTTTCGACTAGCATCCGTACATCATTTCAGACGAAGTTGTTGAGCTCTTCATGCATTGAATTCACACAATCTAGTTCATCTAAAACCTTATCTACATGAGAGGGTTTAAAAGAGGATACAAAGGAGTAATGTTCATAAAAGGAGACAACACGAGAACGAGTTTGAAAACACTTACTAACATCACCCAATATTTGATCTATTGGATGATTCTTGGTGATTGCATGATGGATTCTTTGAGGTAGAGGTTGAATTTGTTGATCTTTCTTCTTCTCATCAGTGTAATTAGTTGAACTTGGCTTGGCATTGCGGAAGTAGACGGTTCAACTTGAGTGGATGACGGTTGATCTTCTTTGTCCTCCTCCGACTTGATGTCTCTAAATGTCATGTTCTTCATTACTTATCGCAAACTTTCATTACCTACATCATCCAAGTTTTCTTGTTGTTCTTGAGAGCAGTTAGTTTCATCAAATTCAACATCACATGTATCTTTGGTTTGGTCGAAGACACGGTAAACCTTGCTATTTGAAGAATAACCAAGTAAGAAACCAATATCACAATGACTTTGAAATTTTAAAAGCTGAATACCATTTTTCAAAATATAACACTTGCAACCAAAAATTTGAAAATGAGATATGTTCGATCTTCTTCCAATGAGAAGCTCATAGGAAGTCTTTTTCAAAAGACGATGCAAATAAAGATGATTTGTTGCATGGCAAGTAGTATTTATGGCCTCCACCCAAAAGCTATCGGGAGTACCATATTCATCAAGTATAGTTCTTGCCATTTTAATTAATGTTCGATTTTTTCTACAACTCTATTTTGCTCCAGAGTATAGGTAGTGGAAAGCTCATGTTTTATTTCACGTTCATCACATTAATCTTCAATTCTTGTGTTTTTGAAGTTGGAACCATTATCACTACGAATTTTTTATTTAAAAATCAAATTCATTTTGAGCCCTTTTTGCAAAGCTTTTAAAAATACTGGAGGCTTCTCATTTGTCCTCTAAGAAGAACACCCAAGTGTATCTTGAGTAATCATCTACAATGACTAAACAATAAGAATTGCCCCGATGCTCTTGTAGGTCATTGGGCCAAATAAATCCATATGTAAGAGCTCTAATGCTCTAGATGTGGACATGATACCCTTAGAAGGATGAGAACTAGCCACTTGTTTACCAACTTGGCAAGCACTACAAAGTTTATTTTTCTCAAACTTCATATCTTTGAAGTCCACAACTAGATCATTTTTTGAAAGATTTTTAAATTGAATCATCCCTATAAGAGCTAATCTTCTATGCCATAACCAACCTGAGGAGGTTTTCGCAATTAAATAAGTTTGAAGACATAACTCATTTGAGGTAAAGTCAACTAAATATAAATATTCAAATCTAAAGCCTTTAAATACCAAAGAATTATCATTTTCTTTAGAAATAACAAAACCATCTCTAGAAAAGGTACAATTAAGGCCAAGATCACAAAGTTGAGCAATGAATACCAAGTTAAAATTTAATGTTTCTACTAAAGAGACATTTGAAATGGAAAGGTTATTTGAGATGGCGATTTTACTCAATCCCAATACTTTTCCCTTGCTAGTCGCCAAAGGTGATCTTGTTGTGTTGGCCACTCGACTTCAAATGTAGTGGACATTTTTTGGTTGCCGTGTCGGTGTTTCGTATAGCCGACAGGTAAATTTGTAAGTATAGGGGATCACGCGCCCCCTCTCCTCGAATGGTTAGGCTAAAGAAGCCTCGAAGGAACGCTGAATCGAGCGGAGGAGACTCAGATTTATACTGGTTCGGGCCGAATGTCCCTACTTCCAGTTCGTGGTGGCGATTTGAATTGCCCTAAGCTCGGGGAGCAAATTGAGGTTACAAACGGAGGCTAAGGACATGCCCTTAGCACTCGCTCGGGGAGAAGAAATCGGGAGGGCTTTCCTAAGCCTGACGCCGACCCGGGTCGGAGCACCCTGAGCGATCTAAGGGGCGGTGTCGGTGAGCGAACTCACGTAGGTGTGTGTGAAGGAAAAAAAATCTATCTCCCTCTCCTGCAAGGGCCCTGCCTCCCTTTATATAGGCCGAGGGGGCAGGTTACACGAGGATTTGAAAAGAGAGGTAGGGGAATGCTACGTCCGGGCGTCCTAGTCTTCGGTCATGATGACGGGCAGGCTCTTCGTCCGGGCGTCCTGGTCTTCGGTCATGATGACTGACAGGCTCCAGCGTATTCCATACGGGGTGGGTAGACACAACGGGCGGCGCCCTTTTCGGAGGGCGCACACCTGCCCTCTGAGCGCCTGTCAGACGCTGACGTCTCGAAAAGATGGGTGCTTTAGCTGAGGCCGTCCTCTAGTTGCCTTGGGAAGGAAACGTCCGCCCCAATGTTACCGTTACATCCGTGCAACAGATGACCCGCTCGGCGTAGACTGCTGATGTGGCAATAGCTACGGGGCCGAAGCTGGCGGGGACTCTGGTTGGGGTCCTGGTCGGAGGTGGTGCCTGCGGAACCGTCGGCCCCGGGTCGGTCGGGGCCGGCGGGAGCGTCCGATCCGAAATTCGGCCAGAGTAATCAAGACGGGTGACCCTTTGGGGTCTAGGGAGGCTTCTGATGAAGATGTGGTCCAGCGTGGCCCATTTGGTACCACACTTAATGACGAGGGCCATGTCAGTTTCACCTTCAGGATTCATGCGTCGTCGTCAGCCCAGATTCCGAGGCTAGATAACTCGGAGAAATACGATCTTGAAATAGATGTATACTTTGCTGTGGGGTACCCCTGGTGTGGGTATTCGTCAGTCATGTGTTGAGTGCATCCACTATCCAACACCCAATGCCATTCACCAATTTTGTAGTTCACCTATAAAAGAAAATCAAACCTTCTTAGTTACCCAAATTTGTGTGGGTTCTTGGAGGTTAGTAACCAAGACTTTGGGCACCCAAATGACATTCTTTCTACGACCGAGTATAGGAGTACCAACAAATTTAGCAATAATTTTACAATTACTATTTTTCTTAAGCACACAGCAAGAATCATATGTGTTATTTTTAGAAGCATTATCTAATGGGCAATCACTTGCTATATGACCTACATCATGGCACTTATAACAAATCTTCCCATTAGATTTAACAAACCTATGAGCTTTATTGCTCACATTCTTACCCTTTTTAGGTACGAACCCAAGGCCTTTTTTGTTGTAAGAGCACCGTTGATTGTTCAAGATTTTATCAAGGGTCTCCTTACCCTTGAAACACTGATCCAAGCAAGGATAACTAACTAGAGGGGGTGAATAGGAGATTTTTAAAATTCTTTGGCTCTAATTATAATAAATAAATTATCTAAGCAAGAATTACAATTTTAAAAATTAAAGCCTAAATTCCCTAGGTTTCACTAAGTGCACTGATAATCTAAGTCTAGGCAAGAATATAATCCTATGCAAAGATCAAACACTAAAATTGCAAAAAATGTAAATTGCACATAAGAATTAGAAATTCAAACCACAAGAGAGAAAATGACACGATGTTTATCCCGTGGCCTCGAAGACTTGTCGGTATCCTCTAATCCACGTTAAGGAAGCTTGATCAACTTCAAGCCGGCTCCAATTCAGACGAGTCTCTTCCTCTATCTCTTGGTAGTTCTTCCCCCTCTAAGTAGGCGAACTTTGGCCTTCATAATCTTGTCGGGGCTTCACACAACCTCCGTTGAAAAGCTCACCGTGCACCAATGTCTCCAAGTCGTCTAGGAGGCGGTAACCTCCAAGAGTAATAAACTTTGACGATCGCTTGAGGTTTGTGAAGTGTTTAAATGGCTCAATTGAATGCGTACACTTGATTTTCACTCAACTACTATCAAATTGTGAATTGAATGCTCTAGATTAGAAGAGAATTTAGTAAGGGCTCATGAATGTGCAACAAATGTCCAAGAAAACCCCCACCAAGATTTCTAGCCGTTGCTATCAAACCCTTGAAAAAATTCAGGAAAGTCGACACTATAACCCATGTAGGGTTGGTGGTGCCGCTCTTAGGTCCAACAATCGATTGTAGCATTAAAACAGAGACAGAATAGCCATTGCTATAGTAGACCGGCACTACCACCCATGTGAGGCCAATAGTGTCGGCCAAGCAGTAGTAGCGCGAGGCTAAAAAACATCATCCCTCCCTATTAAAATTGAACGTTCAAAATAAGCTACAATATTTGCTTTTTTATTTCTTTTCAAAAATTTTGGCCTCTATTAAAATTGAGGTGTCACATGTGGCAACAAGCGAGGTGGCGCCTTTTTTTTTGCAAAAAAGCCCTAAAACTTTCTGAAATTACATCCAGATCCCTTTTTTCAAGAAGTCACTCAAAAAGTCATAAATTTGTTTTTTTTGCGCAAAGGCCCCTTAAAATTTGAAAATTACATCTAGGTCCCCTTTTTGGCCAGAAAACCCGCACAAATTCTAGGATTACATCCAGGTCCTCAAGCGGGCACCTTTTTTGGCAAAATACTCTAAAAATTTTGAAATTACATCCAAGTCCTCAAATGCCCCTCTAAATATTCTAAAATTTATTTTTTGTAAAAATTCCCCCCAAAAATTCTAAAATTTCATATTTTCTTTACCTTATTTTTTTACCAAAAAATATCTCTCCCTATTAAAATTGAATGTTCAAAATAAGCTATAGTATTTTCTTTATTTTATTTCTTTTTCCAAAAAATTCCCTCCTGGAGTCATTGCTCGTGGCTATGGATAGGGTTTTACTAGTTTATATACCTTCTTGGAAAATGTCAAGACCCAAATATGCAAATCTGGACCCTCTATATACTCAGCACTAGTATAACATCCCAAATTTTGGCCTTTTATTTAGTTAATAGTGTTTATTTGCAATTTGTGCATTTTGTGAATTTTCTGGATTTATTTTGATTTTCTGGGATTTATTTGAATTATTTTAAAAATTAAGTATATTGCCTTTTGCCAAAACTAATTATAAATAGATAATTATAAAATAAAGTTTTGCCAAAAAAATTTTATTTGAGTCCGGAATGTCTCAAAGTATTTTTGAGATTTTTCTGGGATTTTTATTGGTATTTTTAGTACCCTAAATAAATAAAAGTATTTTCTCTAATTATTTTAAAGCTAAAACCCGAAAATTCGGTAATAACATTAATGGGCCGAGCCCATTCTTGTCTTCGAAATTCGTGAATTCTTGCCCAGTAGATTCGGCTGTTGGATTGGTTTCTAGAAACTTCGCTTGAAGCAGCAGTTGGATCTCCATCGGGCGGCTTTCATCAAGCCGCGCCGCCAAGAAAAACCCTAGCCGCTGCTTGACCATCAGATCTTCATCGAGCGGCCTTCATCAAGACGTGCCACCACGTAACCCTAACGCCTCGCTACCGTTGGATCCGAATCGTACGCTTGCCATCCATCGCGCTGAATCAAACCCTAATCGATCGCCGCCGTTGGTTATCACGTGCGGTTGAGATCGTATCCGGGCCGGAGTGCTTCATAGCCATTGATCGCTAATCAGGACGCCCGAAGGTCATCGTGTCCGCGCCGAACTCGGAATCGCGCCACCGTGTCGCCGTCGAACTCGGGATGCGGGTCCGCCTTTCGTACGCATCACCCGAGGTCTATTTAATGAGTCGACCCGACCCCCGAGGATCCCCTGCTGCCGCGCCGTCTTTTTCCCGAAGCACCGACACCCGAGAAGCCCTAGAACCTGCGCAAGCCCTCGCCGGAGTCCGCAAGCTTTGCGCCGTGATTTCCTCACCGCCGGTAGTCTCTTCCGCCAATCCAAGACCAGAACCAAGCTCCCCTCGTCGCGCCACGTCGGTTCCGAGATCTCGTGGTGACCGGAGTGCACCGGAGCGCCGCAAGTGAGGTCGTCGTCGTCATCCCCGGTGAACCAGTGTCACCGCGTCGCCATTGTCAGAACCGAAGATCTTCAACCGTCGGATCATCGTCGGGCCGCCAGGATCAAGCCACGTCGCCTATTGGGCAGTAAGCCCCTCGGGTAAGCATCGACCGTCCGATCGTGGGTGAACGGTCTAGATCGTGCCATGTTAGTACGGTAAGTAACGCAAGCGTCGGTTAGTCTTGGTCGTCCGATCTTAGATGAGCGCCTCGGATCGTGTCGCGTAGCCGAATGAACAGTGTATCGCTCGGGTAAAAGTCTACCGTTTGATTGAAGTTGGACGTCTCAGATTTAGCCACATAGACGCGTAATCGGTGACCATTAGATTTTGATGGGCGCACCAGATCGCTTTGCGAGCCGAACCAATCAAAGGCCGACGCGTGGCGGTAGCGTCCTTCGACATCGGCCGATCCATGGCACGATGCGCGTGGTCTCTGATGGATGAGTCCACGGTACACCGGGTCCACGGACCAGTGCCATGTGACACGTGTCAGCACCTGGTTGGCTCGAGTCTGATGCTGACGTCATGATGACGCAATAAATCGATTTTCCTTTTATAAAATAATTCGGTTAATATGTGATTTTCTAATTTTCTGGATTTTTAGGAATTTGAATCTTCTAAGAGCTCGTTCTCCCTCATACGAACTCCGATTGGGGTGATTCAAATTTCTAAAAATTTGTAAAATTGAGATCTACCTAGTGGTTGCTTTTGTTTGATTTTTAGAGTTCATTTGCTCTCTATTTTGGGTGTTTATTTGCTATTTCTTTTCGATTCGCGTAGACGTTGAGATGTGCGAGGCTTCGGAGGGGGAATTAGCAACTCAAGATCAATTTCCAGATCAAGACCAAGAGCTTAACCAAGGCAAGTTGTGCTTTGATCATGTTGAACCCATGTTTGCAAAATTGCTATTTTGTTTTACTTTATTGCATATTATTTCACGAGTAAAAATGATTTCAATCTAAATTGGGATTTAGATATCATACCCGTTGAATTACACCCTACCTTGTCGATTGTATGCCATGATCCACTTGTCACCTTAGATTGGTTTACTATAGTTGATCAATAATAAAATCAACATGGGATGGTTAGATCGAATTAGATTGCTTAGCCATGCCATGTCATCACATGTATTTGAATCATTGATAAATAATCTTGACTAATGGAATATGGAACAACATTATGAATTTGTGTGTCATGTGTGGTCACACGAGGAGATTGAGTTGTGGTGGCGATGGATGTCACGCAACGATATTGAATTGTTGATGGCACGTGGTGCTTGGTAATCAACTGGGGTGGTTATGATTTAGATCGGAACAAGTGGCAAGGGCAAGTGTGCCTGGGTGGGCCCGATGGGTGGAGGGGTATGTGCAAGTCTTACTTTGATCAACCCTAAGGACTTAACCTTGCGAGCCTTTGACCTGAGTCAATCATGCAATCACATGTCTGTTATGGGGCAGCCTAGCTGACTAATTTACAATGTCTTAGCTTTGGTACTACCAGTGGTGGTGAAGTTCACCCTTTTTAATGAACCCAGATGAAGCAAGAGGGGGCCCTGTTGTGGTAACCAGTCTCTTCAGTGTTGAAACCTTAGCGGGTGGTACTGAGTTAAGACAGAGCATTGTAAAGGCTTTGTCATGATTCTCTGCCAGCACACCAAAGGAAGTGTGCTAAATGGCCAGGCACAAAGAGATTATCATGTCGTGTGGGTAAAGTGCATAACCTCTACAGAGTGTACAAACTATTCGAATAGCCGTGCTCATGGTATTGAGCAATGCTCGGGAATTACAGTCAATGGTTAGATTTTTGCGGAATAAAACTTGGAATGGATGGCAGGTTGCCATGGGAAGTTGAATCTTAACTTAGGATGGAAAACTTGGTTTACTTGAGAAACGCTGAATCTATCTATTACTGTTATTTGTTTTTACCATCTTTTCAATCTATATACTGTACTTGTTCATAAATGCTGCTTTATTGCAAATAGCCATTGTTAGCCATTCCTTTGGAATAAGCCTTGCATATAGTTATGTTAGAATTGCATTCTGTGCAAAACTTGTTGAGTGCTTTATGTACTCACCCTTACCTACAACAACATCACCAGTTGAGCAGTTTACAACCGTGCTGGAGAAGGAGTACCATGAAGGGATGAATGTTTAGGGTGTGAGCCCTGTCAGTTGCTTGTGGTATACTGAGGGGTTTATCTACGTCTTCATTTCCGCTGCAGTTCAATTTGGTTGTTCAGCCTTATGAGGCATCGTTATGTAAGTTGACCATAAGGTCATTCAACTAGTAATATTTAGTATATAATGTCTTTCCGCTGTGTATGATTGTGATATTCACTAATGTTGAGCCTGTGTGCACTAGCGTGATCCTGGACTAATGCAGTATACACAGAGGGTTCGGATTTGCATATTCGGGTCCCGACAACTAGTCCAAGATCACGCTAGTGCACACAGGCCCAACATAGATGAATATCACAATCATACTTGATAGCTCAACATAGATGAATATCACAATCATACTTGATGATAACATAATAAAGACTTCATCAAATTAAATATAACTGTTAGACGACCTTGTGGTCCACCTTACATGAATACGCCTCGTAGGGCTAAGACTGAAAAATAAATAAACTACAATGGAAATAAACTTATTGATAGTAACCCTTCAAATTGTCATAGGCATCTGACAAGATTCGCACCCTAGTTGTACACTTCTTCCTGATACTCCTCAAAAACAGACATAGCCTCCTCCCCAACTGGTGATGTGTTGTTGCAAGGGGTGAGTACATAAAGCACTCAACATCTTGTACATAGAATGCAAGTCTAATATACTATATGCATGGCTTATTCCAAATGAATAGCTGACATGGTTATTTTGCATATAAACAGCATGTATAAAAGAATAGCATAAATAAATTGAAAAACAGTAAAACAAATAATAACACTAATAAATTTCACAATTATTTCCCAAATAAACCAACTCATATTCTTAAATTATATTCCAACTTCCATAGACATACAACCTCCATACCCACATTGATTTTAATAAATACTAACCCTTGATTGTAATCACCGATCAATGCTTAATACCACGAGCACGGCTATTCGAATAGGTTTACACTCTGCAGAGGTTATACACTTTCCCACAAGATACAATCATACACTACAAAGGCGAGTGATCAAGGTTGTCAAGGCGACAAGGCGAGGCGAGGCGCTAGCCCATCGCCTGGACGCCTAGGCGCCTAGGCGGGCGCCTAGGCGAGGATTAGGAGACAAAAAAAATCTATTAACATCAGTTTAACATCAGCAATATCAACTCTCTCCTCCTTCCTTCCTCCCTCCTCTCTCTCTGGGCCACCCGGCCCATCCTCCCTCTCTCTCATTGGGCAGCCAGCCCACCTCTCTCTCCCTCTCTCTGTCGGCTTTGCCAGCAAAACACCCCGCCGCCCCTCTCTCTCTCGCAGTCTCGCTCGGCTTCTTTCTCGCAGCATCGCCTCCACTACCCTCTCGCTCCCGCCTCTCTCTCTCTCTCTCTCTCGGCGCCCTTGACGCTGGAGGGAGCCTGTGCCGGAGGGGCCCTGGTGTGGAGGCAAAGGAGAGGGAGGAGAAGGAGAGGGAGGAGGAGGAGGGCGACAGGAGACTTACGGATCTGGAGCCGACGGCGGCGACGTTGGTGGTGGCGGGCTAGCGGCGGACGGGCGAATGGGGGCGACCAGGCGACTTATTGCCGACTCCTCCCAACCCAGGCGGCCACCCAACCTCGCCTTGGAGACGCCGCGACGGCCCAAGCGACGCCTAGACGCTCCAGGCGGACGCCTTGCGCCGGCCAGGCAAGGCGACACCTCCCGGCGAGCTCCCTCCAGCGCCTGGATGCCTAGGCGGCGCCTAGGCGACGCCTTAACAACCATGCGAGTGATTATAACAAAGTCTTTCCAATGCTCTGTCTAAACTCAGTACTACCCACTAAGGTTTCAATACTGATAGACTAGTTACCACACTCAGGGCCCCCTCTTACGCCATGTGAGTTTACCTATATAATCGAGGCTCACATCACCACTAGTAGTACCAAAGTTTAGACATAACAAATTAATTAACTAGGTCTGTCCATACCATACTTGTGGTTGTATGAATGACTCAGTTTAAATGCTTGCAAGGTTAAGTCCTTAATTGACCAAGGCAAGACTAACCGAAAATTCACCATAATCATGATCCATCAAATACTATAAAAAGCAATGTGGTCGTCCAAATACCACATTGGCCCACCATAAATTCTTGCCACTCGTCTTAGTCTTAATCATTTTACCACCCCGGTTGTTTTACCATGCACCCTGTGCCATCAACAACAATAATATTGTGTGACAACACTTGATCCATAAGTTAATAAACATGTTCTATAATTCATTAAGCAAGATTAATCATTTTCACAAATAATGATGACTCATTGCATGACTAAGCATACTACACGCATTCTAACTACCCACATTGGCAATTATAGCTACTAACTAAGATGAAACTATTTTAGGGTGACAAATGGAATATGACATACAATATGGCAAGGCAGATGTATCACAAATTGGATGAATATCCATACCCAATTTAATTGAAACAAGTAATAATTGAATCAGTATGCAATACTTTAAAACAATATAATGTTCAAATATGGGTTCAACATGATCAAAGAACAATTTACCTTCAAAGAGCTCTGGACCATCATCTTGGGTTGGCTCCTGGCTCACGAATTCCCTAGGCACTTTAATATCTAAGCAAAACAAGAGAAAAAGTAATAAATACAAAAAAACAGAGAGCAAAATCAACTCTAAAAATTAAATAAAATTCACTATTAAATAGAGCTCAATTTTATAAATTTTTAAAAACTAGAATCACCTTAATCGGAGTTCGTATAAGGGAGAACAAATTAAACAAAATTTGAAATAGAAGAAAAATCATAAAATAGAAAAAACCCAAATTAAAGGAATTATTTTGGTACTAGAAAATAGCATTATGATGTCATTCTTACATCAACACCAAAATTGATTTTTGATCAAATATTTTTGTACGGAAAATCCCGATTTATGACATGATCGACATGTGGCAGCACCACAGAGTGGCACGTGTCTCGAGTGTATGGACTCGGTTCACCAAACAACTCTGGTTCACGATGGACTCAGCGCATAGTGCCTCGGCTATTGTGCCTAACACACAGTGGCACACAACTTGTCGCGGCGCTGGTACGATATGGTCCTCACAGATCCGATCGGATGGCCACATTTTGTGAATAGGTGAAGCGACCGCAACCACATGATCACAATCCGATGGCTCCTGATGTGGTGGCGGTGAGGGCTACGTAGCTACCCTAGTATCCAACACATGGCCAAATCCAGTATGCATAATTTGCTACCAACGGCGTTGATTGCATGAAGGCAGATGAATTGACGGTATTGCAGCGCACCCCATGCTCGACATGTTGTAACATCCCAAAATTTTAGCTTTTCAATTAATTAATATTATTTTATTGCTAAATATGAATTTTGTGAATTTTATGAATTTATTTGGATTTTTGAGATTTATTTGAATTCTTTTGAATTAAATACATTATCTTTTGTTAACAAATAATTATAAAAGAGATTGGCAAAATAAAGTTTTTGTGAAAATATTTATTTAAGTCCAGAATAGCCCAAAGTATTTTTGAGAATTTTCTGGGAATTTTTAGAGTATTTTAATACCTTAAATAAATCAAGACATTTAATCGGAATAATTAAAATAGAAAATTAGGAAATAATCGTGAGCGATGAAGGCGGCCCGATTCTTGTCGCAGGCCGATGGATTAAAAGGAAATCGTGTAATTTAGGAAACCCTAAAATCTATCGGGCCGTTGATTGGGAATCCGACGGTTATCCGCCTTAAATCTCGTCGACTTTCCAAATTCGCCGCTTGCGTCTTCGTCTCGAAACTAGGGTTTCCTTTTGCGTGCGCATGCGGAGGCTATAAAAGCCGTACCCCGCACCCCAAGGTTCTCCGTTCCAAGGCGCATCCACCAGTACAAGTTTTCTCCGTGGAGTCGCCGCCGTAGCTACACGAGAGCTCGCCGAAGTTCTCCATAGCGCCGCCGCTAGTTTCTCCGCTTTTCCGCTGCCGTCGGTATCTCTTCCGCCTATTTGAAGCTAGCATCGAACTCGCCGAGTCACGCCGTACCCGAGACGCTATCTCTTCTTCGCCGGAGTGCACCGCATCGCCGTTTGGTGGGTCATCTTCTCCACGGCCGGTGAACGAGCGCCGCCGCGTCACCCACTCCGGAGTCGAAGCACAGCAGCCGTCCGATCTCCAACGGAGCACCCAGATCACGCCGCGTCGGCTCGGATAAATAGGAAAGAGCTCGGTAAGCATGAGCCGTCGATCACGAGATCAACGGCTAAAAACAGGCCACGTCGCATCCGTACATATGACCGGGAAAAATCTGGATTTTCAATACAAAAATAATTCAGGAAATTCGGGATTTATGAATTAGGGTTATTTTCAGGATTTTCAAACTTCAAAACCTTATAACTTTTGCATATGAACTCCGTTTGAGGTGATTCAAATTCCTAAAAATTTGTAAAAATGAGATCTTTCTAATGGTGGCTTTTATTTGAATTTTTGAATTTGTTTGCTCTTTGGTTTTGGTTTTTATTTGCTTTTCTCTCTCGATTCGCGTAGACGTTGAATTGTGCGAGGCTTCGGAAGGGGATTTCACAGCTCAAGAATTATTTCCAGACCAGGAGCAGGAGCTTAACAAAGGCAAGTTGTGCTTTGATCATGTTGCACCCATAATTTAGATTGCATGCTATTTTGATTTACTTTATAACTTATTATTTTATGCGTACAAAGGGTTTTAACATAAATTTGGGATTAGCTATTGTACCCTTTGAATTATACCCTACCTTGCTAGTTGTATGCCATGATCCACTTGTCACTTTAGGTTGGTTACTTATAGTTGGTTAATATTGAAATCAACATGGATGGTTAGACCGAATTAGAGATGCTTAGCCATGCCATGTCATCACATGGACATGAAATGTTGATTATTAAACTTGACTAAAGGAATATGGAACAATGATGATAACTTGTGGGCCATGTGTGGTCGCACAAAGAGATGGAGTTGTTGTGATAGCGGAGTCACGCAACAATGTTGATTTGTGAAGAGCACGTGGGGCTTGGTAATCAACTGAGATGGGAAAATAATTTAGACTGGGGCAAGTGGCAAGATTGTTTTATGGTGGGCCAAGAGTGGCAACTGGGCGGTCGTATTTGGTTTTTATTGGTTTTGGATATTTGAGATTATCTCTGGTTAGTCTTGCCTCGGTCAGTTAAGGACTTAACCATGCAAGCCTTTGACCTGAGTCAAACATGCAGCCACACGTCTGTTATGGGGCAGTCTAGCTGACTAATTTGCAAATACTTAACTTAAGTGCTATCATGGTGGTGTGAGTCCGGGGTTTACGGAGGAAACTCACATGGCGCAAGAGGGGGGCCTGTTGTGGTGGTTTTAGCCCTTCAGTGTTGAAACCTTAGCGGGTAGCACTGGGTTAAGAGGATGCATTGTAAAGGCTTTGTTATAATCGTTCGCCTGTGTGGTGCATGGTTATATCGTGTGGGTAAAGTGCATAACCTCTGCAGAGTGTACAATCTATTCGGATAGCCGTGCTCACGGTATTGAGCAATGCTCGGGAATTACAGTCAAGGGGTAGTTAATTAAAATGAACAACTGGATGGGATGGCGGGATGCCATGTGGATAATGGAACTTGATTTAGGATGGAGAACTTGGGTTTGATTTGAGAAACAATGGAATCTATTTACTTGTTATTATTTGTTTTACTGTCTTTTCAATCTATATATTGTTTATGTTTGAAAATGCTGCTTACTGCTTATGAACCATAAGCCTTCCTTTGGAATAAGCCTACATATAGTTATAATAGAAATGCATTCTGTGCACAACTTGTTGAGTACGTGTTGGTGTACTCACCCTTGCTTAACAACCAACAACGATTGGAGGAATCATCTTCAATATTGGAGAAGGACTTTCGGTGGGACGCGTGTCACTAGGCCAATCCTTGTCAGTCGCCTGTGGTGTGCTGATGGGACATCTACGTTTTCTACTACTTTCCGCTGCATTTGTCTTATTGGTCTTATTATCACCTTGCAAAGGCTGAATAATGTAAGTGATCATAAGATCATACACTAGTTACATTCAATCAATAAAGTCCTATTATTCTTATCGTTGTGTATGATATGATGCTTACCAATGTTAAGCTGTGTGCACTAGCGTTTGATCCAGGACTAGTGCTTGAAAAACACAGTGGATTGAATGGTTGGATTCGGGTCCTTACAAAGGTGGTATCGAGCATATCTTGTTGTAGGACTTGGCCCTAGTTGGTAGAGTGTCCAAAAATTATTTTCTAAAAGGAAAAACTTAAATTGATTAAAACAACACTCTTGACTCATCTTATTCTCTACTCCTTACCTTTGCCCTTTACTGAAATCTACTTAAATTTTTCGGGGTGGCCATTAGAAGATGAAATCCGAGTAGAAGAGCCACCAGCTGAAGAACGTTGAGAGTGATTTGTTCCGGCACCAGCCCATCCGCCAGTATATCCGCCAGGAAGTTTCTATGGAGGATGGCTCGAAGAGTGAAGAGACTTAGTTTAAGTTGAAAATCAAGTATTGAGTCACGTCAAATAGAATAGTCTTACCCAAATGTAATAGACGTTAAGGCTGAGCGTTTAGTTTGGATTTTAATGTTTGTTGAGTGTGCAGTATGTGTTGCAAAGCTTTTAGGCTTATATAAGCAACCATACCAAGTTATTAATATTGATTGCTTAAGTTATTGGGTTAAACCTATCTCCTCTATACTAGGATCTCTACTTCTTACCTATGCTACCTTCTCTCTCACCTAACCCCTGTAAAGTAATCAAGCAGACGGTTCGGATTAGTGATAGCAATAAAACCAGTGAAAGTGAAAACCAACTCAATAGAAACTCCAAGGATAGATTAGTTTTTCAACCGTCACCGCCGATGGATACGTAGAGTTTCAAATAGTTTCTGGCCGATCAGACTCAGTTATTAATGCAAGCAATGATGAAGACAAATAATTCCTATAGCTAGGGATATGCAGGAAGTTACCCAAGTCCGATACATAACGCTAAGAGTGAGCGGTGAAATTACGGAAGAAATTTGTCTAGAGAACCAATCGAAGAAAAAGGCGTTCAGGTAAAAGATATTGTTCCAATCAACGAATAACCAAGAAAGAAAGTTCACCCTAGACTTTGCTATAATTGCCACAAACCTAAGCAGTTTGCCAGCAAATGCCCTCAAAGAAAAGCAATCGCAATGGTTCAAGTCAATTACAACTCCGTCCCTATCAAAGCCCCAATGCCAAAGCCAAATCAAGGTAGATAGGAGCCGTGAGTTTACTTAGTGCAATGTCATAAACCTACCGGTGAAAGTAGAGGGATTAGTAATGTAATCCATGTAAAAGGTTCCTTGTTGGAAGAAATGAAGCGGAAAGGATTGATACATTAGAATACCGAGTGTTGGAATGAAGAAGCAATAATGGGGAAACGATGAGTTAGATGTTCTCTAAGAATATTATTGCGTATACGGTTTATCTAAATATGATACATGTGCAACGGTGGCTAGTTAGGAGTACCCAGCCTGAGCTTGTTAAATCGAGAATTTGTCATTATCAGTGAGTGCTCAGTTGTGCTAGCTATACCCAGGATATTGAGAGTTCAGTGCTTAATTATTAAGTGAGTATAGTTCCAAGCCATCGTGATTGTGTTAGATATTTAGGTTATTCTTGAAAGTTGTTAGATACTCAAACATAAAGCTATTTTGGTGGAGAATATATCAATTTAAAACCCTGGATATGAAAAACAAGGAGTTCAAGTGAAGATAGTTCATATTAGCCAGCTGATGGATAATAGTGTAAAATTTGCCAATTAGAAGATGCGCCAAATGCCAGAAAATGCTTTGATATATTTTCCAAGAATTTGCCTGGTTCATGAGCGAATTAATACAGTATCGATAAAAAAAAGAGAGGTGGAATTTCGTTAGCCACGCAAAGACTACTAGAGGAATTATTGTTGAATCAATCATGATAGAAGTTGTGTTAAAGTGGTAGCAACCAAAGTTCGTTACCTAGATTTGAGGTTCTAGAAGTAGTAAGATAATATCACTAGTTCATAGAAAGGTTTTCGACAATAGCTAGACCTTTTATGCAACTATTGAAAAAAAAATGCTTGGACACCGGAGTGTGGAAAGAGTTTTCGGAAGTTGAAGAAACGATTAATATCAACATCTATGTTAGTATTACTAGCTGTGTGGAGTAGTTTTGACATATATGGTGAAGCTTCTAGACAAGATCTGAGATGTGAATTAGCATATAAGAAAATGATAATAATAATAATAATAATGGTAAGATTGTTGCATATACGATGAGACAATTGAGACAGCAGAAAGAGAATTACCCTACCCTTGATTTGGAGTTAGCTATCGTAGTGTGCGATTTGAAAATATGGTGTCACTATCTCAACAAAGATAGTTGAGAATCTTAAGAGTCTAAATTATATATTTACTTAGTCAGACCTTAATATAAAACAAAGAAAATGGCTGGAAATGATCAAAGATGCTAGTGTGAGAATCCATGGGCATTCTAGTAAAACCAATGTGGTAGTTGATGTTTGAGTTACGAGGCCGCAGTGCAAATAGGTTGATAACGAACAGTTAATCAGGGTTATGCAAAGGATTCAAGAAGCCGGAATCGGAAATCGTTTGACAAAGTTTCATACCCGCCTCAGAAAATAAAACCAACATTAGAAGATAAGATCACAGAAAGTTCGAAGGGAGAAAAATACAAAATCAAGTTAAAAAAAAAGAGGCTTAGCCAAGAAGTAGAATTTTGAGTGATTAGGATACCCTAAGGGTGTAAGGTCAAATCAGTGTGCCGGATAGGAAGATCCTAAGCAAATGATACTTGAGGAAACCATGATTCTAGTATTCAATTTATCCGAAAGGTGTTAAGATGTAATAAGGTCTAAAGAAAAAGTATTGGTGGTTTAAGGGGAAGAGCAAAGCTATTGGAAATAATACTCGACGTGACGTGTGTCAGAGAATAAAAGCAATACATCAGGAACCTAAAGATTCGTTGCAACCATTGTAAAATCCTGAGTGGAATTGGGAGGCAAATCATTAAATGAATCCCTAGTGTGAATTGATCATAGGGAACGTGAATTCGGAGGAATCATTATCGATCAATTTACCAAAGTTGCTCGTTCCATACCACTAAAGACTACGTAATCAAAAGGTCGTTTGGCATATCTGTATATGTCAGGAATTGAGTAAATGCATGAGGTGCCCAAGAAGATTGAGTCCGATATAGGTATCCAATTTATCTCGAGGTTTTAGAACAAAGTTTCACGATAAGATGAGAACTCGCTTGAATTTCAGTACAGTTATTATCCGCATACCAATAGTTAAATAGAAAAAGGATAATCAGATTCTGGAGGATATACTGAGAATTGGTGCGTTAAGCGTATGTCATGTTTTGGGATAAACGTTTTCCATATGCAGAGTTCAGTTACAACAATAGTTATCAGGCTAGCTTGCAAATGTCACCATTTGAATTCTTATATGGTCGAGCTTGCCGTACCCCATTGAACTAGAATGAGATGGGAGAGCGTTCCGTGTTTGGACCCGAGTTGCTTAGAGAGGCTGAAGAGCAGGTCGCTATGATCAGGGAAAGACTGAAGACTGCCCAGTCAAGGCAGAAAAGTTATGCTGACAATCGTTGGTGAGAATTAAGCTTCGAACCCAACGATTTCGTGTATCTCAAGGTCACTCCCCTTAAAGGTGTAAAAAGGTTCCATGTTAAAGGAAAGCTTGCACCTAGATATGTTGGGCCATTTAAAATCCTGAGCCACCAAGGAGAGTTTGCGTATCAGTTGAAGTTGCCCAGTCATTAGCAGGAGTGCATGATGGGTTTCATGTGTCGCAACTTAAGAAATGTCTCAGAGTGCCAGCAGAACAAACGCCGTTAGAAGCTATCGAATTGCCGGAAGATCTGACTTATAAAGAGCAACCCATTAAGATTTTGGGATATACTGGAGCGTGGGACCAGAAATAAGTCTACTCGTTTCTGTAGAGTTCAATGGAGTAATTATTCGGAAAATGAAGCAACCTGGGAGCGTGAGGAAGATCTGAAGGCAGAATTCCCAAACCTATTCTCTAGTCAGCCCTGAATCTCGGGGTCGAGATTCCGTTAAGGGGGGGAGGTTTGTAACATCCCAAAATTTTAGCTTTTCAATTAATTAATATTATTTTATTGCTAAATATGAATTTTGTGAATTTTCTGAATTTATTTGGATTTTCTGAGATTTATTTGAATTCTTTTGAATTAAATACATTATCTTTTGTTAACAAATAATTATAAAAAGAGATTGGCAAAATAAAGTTTTTGTGAAAATATTTTATTTAAGTCCAGAATAGCTCAAAGTATTTTTGAGAATTTTCTAGGAATTTTTAGAGTATTTTTAATACCTTAAATAAATCAAGACATTTAATCGGAATAATTAAAATAGAAAATTCGGGAAATAATCGTGAACAGTAACGGGCCGGCCCGGTTACTGTGCAGGCCGGCGGATTAAAAAGGGAAATCATGTAATTTAGGAAACCCTAAAATCTATCAGGGCCGTTGATTGGGAATCCGACGGTTGTCTGCCTTCGTCTCCGATGCGACTTTCCAAATTCGCCGCCGCTTGCCGTCTTCGTCTCGGAAACTAGGGTTTCCTTTTGCGTGCGCATGCGGAGGCTATAAAAGCCGTACCCCGCACCCCAAGGTTCTCCGTTCCAAGGCGCATCCACCAGTACAAGTTTTCTCCGTGGAGTCGCCGCCGTAGCTACACGAGAGCTCGCCGAAGTTCTCCGTAGCGCCGCCGCTAGTTTCTCCGCTTTTCCGCCGCCGTCGGTATCTCTTCCGCCGATTTGAAGCTAGCATCGAACTCGCCGAGTCACGCCGTACCCGAGACGCTATCTCTTCTTCGCCGGAGTGCACCGCATCGCCGTTTGGTGGGTCATCTTCTCCACGGTCGGTGAACGAGCGCCGCCGCGTCACCCACTCCGGGCAAAAGAATTACCGATCTCCAACGGAGCGCCCAGATCACGCCGCGTCGGCTCGGGTAAATAGGAAAGAGCTTGGTAAGCATGAGCCGTCGATCACGAGATCAACGGCTGAAAACAGGCCACGTCGCATCCGTACATATGACCGGGAAAAATCCGGATTTTCAATACAAAAATAATTCGGGAAATTCGGGATTTATGAATTAGGGTTATTTTCTGGATTTTCAAACTTCAAAACCTTATAACTTTTGCATATGAACTCCGTTTGAGGTGATTCAAATTCCTAAAATTTGTAAAATGAGATCTTTCTAATGGTGGCTTTTATTTGAATTTTTGAATTTGTTTGCTCTTTGGTTTTGGTTTTTATTTGCTTTTCTCTCGATTCGCGTAGACGTTGAATTGTGCGAGGCTTCGGAAGGGGATTTCACAGCTCAAGAATTATTTCCAAACCAGGAGCAGGAGCTTAACGAAGGCAAATTGTGCTTTGATCATGTTGCACCCATAATTTAGATTGCATGCTATTTTGATTTACTTTATCACTTATTATTTTATGCGTACAAAGGGTTTTAACATAAATTTGGGATTAGCTATTGTACCCTTTGAATTATACCCTACCTTGCTAGTTGTATGCCATGATCCACTTGTCACTTTAGGTTGGTTACTTATAGTTGGTTAATACTGAAATCAACATGGATGGTTAGACCGAATTAGAGATGCTTAGCCATGCCACGTCATCACATGGACATGAAATGTTGATTATTAAACTTGACTAATGGAATATGGAACAATGATGATAACTTGTGGGCCATGTGTGGTCGCACAAAGAGATGGAGTTGTTGTGACAGCGGAGTCACGCAACAATGTTGATTTGTGAAGAGCACGTGGGGCTTGGTAATCAACTGAGATGGGAAAATAATTTAGACTGGGGCAAGTGGCAAGATTGTTTTATGGTGGGCCAAGAGTGGCAACTAGGCGGTCGTATTTGGTTTTTATTGGTTTTGGATATTTGAGATTATCTCTGGTTAGTCTTGCCTCGCCGATTAAGAACTTAACCTTGCAAGCCTTTGACCTGAGTCAAACATGCAGCCACACGTCTGTTATGGGGCAGCCTAGCTGACTAATTTGCAAATACTTAACTTAAGTGCTATCATGGTGGTGTGAGTCCGGGGTTTACGGAGGAAACTCACATGGCGCAAGAGGGGGGCCCTGTTGTGGTGGTTTTAGCCCTTCAGTGTTGAAACCTTAGCGGGTAGCACTGGGTTAAGAGGATGCATTGTAAATGCTTTGTTATAATCGTTCGCCTGTGTGGTGCATGGTTATATCGTGTGGGTAAAGTGCATAACCTCTGCAGAGTGTACAATCTATTCGGATAGCCGTGCTCACGGTATTGAGCAATGCTCGGGAATTACAGTCAAGGGGTAGTTAATTAAAATGAACAACTGGATGGGATGGCGGGATGCCATGTGGATAATGGAACTTGATTTAGGATGGAGAACTTGGGTTTGATTTGAGAAACAATGGAATCTATTTACTTGTTATTATTTGTTTTACTGTCTTTTCAATATATATATTGTTTATGTTTGAAAATGCTGCTTACTGCTTATGAACCATAAGCCTTCCTTTGGAATAAGTCTGCATATAGTTATATTAGAAATGCATTCTGTGCACAACTTGTTGAGTACGTGTTGGTGTACTCACCCTTGCTTAACAACCAACAACAGTGGAGGAATCATCTTCAATATTGGAGAAGGACTTTCAGGTGGACGCGTGTCACTAGGCCAATCCTTGTCAGTCGCCTGTGGTGTGCTGATGGGACATCTACGTTTTCTACTACTTTCCGCTGCATTTGTCTTATTGGTCTTATTATCACCTTGCAAAGGCTGAATAATGTAAGTGATCATAAGATCATACACTAGTTACATTCAATCAATAAAGTCCTATTATTCTTATCGTTGTGTATGATATGATGCTTACTAATGTTAAGCTGTGTGCACTAGCGTTTGATCCTGGGACTAGTGTGGAAAAACACAGTGGATTCGAATGGTTGGATTCGAGTCCTTACACATGTGGCGAGATCTCTGCTGTTCATCGCAAATCCGACGACAGCAGCAAGGGGATGACGCGGTTGGCCCAGTGCATGATGCGTGGTGCGATCTAACCCGCCCAATCCAAAACCGATGGCCACGATCAAGCGAAGGTGGCAAAGCATTAACACATGTGTAGCGACGTACAAACCGTTTGTGCGGTGATCTAATGACCATGGCGAGCTAGGAAGATTGGCGACGGGCAAGCGGTACATCTTAACATAGTCGGGGAAGACGATGACCACAGCGGTGCTGCAGTGCTTCTCTGGCGATGCAGATCTGGGGTTCTAGAGCGGCTCAACGTGAGCAACCCAACGGCGGCCTCACCCAGACTAAACTCATGGTAGAGATGAAGATCAACGCAAGAACAGTGACAGCGCTGCTTAACTCTGGTGATAATTTTCTCGACAATGGCAATAGCTCAAGCGTCAAGACTGAGGACTTCGTGATCTGCGCAACGCGGTGGACGCGGATGGGTATTTAATGCGCCTCAACGACCATGTCAGACGCGGATTCCGTGGCACGAATGTCACAACGGCGGTGGAGTCCTGTGCGCGCATAGCAAGCGACATGGCTCCAACCTGGGCACACGTTTGGCGAAGATCCGACGGTTGGTGACATGCGGCAACGCGGCAAACGCAGGTGCATTGGATTCCCATCCAACGGTGGAAGTGCAACGCGGCTAGGGTTAGCGGTGAGCGGGCCTACACAAGCTAGCGGCACGGTGAAATTGGGCCGATTGGCTGGGCGTTAGCCTAGCACTGATCAATCGGGTATTAAATGCATTACCAATAAAAATAAATTAGAAAAATAAATAAATAGAAAAAATACCCTAAAAATTCTAGAAAAATTTAAAAAAAATACTTTAGGGCATTTGGGACTTAAATAAAATATTTCCAATAAAATTTTATTTAATCTTTTTATAACTTTAGAAAAAGGCCATAAATTAATAAATGCAAATTAAATCAAATAAATTCCAAAAAATTCATAAAAATGTAAAATTCAAATTAAATCCATAAAATGCAAAAAAATTGGGATGTTATAGAGAAGTACAGTTGGATGCCTACATGGCATTCTACACTGTAGAAGTTACCACTTACCAGTCCTCCATCCATTACAGTGTTTTAGTTTTCTCTCTCCATGTTAAAGTGATGAAGCTTTTTGGTTCATTTGAAGTGACACTTTGGTTAAATATTTTCCCGCATCCACTTCCACGGATTTTAGAATATGTAATGTCTGTTTACATGGAGTAGATTTAAATTTGAATCTCTACGAGGAGTCGCCCGCGGCAACACACAAAGTTCTCAATACTAGAAACCCCCCTTTCCCCTAACGTTTTAACCATTCCCTAGTAATAAGATTTCAATCCAAGGGATAGATTGTATCCCTATGGTGAGCCTTGGAAACTGCAAGGAAAGATAACAACCCCTATAGTTCGGTTAGATTCGTAGGGAACGATTGGAGAGAGAGAAATGCGGAGTGCTATGGTGGCATATTTTCCTAGTTTGATAGACCAAACCACAAGGAAATACATTTTCATTTTTGCCTCCAATTATTTTAGACTCCCCCGCCAATAATTTGGACAACTGTGTCCCGCACATCCACTCCCCCAAATCCATCCTCCCTGCCACTTGTTGTGCCTGAAAGGATGTATTGTTGGAAATGCGCCTGAAATTGCAAGAAATTGTTGTTTACAAGATAAATATGCTATGTTCATCTTTAGTATGGCCTTTGTTTTGACTGCTAATGATAATGTTGTGAGTTGTCTAATGTTATGGTTCATTTTGATCAATATTTAAATGCTTTATAAAAAAAATCAATATCCCAAGGGCTTGTGTGAAATATATTGGGAAAGGATTTCCATTTAGCAAAGGAAAATAATGGTCATGTTAAAATAATCCCTTGGATTGCAGGTATGGAGTCGTAGAGAGATTGTTCATGTTTTCCCTATGGCATAAACAAAACATACGGAAAGAAACTTTACATGCCTGGCAACCATGACATGTGGACAAGATTCCCTTACTGTGCAAAACAGTAGGGAACGATTCTTTCCCTATGTTTTTCAAGAAAACTGCAGGAGATGTTTTTTTCCCAACATTATTTTTCTGTGGGTTCATTCTGTATGAATACCACTAGAGAAACTAGAGAAACTGTTTACCTACAGTTTTTCTATTATTCGCTAGTATATTTTGTAGTAAGGAAAATAGGGATTTCTAATAGTGATCTACTTACTAAATATAATCTACATAGTTAGAGCAAGTATAATAACAAACCCTACTACTTTATCTTTCATTTATATCATCTAAATTAAACACTAAAGCTATCTTGTACAATAGCTATCTCTAAAGGTTGACTCCAGATGCTATGCAATAACGATCTCTTCTCTCTTGTACATAACTAATCTACCTATACTCCCGTGTAATACTTACTACTAAATAAGAGCCAGCCTTTTTTTCTAACTCTTATAAATAGGATAAATTTTATTTAAACATGCTAAAATTAAGCTAAGATGGTCTTATACATAACCTTGGGACCTCAAATCGAGTCACTTGTCGCCACTAGGGGTGAAAACGGTCGGAAACGGTCGGAAAACACTAAAACTATTTTTGTTTTCATATTTTTTCTCGGAAACGATATCGGAATCGATAACTACGGAAACGAAAACGGCATCGATAATTCGAAAATATCGGAAACGAAAATTCGATACAAAATATATATCGGTAACGATCGGAATCCGAAAAAGAGACCGGTAACGTCGTAAGGACATGTACCACCAATTGACTTCAAAAAATTCACACAAATAGTACATCTACATAGAAATTAGTAATTAATAAATATTCACAAATTTACGATGAACACACATCAAATTTTAGACTTGAATGACTACATTAGAGTTTTGTTTTTATGATATTTAAAAATATCTATGATTGGTTAAATCATGAAAATGGGTGAAGATTGTAGCCCTCGTGATAAGCTTCGCATAGAGTCCAAAATCACCTAAATCGGAGTTCGGAGTAAAAAGTTATGGGCGTTTAGTGACCGAAGGAGTGTGATTTGTGGGCTGGAATAATTCCGGTAATTACCGACGGAATTTACCGATTTTTCCGGATACCGAAGAAACGGTCGAACCGATCAAAACCGTTACCGTTATCGTTTCCGACAAAAATTACCGATTCCGATTCCGATTCCGAAAACTACCGATACCGACACGTCCGGTTGAAAAATTTCGAAAACGGTTTTCGAAATTTCGGGAATTACCGATACCGTTTTCACCCCTAGTCGCCACTGGTGTTGATTCTGTCTCGAGCCTATCAACACGTCCGTGCACATCAAGAGGAGGAAAACAAGAATATTTGCTAAAGATCTTCTGAAAGAATTCATTTCGTGCATACCTGTATCGATTCAACACTACCATAGGGAGAGTTTGTTTAGGGCCTGTTTGGTAGAGTTCAGATTCCAACTTCATCTGAAATTTGAAACTTATAGGCTAAAATAAAGTGAATTAAGTTTATATTTTTAGTCTAAAATGTAAACATGATGATCCATCTAAACACTCTTAATGTACTCACAGTTTCAGTTTCACGAATCTAATAAAGTTAGAATTTTCAGCTTCAAGCTGAATCCCTACCAAATAGACGCCTTTACAGGACTAGTCTTGTTCTACCTTCTGGCTCACTTTTAACATAAGTAGATGCAGATAATCGAGGAGAGAGAGTATCTACTGCCTAGCCAGCGGTAGCGTAGTCTCTCGGTACCCACCGTTTGGGCATCTCTGCGTGGCAGGTTTCAGGGAGGCACAACTCCGGCTGCCGGTGTGGTGGCCGCAGAAGAACAAGAAAGAGTCGTCGGCCTCTTACGTTCAAACCGTCCGTCTCCTCGACCATCAATCAAACCGCTCCGTATTCTTTCGCCCTCTCGCGCACACAAGTCCTCACGGCAGTACCACCGTGCTGCTACACTAACCAAACCAAACACACTACCAAGAAGGAACCAAGCGACCAGAGCACGAACGGTACGGCCATCCAAGGCGACGCAGCACCAGCAGAGGCGCTGTAACACCCCAAAATTTGCCTTAATATTTGTTTTATTGTCAATTGTGCATTTTGTGACCTCTCTGAATTTATTGGATTTTTCTGAAATTTATTTGAATTTATTTTCAATTAAGTAATTTGGTCTATTGTGAAAACTAATTATTTATAGATAAAATTAATATAAAGGTTTGCCAAAATTATTTTATTTGAGTTAAAAATGTCTCAAAGTATTTTTTTAGAATTTTCTTGGATTTTTTCTGGTATTTATATTGCGTAAAACAAAATAATCTATTTTCAGGAATTAACTTAAATTGAAAAGCGTTAAAAAATAAAAAGAACAGTAATGGGCCAAGCCCATATACTGTGCGTGCTTGGCCTATGACTGTCCGGCCGGATCGTTTAGAGCTGTTGGATTTCCATCCGACGATCGCACTCAAGGCCGAAAACCTAATCAATCCGAAGCGTCCGTTTCGTTTACGGTTCGGATCGAATCTTCGCCGCTTGCATCTAGACCGCCCGTCCTGCCGCGTGGACGGCTCGGATTTTCGCTCAATGTCGCCGACTTCTCCGGCGAGGACTCGGAGTCCCGGTCGATCACGCCACAGAAATCCAGGTGGAGCCCGCCTCCCGAGGCCTATAAAGGACCCACAACCCTCGCCCTGGACTCGCTGTTCCTTGCTGCGTATTTTGCCCTAAGCGCCGCCAGCCGTCACAACCTACAAGAGGCACGAGAGCTCGCCGGAGTTGAAGCTTGGAGCCGTCGCGGTTTTATTCGTCTTCTGCTACCGTCAAGCTAGGGATCGCCGCGTGGGCTCCAGATATGAGTGCGCCACGCTGAGACGCCTCTGCATCGCCATCTTTTGGTCAGCGGAAGCCGCCACTCGTCGTGTTTGCCTTCTTCGTCTCCAAGTCCGGTGAAGCCACGCCGTCGTGCCACCATCAGCAGGGTCGGGAGTTTTCAACCGTTGGATATGCAACAAGTGAACGGGATCGATCCACGTCGCCTCGTCAACAGTGAACGGCTCAGGTGGGCTGTTGTCCGTTCGATCCTTGATGAACCGCTAGGATCTCGCCACACCTCGAGTAATCGCTTTCGTGCGTTTCGGCTGGTCTCGTGGATGTGCGCCGCGTGTCAGTCATGGGAGCTTTGATCTGTACGATGCTGCGACCAATCAGGATGCGCCACGTGTCGGGTGCGGAGTCGGAGTGCCATGGACCGCGTCCATGGTGAATCGGCGCTGGTTTGTGAACTGTGTCCATACACCTGAGCGACGTGTCACATTCTGATTGGCCCAGCTCGGTGCTGACGTCAGCGTGGCGTAATAAATGCGAATTTTCAATATAAAAATATTTCGCATAACTCTGATTTTATTAATTTTCAGGTTTTTATGATTTTTGAATCTTCCGAGAGCCCGTTCTCCCTTATACGAACTCCGATTGAGGTGATTCAAATTTATAAAAATTTGTAAAATTGAGATCTATCTAATGGTGAATTTTGATTTGATTTTGGAGTTGTTTACTCTTTATTTTGGTATTTATTTGGCTTTCTCTTTGTTTCACGTAGATGTTAAATTGTGCGACGCATTCGAGGAAAATTCATCAACCCAAGACCAAGGTCCAGAGAGGGAATAAGGGCTTTCCTAAGGCAAGTTGTGCTTTGATCATGTTGAATCCATATTTATAAAGTTGCTACTTTGTTTTACAAATATTGCATGTTATTTCTTATGTATAAAAGTTTTCAATCGAAATTGGGACTTAGCTATTGTCGGTGAACTTTGCACCGGCGTACCCTCTCCGCCGCAGATTAGTGGGCCCAAGAAGTGGCCTGGCCCACGTGGCGGCCTGGCGGGCAGGTGGGCGATCATGCCCTGCTCGACGGGTGGGAAGCCCACGTGGCGACTGGCGGGCAGGTGGCGATCAAGCCCTGCTCGCCGGGCGAGAAGCCCACGTGGCGCCCTGGCGGGCGATCAAACCCTGCCCGCCGGGCATCGGCTTAGGTGGCGGTCTGGCGAGTAGGCGGGCATTCGGGCCCCCCTCGTCAGGCCATGAAGGCAACCAAAGGAATGAGGAGAAAGGTTCACCTCGAAGTCTCTTTCCCCTGACATGCTGTGTCAGGGCCATTGATTACAAGGAGTTCTGCTATCGACACGACGACGGCCCATCCCTCTGACACCTCTCACCAAACCCGTCGTAGGAGCGTCATATCCCGGACGGACAGGGCGAAACCTCGCAGCGGCATTAAATGGGGTTTGAAGGACAAGGCTACAGCGACGGGTGTAATAAATGAGTCATGGGTCGGTGTGATATAACCGCGATGATGGGTGTAATTAATGAGTTGTAGATCAGTATAGCGTCATCTTCTCACCTGCCCAAGCCAACCCCGTCTATATAAGGGTGCTCTGGTGCACGGAGAAGGGGAGGGGCTAGAGAATTCATCCAAGCTCGAGACCAAAGAACCCTTGTAATCACCTCCACATTTCCTCAAGAAAGATCTAGCAGGACGTAGGGCTGTTACCCACGCTGGGGGCCTGAACCTGGGTACATCACTATGTTCATTGATCTATTGATCCTCGGAATCCCTCGCGCGAGAGTCATTAGGGTTTCCAGCCACGAAGACGCCCTCTACCGAACCCTATCCTCCGTCCTAGGAGTAGTCAACCCGGACCGTTGACGGGGTCCTGTCCGGCGAAATACGCCAACAGGGGCGCGCCAGGTAGGGGTCGAGTGGTTGGCTCACCCGGCCATCTCTCTGGCGGATTCCCGTTTTCTATCCGAAAGTGATGGCAGGTTCACCCCCACAGCAACAAGAGGTGGCGGAGGCTAGCAGTGCCCAAAACTCGTCCCGGCACTCCCGCCAGATGAGGGACCGCCTCACGCCGCCCCCGCAGGAGGGCGGTGGTGCCCCCCTAGCAGCGGCCGAACTTCCGGTTCGGCGTCGGCTGGCCATGGAGGCAGCCACTCCGGCCCAGAACCTGCATGCGATTCGTCTCCTCCTGGACCACCCTCCGGTGGAACTTGCAGGAGACACCCCAGCCACGCCGTGGCTGCGGGACATTGCTAGCCTCATAGACGTGGCCCAGCTCCGCGTAGGGATGCCCGACCGGTCGGGGACCGTCGGTACCCCTCGATCGAGGGTGCGCGTTGATCGCACCCAAGCCTCCAGCCGCCCAAGCGGGAAGCGCTCTGGCCAGGAGGGTCAGAGTAAAGGAAAGGGCGTGCAAGAAGAGGGTCCCGGCTCCACGAGGAGCCGCGAGGACCTGAGGGTTCATCTGAAGAAGCATTGCCAGCGGCACGGCGATGATTTGCGTGATCACCTGCAGCGTCGTCAGGAGAAAGTTTGATCAGACTTGGAAGAACTTGGATGATTCAATGATGAGGTACGTAAGATCCTTTGAAACTGGTTTTTCTTTCATACCAATCTTGCAAAGTACTCCCTCGGGTTCACAAAACTAGTCGGTTTGGGATACTAACATTCAAACTTTTGAAACTTTAGCTATCAATTTCATTTTAAATATTTAGATTGGTTGCATAAAAAATATATGTGTAGATTCGTCTCAAAACGTACATTCATAATATTATAATTTTATTAGATTTTTTAAATATATTATAATAGAAATTAGTGGTCAAAATTGAGTTTTAAAGACTGTATTAATGTCTAAAACGATAACTATTTGTAACCGGATGGATTATTACAAATCGTATATACAGAATTCTATTGGAAATCCTCCAATCCAAACAGGTGCCCTGAAAGATTCTCATGAATTTCCTACACTATAGTCGCAGTACCCCCCAAAAAAACCGTATAACTATAAACTATAAGGTTCCCTAACATTTAGCCAATGCTGGAGATGCAGTTGTGCCCATGAGGACACACACAGTTTTAGAAAGACTTGCGCGCCATGCTTCCGAGGACATTTTTTTTTTCAAGAGCTCATAAACATATGCTAGTGAGTGCCTAGCTAATCTCTGAAACCTTGATGAAAAGCTGTTAGATAGAGAACAAGGACGCGATTAGGGTTGGAAAAAAAGCTCGTTGAGCTGGTTCAGTGGCTCGTTTCAAAATTGCTCCGATTACATTCATTTTTTTTAAAATAAAAATTTGTTGATTTGAAACAAAAACCATAACAGATAAGACTATGACACGCATTTACACATTAGAGACAGATATCAGATAAGATCCGGCCTTTCTTTTCCATTTCTTTTTTTTTTTGAAACAATGGCGGGAGCTGTGCCTCATTCCATTAATAGATATGAGAGTTTGCAAGCACCAAACTACCGATAACAACACAACACCAAGGCAACACCCCTTGCACACCGAATTCTTTTCCCTTACTTTTTCTTCAATATTTTGCAGGAAATGAAAACTGATACATCCATGATCCATCCATATCTGGTATGGATGAAATAAAGTTAAAAAAAAAAGTCCAATCCGGCTCTACCGATCGAGAGGAGGCGTGTGTATGGTCGCCACTCCGGCCGTGGTCACATTACTCGACTGCTGTGGTGATGGATACGGAATGCAACGTCTTTGGCAACGATCAAAACGCCCGTGTCGCGTCCGTCGGAGTTGTTAACGTCTTGGCTTTGATTCTTGCTACATTTCATGTTCAGGAGGACGGCCGGATGGGATGGATCGTACTGTTCATTCGAGGGAGTAAATTGCATCGCGGGCTATTGTTGCATTCACAATGGTATTTTCGATCACTTGGGTATGTGAACTTGAGAAGTCGATTTTTTTTTTCTTCTTCTGTCTTGTGTAGAAGTATGATGAATAGGCCCTGAGATTTTCGTATTGATGATTGATTTAGGCCGACAATCAAGTTGAAGAAATATCTATAAAATACAATTTTTCAAATCCACAGGTTTAGCAAGACAAGCGTTTGTACTTCATATAGATTTAAGAACCTACGGTGCAAATTACTCTACAACTTTTTGGATAGTCTTTGTCTCCCGTACACCTGCTGAAGTAGTGACAAGATGGAATGAATGGGCACAGGAACAGAAAGCAACATATTAGGAAGGACCGTCGCCAGCTCGCCGCCGTATCGCCACGGCGGCCGGCGCGTCGGGGAACCTGCGCACGGTGGCCATCGCCGACACGTCCACGGCCCTGTGGCTGACGCAACCCGTCAGCAGCCCGACCGGTCGGTCCTGCTGCTGCTGCCTCACGGCAACCGGGCCCCTCCCGAGACTAGCCGCGCCGCTGCCGGAGCGGCCGCCGCGCTCCGACGCGACAGACACGTCCCCGGCGCTCGCGGTCACCACGCTCCACTGGATGCTCGCCTCGCTGGGCTCGTAGGGGCAGTCGTCGATCATGAGGCTCTTGATCTCGAACAGGTCCGAGCTCGACTCGCTCCCGACGTCGTCCTCGTCGCCGTTGCCTCCGCCTCTGCCGACGCCTGCGTCGACACCGCCGCCGCCGCCGATCGCTGGCACGCTGAGTTTGACCGGAGCCAGGAGAATGAAGCTTCTCCTAAAGCTTGCGCTCGTGTACTCGGCCGCCTTCTCCTCCCTTATCACCTCCCTCCCTATGGTTGCCACTTTTGCCGTGCCAAGTTTCAAATTTGGCGGGAGATCAGCGACCACGCCATGGTTGCCGTCTCCGGTTAGCCCGAGCCCGCCCTTCTCCATCCTCAGGTCTCTGTACCACTCGATCCTGCTCGACCAAGGATCGCCCGAACCGGCCTCCGTCGCCGCGACGCTGTCGACGCCCACGGCCCGCTTCCCGGAGCACGAGCGCAGAAGAACGCCGACCTGCAGGCAGCACTTCTTGCCGCGGTACCCCGGCAGGCGGCGGCGCGAGTCCCGGAGGAGCACGGTCTGGCTGTTGGCGCTGGCCCCCGAGCCGGTGCTCGCCGCCGACGCGCGCGTCCACGCCGGCTTGCTCACCGCCACGGCCGGCCTCGCCGCGGCGGCGGCCGTCTCCACTGGCACCACCACCGCGGTGGCGGCCGTCTCCACTGGCACCACCACCGCGGCGGCGGCCTCCTTGTAGTCTCCGTCCATTGCGCCCTTGAAGTACCGTTCGGCTGCGAACACGTCGAGCTCGCCGTCGGCGTACGTGCGCCTCCGGCTCGCCGTGCTCTGCGGTGGCAATGGCCGCGCCGCGCCGGCGTCGACCGCCGCCTGCTGGACGAGGTCGAGGTAGGTGGGGAAGGCGCCGTTCCGGCGACGGCCAAACAGCACCTGCTCATATGTCACCTTGACATCACCATTTCTTGAGTGCTCCATTGGTGCAATCAAACACTAGTGCTGGTAGTATCAAGTACGTGCCACAAAGAAATGGTGTGAATATCCACTCTTATATAGACATCACAAAAGGATATATAAATAAATTTCACCAACTTTCTTATAAAAATAAAATGATTTGATTATTCGACAAAAAATATTTAATGCTAATTTGTCTCTGTGAAGCAACTGTGATGGCAACAGGGAGGAGACAACGAGGTTCTTCACTGATCCAGAGAGAATGGTTGGAGCACTGAGGGCCATGTGTTTTTTTTCATTTCTTTGCAGCATTTCTTCAGGAATTCAGACCTTGTGCAATTTTTGCAATGGAGGTGGTGGTTGGTGCCTTACCATCCACAAGTCATAGGCGGAGCCAGCCCAGGCCAAGTCTCAAGATGGCCTACAAGTTATTGGGATGAGGTATGATTTTTCATAAATTTTGAGACGAATTTACATAAAGTTTTCTTGCGAGGCTTCGGGCCCAAGCCTGAGTAACTCGAGGTCTGGCTTCGCCCCTGAGTCATAGGAGTTGATGCACTTGTTAAACCGTTAATTTCAGGCTGTTCTGCAGTTGAAGGCAGACCGTGACATGCATGCCAAGGGGAAAGGGAAACATTGGTCGTTTCTTGTCCATTAGAGCATGTAAGACACAAGGGCAATTTGAGGAACAATGATGCTTGTCTCCTGGCAAGACATGGATTGAGATGATAAGGTTGTTGTGTGCATATATATACATGCGAGATTTGTTGCAGAAAATAAATAATTTCTAGCGGATTTAATTCGATGTATAACTCGCGAGAACGAAATTAAGAAAACGTTGCATTTTCGCGCCAAATGACAGGTAAGGAGAGAGGGAAACACAAGGTACTATATGAGATTTGTTTGTTTGTTTCAGGGAGAATTGGACTGTTTGTTGTTTCATGTATGTAATAGCTCAGTTTTAGGCTTTTTGGAATGAACGACGAAAGATGGGATCGACGCAGGGGGAAGAACAAAGGGGTTTTTTTTTTTTTTTTTGGTGGGGGCGCCGCGGGGGGGTGCGGTTCTGAAAATTAATAGTTTCACTACATTTCACAGTTCACAATATTGAACTAGCACAGGCATAACAAGGTTGCATCATGCATAGGTTCTTCTGATTAGCACAGTCACTCAGTACTAATTAACAAAAGGAGCATAAGATTACCAGGTCATTATATAGTGCCAAGTAAGGAACTTTTTTTTAAAATAATACATGTTTTTCAATATTTCAAAAATATACCACGAAAAAAAAATTACATAAATATACCTCTGTCGCCCGTTGGTTGGGCATACGGCGACAGGAGGCCACGTCGCACGATCAACGGATGATAAAAGCGCCACGTCTACTTGTCCCCGCACTGTAAAACGCGTTGATCTGTGCGACGTGGCCTCCTGTCGCCTGTTGGTTGGACGAATGCGACAGAGGTATATTTATGTAATTTTTTTTTCATGGTATATTTTTGAAATTTTGAAAAAAATTATTATAAAAAAAGCTCGCCATGTAAGTTGAGATCCTTACATGATAATTTGTCTAGCCAGTAGATTGATGGTTTGGCTGCATCCAAATTCCAAAGTCTGAAACTGAAGAGTCAAATGGGCGATTTCGATTTGACATTTCTTAGAACAAAAGTAACGAATAATTAAGGATTCACGCGAGCGTTCTACACTCCACGCCAATCTTCTCCACGGGAAGCGCGGCATTTGCTCCTTGGCCTCTTGGACCGAGACAAATAAGTTTTTCCCTTCTGTTTTTGGAGGTGTCTTCGTAAATCACAACAATCAGATTATGCGTGTCTCGAATCTCAATGACATTTTATGGGATTCTTTTTAGGAAAAAATCCCTATAACACTCTAAAACCTTACTCAAAAGTTTGTCCCATATTCTGGACTATGAAACTAAATATTTAACCTCTGAACTTTGCAATCTGATTCAAATAACATTATGACCTAGTTTCATACAATGGTATTGCCTACATTACATGATGAGTTGATGGTTTTGTCATATAGGATGACACGTTTATAAAGTTTAGGTTAATTACATGTGGGATTTACATGTCATCATATATAGTAAAACCGTCAATTTATTGTGCCACACGAGCAATACTACTATATAAATTTGGGTTATAGTGTTATTTGAATCAGATTACAAAGTTTAGGAGGTCAAATGGTTAGTTTTATAGTTTATGGTGTTGGATAGAGCTTTGACTAAATTTTAGGATGTTACATGTACTTCTTAGCTGCAGAACTCTGGCTCCAGAGCAAACTAAGGTCCAATTTAGAACGCAATACTCTTACAAGGATCATATAAAAACAAAAATTCAATGGGATCGGATGCTACTTTTTACATTCACTCGCTCCAAGCGGGCAGTGTTCCTGATATGTTTATCAGGGGTAAAAACGAGTTGGGTAATATCTGATCTATATCTGTATTTGGGGGATAAATTTATCCAAAATTGTGGGTACTTTTGGTTCAGGTACTATCTAGATAATTTTTTTCGGATACATGATAGAATATACTCGACGAAAACGGATCAGATATGGGTATACAGTGAGGTAATTTCTACCGGGTACGCGGTGAAACTGTCACTCTTGGCTTTCAGTCCAAATGATCATAACTTTTTACTCCAAACTCCGATTTAGGTGATCTTGAACTCTATGCGAAGCTTATCAAGAGGGCTACAATCTTCACCTATTTTTAAGATTTAAGCAACCATAGATATTTTTAAATATCATAAAAACATAGCCTCTAATGTAGTCACTCAAGCCTAAAATCTAATTTTCAAAATCCTTCACAAAGACTTGATCAAAAGCATGACTACAAACTAGCAAGAGTCAATAAGATCCAATATTAAGCCATGTGATAATCAACTCATAATTAACACAATTTTACAAAATACATTTGCATATAAACTGAGAAGCTATGAGATCAATCCTCTAGCTATGTAAGGATCGACACATGATCACGATACTTTGTAAATTGAGGCCTTCATGCACACATGATGAACTTTATTTCATTTGTTAATTGTACTCTATATATTGAACTATGTGTTTGAATTGAACTCTATGTGTGCCGAAGTCTATATGTAAATTGCACTCCCTGTATTTGACTATATGTGTTAATTGGACTTTATATTGAACTATGCATGTTTATTGGCCTTTATGTATTGAATTATGTATTAATTAGACTCTATGTTGGACTATGTGTATTTATTGGACTCTATATGTTAGATTATATATTAATTAGACTCTATGCTGGAGTACGTGTGTTTATTCAACTCTATATGTTGTCTTATATCTTAATTTGGCTCTATATGTAATTGGATCATGTGTGTTAGATAATTATTTTTATCACATACTTTGATCCTAGATAGTTTACGTACTATTCGACTAAGTATCTGTTATCCGTATTGTACCTGTCCATATAATATCCGTATCTGTTTTCTACCTGTTCGTAAATACCCAGTATCTATATCTGTATCCTACCTAATTTTCCACTACCCGTACCCGTATCCAAAAATAATAATTAGGGTAGGATACAGAATAACCTACTACCTGACTGTCGGAGACTGAGAAAACTCTGATAAAGTCAACGCATGGTCAGCAGGGTCCCCAGCTCGGGGCGATGCAGCAAGGGGCCTCGACCACGACCTAGGCGACGCTGAATCCCACACGACCTCGAGCTTAGGCAGTGGGGGATTTCGTCCCCGCACGACCTCGACCTTGGCTTGAGGGCGTGCGTTTACTCGGCGGTTACCAAGACCAAAGATCCCGGAGTTAATGCGGGCGTGGGCGGCAGATCCGGGACGGTTGCAGCACGTCTTCAATGCATGACATGCACGTCCCCGGGAATCTTTCTTGGCCGTTTCTGGCAACGGCTGGGAGGGGTATAAAATCCCTTGAAGCAGAGTGATGAAAGAGGCCATCAGCATACCAGCAGTAGACCTTTAGACACACCAAAGACACTCAAGCTCGAGCTGTAATCCACTCTTTGTACTCAAGAGTAGTGAATCCCTCTTCCTCAGGAGAAGACTGGAGTAGAGCTATTACCCTCACGGGGGCTCGAACCAGTATAATCCGTCGTGTCTTGCTCGCTGACGCCTCGCCCCGACCTACGTTCGATCCACCATTGAGCGAAGCTCTTTCTGGGTCCCTCATTCATACGAACCCCGTTTCCATATTTGCGGTCAGGCGATCCCGATCGTCGACAGCTGGCGCCCACCGTGGGGCCCGAAAGCTTCGCTCGTCCAGAAGAAGTTTCAGACTTTGGAGGTATGGCGTCTTCTGCAGCAACATACTCCACGAGCTCGGGTTCAAACGCGGTTCCTGAGCATGGAAGCTCCACCTCCCTGTTCTCCCCATCTCCACCGCTGCGCAATCAGCTCATTCTCATGGTTGCAAGTCATGACGCGGGCGGGCAGGAGGGGGAACACGACCCGTAGACCCCTGAAGATGCTCGTCGGATGGTGCATGTCACCATCAACCAGGCCATAACAGTCCTCCGGTGAGAGGACCAGGAAAAGGCCGGCGCCTCGTCCGGCCATCCCAGGCTCCCTCCCTCGAGAGAACGCCTTCGTGCTATCGCCCGGGTCATGGCTGATCCAAACCGGGTGAGGTCGGAACTCTTCGGCCGTGCTCTGGCCAACGAGCTCGATCGTGCCGCGACAGAGGTCATACCTCCGTAGCACCAGAGTCGTCGCTCAGGCACTCATTCCCTGAGAAGTGACGACAACTCATCGCGTCGACGCCGGCACACTCGCCGATCGTCTCCCCGGCAAGAGGAACCTTATCGCCAACGACTCCGGGAAGTGTCCCTGACTCCACCTCGTCGCCGCGCCGCCGACGTAGTCACGAGTGGTGTTCGACGTCAGCCATGCTACGTCAGTTCACCTTCGAACAGCGGCGGGTCTAGGAGCCTTTCCCTGGACATCCCGCCTAGGCGCCGCAGAGTCCAAGACCGCCTGGGATATCTCCCGGGTGACTCCCGTGCTCGGCGCCACGACCACTCTCGCCGTAGGTCGGGGCGCTAGGGCAACCTCGACCTCGAGTCCGGTAGCAGCGAAAGCCTCGCCGACGACGACCTCCCCAGGCCCCCAGTTCAAATGGTTGAACGAAATTTAGAGATTTCAGTCTCTATTGAAAGGTAATTCGATTATCTACAACTTTCGCAATAGCCAGACCCCCAGGAAACGCTTGCAGAATTTTCAATCAGTAGTTCTAACAGTGGACAAAAATATGTATGAAACAGAAAATTCAAATTACTCTAGTCTCTCCATTCCCTAACCCCCAACAACTCAAAATCCTGAAGCCTGGCTAAGCATTAGCACGAACACCTTGCAAGCAAGAAATCAAATCCCCAAAACCTAGGGTTTTTACCTCAAATTTTTTACTCATGGAGGAAAGGGAGGTGAGGAGAGGTGCAGTCTTCTTTGCTAGTCAAGTCTTCTTGGGAGAGGAGGAGGAGGAGGAGCCGCCGGCCGGGGAGGAGCTCACCGCCGGCCAGAGGGCTTCGCTGCGTCGGCGGGGAGGGCAGTGCGTGCTATCTTCTGCTGCTACATCTGCTGCCGCTGGCTGCTGATGTTGCTTCGGTTGGAGGGAGAGGCTGCCGGCATGGGAGCACTAGGCCTGGGGCAGGAGGCAGCCGGCCAGGAGAAGCATTCGATCCAGAAAAGGGAGAGGGGAAAGAATCAGCAGGGAAATGGCGGCTGGGGTTGGGGAAAAATGGCTGGCTCCCTTTTTATGATGTGGGCTTTTAGGGTTAGGGGAAAAAATATAGCTAAACTACTCAACAATTCTAAAGGACACAAACCAACAAATAACCAATACACTCCTTGAGGAAACCAAAATTTCTTTGAGTAAAACTGGCCGTAGAAAATATACGGTCCGGAGAAAACACCCTTCCGAAAAACACTCGGCAAAACTCAAAACTTTCTGCTAGGTTCTTAAAACTGCGAGACGACAAATCTCTTGCCCTTCCGAATAAAACCTTGAATTTAAGAACACAAAAACAATTCCGTGCAAAAACCCTGGAAAACGATCTGCGGTATTACAGTGATTGCACATACTTATAATATCTAACATCTCATGAGTGATGTGTCGAGAAAGTTGAGGTTGTGCAAATCGAATAGGTCGTTGAAGCCGACCACTAACAAGTCATCTAAAAACCGGTATAAGAAATGCTCCTCCTTGAAGCTGACCAAAATACTTGATGCATGTTGTGCCACCGGCTTGTTGGCTTGTTCCATACACCAATTTTGCAATTTAATGCATGCTAATATAAGTGTCTCCTAAAGCTCTTTCGGTACGAACGGCTATCCCAGCTCGAATTGCTGCTAACAGACCTAATAGCGTCATGAAACTCTTGTCAGATCAACTGTTGCTTGCCTTTAATTTCAGTAGTTCCAGCACAGATAACAACCTCATGTATTTGGGCTTGTAGCCTAGGAACAAAGGTTTCTCCGAGTCGTCCATCAAGCTCCGGAATTTTACATACTCCCGCTCATCACGGTTTCCTTCTGCATCCCCTAGCATCTGATCCAGATTGTCATCGTGAAACCTATCCTTATCGAAAGCACAATCCATATCATCCGGAGTATTGTTGATTTCGTCGACGATATTTGGAGTGTCATTGACTTCGTCGATGATTTTAGTACTACTTGTTCCCTACATAATATGCTCTTCACCGTGATTGATTCAACATGTATACCCCCTTTGAAACCCCGTAGAATCAAGTGTGTTTCGATCTGCAGTGGGTTTCGAAATATCCTCAGATTCTCGCAGTCAATGCATGGATAAGGCATAAATTCCACCATCTTGTTCAATATATCTTCCTCTGCTGCAGTTTTAAAAGCGGAGACACTATTAATGTACTCGGCGCTTGCACGGTTCTCAGCATACATCCAGTTTCAGTCTATCTACGCTACATATGTAATAGTAGGTGTTAAATAATGAATTAAGTACAATAGGAGTGCACAAGCACACATATACTACATATAAGCTACATTTAAACTTGCTGTTTAACTTATATAGCTCCTCACATCACAAAAAACGAATGAATATATAAACATGTGTAAGCTACATTTAAACTCAGCATCTTCAATTCTCTCTTTTCATATCTAGCTACATCTTGAGTATAATGCAATTAGAACCAATTACTACTTTAGATAAAAAGAATAAATAGATCTACAACAAGCTATATCAAAACCATCTTCAATTCTCTCTTTACCAAGCTAGATGTATATACCTTGAATATAATGCTATTACAACCAATTATTAGTCTAGATCACCTTTCTTTAAATAATTATCTACATATTGAGTACAATATAATTAGAACCAATCACTACTTTATATCACAGAGAATAAATGGATTTACATTAAGCTAGATCTAGAAACCATCTTTATTTCTCTTTTTAACCAAGCTAGATCTTAAATATAATGCAAATCTGAATCAATTATTACTTTACATCACAGAGAACAAATGGATCTATACCAAACTAGATCTAGAAATCAGCTTCATTCCTTCTTTACCAAGCTAGATATTAAATATAATGCAAATTTAAACAAATTACTAACTTTGCATGACTTAGAGCACAAGGATCTACAATTACACCTCCAAATCTATAGTCTCTTTCTACCAGATCGCCTGTTAATCGCAACCACCTTAAAAATAGCTTGAAAAACCCTAAAATTACAAAAGAAGTCGAGGCTCTCTGTTCTTATTTACTGAAAATGGTCATCACCCCTCATCACATAAGATTTTTGGCTAAAACCATTTATAATGTGCCCAAAACTCATTACACACGGTTTTTATTAAAAAAAGTCAATGATGATATGTCTAATATAATCTTTTTTTAGTAGTGTACATTTTAGTGGCAGTCCCTAAAGTTTGCGTAAGAAAAGCATTACGCCACGTTCACCGGAATTTTTTGGACTTTTCTACAGAAATTGAATTGCTTCGTTGAAATTCATGCGTTTCAAGCCAGGCTTTTCGCTGGACAAGTTTTCTTTCCCTGACTAGATTATACTGTTTGTTTTGACATGTCGGCTCTACTGATCAAATTGTGAGAACCACTCAAAACGGTGTTACTATGATGTAGTACTCTAGCACTAATAAACAACTCCAAAAAACTTGAAAACTATCGCCTACGATGTTCCATACAATATTTTAGGCAACAAGGAGACGTATAAACTCGTGGACCACATCATGTCTGTATATTTTCTATCTTACAAAGTTCAATTACGGGCCCTACCATATATTATTATATATACGAAAAGAATTTCCAAATATTCTTCAGAAATCTCAAAATACTGTTCAGTGATTATGAAGTTCAATCATCGAATGGGTCCGATCGAGTCGTTTGACCGATAACCCAACATTATTCGTGGCTATCCTTGAAATTAAAAATATTAGAGATCTTGCCTTTTTCTTATTATTTTCGTAGTCAAGCACCTCGAAACCTGGAGATGACAGACGATGTGACATTGGTGAAGATACTAGTAACACGTAGGTCATAGCTTAACACATGAACATTGCCACCACAGAACTCTTTTTTTTTTCCTACTGGACACCACAGAAGAACTTGATAATTACACCCTTAATTTCATGACAACCCAACAGCACAAGCATGGGAGTCCAGGTTTTTCTCCCCCCCCCCGCCCTGCCAGCAGATTCTCTGCCATACGACAGAGTACCGTTGAGGCACTGCTGCGTGGTACACCACCCCCGGGGCTATAGGCCCCACAATTAACATGGTGTAAATCAACCAATTCCCAATCAACTTTAAGTGAAAACTGGGCAAATTGCCCAGTTCACGCACATTTCTCCATATTCTTAAATAGTTGTACGAAAAATTATGAAATAACTTGAAACCAGGAAAAAAAACAAGCTAGCGCAAAATTTTCTGATCCATGGTACAAATACATTTTTAATGTATACTGCTGTCAATTGCGGAAGCAATATAGCCCAGTTTTTGCAACAACAAATATATAAAAGAATATTGCACATGATGGAGGGCTGGTTTTCTAAAAATTGAAAGTACAAACTCTAGATTTTTTTTTTCAGCGGGTCATTAAGGCTTCTCCCCTTTTTGTTCTTGTTCAACTTCACCCTTGCCAACAAGCTGTTAACATTCAATCAAGCAACAAATTATATGTTAGCTATCAAACACAACAACAGAATGCCGATGCTTCAATTGTGATCGCGAAGCATTAAAAGGCATATTTCCAATAGTCAACCATGTCAAATTGTTACCTACTGACATGTCAATGGTTTCAAACAACACAATCAAACTAGGAATGGGAGCTAAAGTACTAAGCACAAACGGGAGGCAGAGATAAAGAACTCTCGCTAAATAGCTATAATAATTCCGAAAATCAACAGGATCTCACAGACTCATGCAGAAGACCATGATGAATAAAAGTAGATGAACGCAAAAGCCATCACAATGTAAGCCAACATCACAGGATGAACTCTGGGAGAATAGACGTCTAGGATATAATGTTGCAAAAAATTTCCATATGGTTCTGATGCATCAGAAACTACATATAAATTTGTATAACATGTCTGAACTTTGTGTGTAAGCTTTGAAAAATTCTGCAAATATTGGTGGATGTAGGGTCAAGGGTGTTCTGTGACTGAAATTTCATCGTCAAACATGATTGAATTTGGGAGAAACAGAAAAAAGGAGGGGCAAATTTAATTGTCAACAGTGATTCACTGTTTCATCACTAGTTCTTTGAGCTATTTCTCTTTTTTGTTTATCCCAAATAAAAACCGTGTTTGATCATGAAATTTTGCAGGTTCTTAGAACAACCCTTCCTCTACATTCACCAATATTTGAGAATTTTTTACAAAAGTTTACACTAGGTACATTCCCTTTTATAAATGCCACTTTTTAAAGAAGGGACTTACACACAAATATCAAATTTCCCCCGAAAATTATTATGAGCAACTTGAAAAGAATCCTGTAAATACTTTAAATCTAGTCCATAATTTGTCATAACAAAGTCTACTGAATGCTGAAATTGAACTTTGGGAAGACTGGAGGAGCAAGAAAACAGATTTGTAATTCTGCACGTGAGCTAGTCAGCATTCAGGCACGTTAGCATTAACCATGGACATGCTAAAAGTTCAGTGGTAATACCAGAGAACCAATCAACTCATATGCTTCCATCACTTTTGGGTCCTCTTCATCTTCATAACCAACCTGCAGTATTCGTGGACCATTGACTGACCAAAAGGCCTTTTGTCCTTCATCCTGGCCAAAGAAAAGTACAGCAAGAGTTCTAGACTAGTTAGTAATTTCCTTCTATGCATGCAGATGGTCATGCTGAGAATTTTATTTCCAAATGGCAAATCATAAGCAAATCTGCAGTTTTTATTACTTTCGTTTTAGCTCATAGTAACGAACAGCACTGTTAAGAGTATTTTGCAAGTCTTATGCAAGATAACCAGGCAGTATCCCATCTTTATTTTGGTTTGTTGGGTTCCACAAGACATGCTAAACACTGCAAAACGCAAGCAACTTCAAAAAAGCTAGGGGCAGCAGGCTGGCAAAAATTATCTTTACTGTATATACTATATAGTACCTCTGTTGTATTTTAAAATAGCTAGAGGGAAGAAAGAAGTTTATTCAGTTTTGAGAGACTTCAATGTATGGGAATTTGAATAATTGGAAACAAGCATGCAAAAAAAAAAACCATTGCCTTGGAAGTTGGAATGTCAGACTAACCTGCAACACAATCATATAAATAGCCTCCAATGCCCATTGCCGAATTTCAGAATCCTCAACAGCTTCTCGTTCATGTGAGAGGGCATTTGCAAGCTCAAGAGGCATTTTTGAAGTATCATCTTCACTATAGATCTGCAATATCAGCCAACAACAGTATAAGTGGTATGCTAACATATGAACATCCATCATTGAACATACAACAAGAGAAAACCAAGGTCTTTTCATGGATTATTTTACAGGGGAAAAACACATGCGCCTCTGGCATAATTCAAATCTGTAGATTCGCCCTTGCCATTATGTACTGCTACATTTATGCTTTTGCAACTGCATGCGGGGATTGAATGAGTAAGGGAACGATGCAAAATGGCAATGCAGTTCTACATACAAATATAGAACTAAGTGTCCTACAAGAAGATTTGTTGTCGGGAGAAATTAACTCCTGTACACAGCTCTGGGAAAAAAGGGCAAAATATAGTAACAAACAGGAATATACCTTATAATACTAAAAAAATGGAACATAAAATTTCTCAAAGAAGGAAAATATTCGGAGTTATCATTCATTTGTCAACAGTTACAAACTAATCATGGGCACAAAGAAAGTGGTCAGCAAAGCCAGTGCAATAGAAAGTACAACAATAAAAATAAAAAAGAAATGGCAGTTAGCAAAAAAAGGGAAAATGTGCTCAAATAAATTTCACATAAAGTCATCAACAGTACAACACCACACATGTTAAAAGAATTGTACCTTCTTTCCAGCTACAGGCAAAAGTAGAGCTGGCCAAAGATATTCTGCTATAGAAAGCAAATTTTGTATTTGGGTATCAGCTTCAAAGCAACAGTTGCGGATGGTGCCAGCAACCTGCAAAAATTCACAAAAGGAATCGAGAAGCAGGAACATTAGTGGAAGCACAATACTCCAGCAAGATCTTACACTAAATGAAACAACAATATGTTAGCAATACCAGGCAGATAGATTGACAGAATACGCTCAGTAGTCAACATATGAATGCAATTCAAGATACCTATGTGATAATCAAGTCTAGGCATTTGCAAAGAACATGAAAACATTCAAAGTTTAAGACAACCATTACTTCCACTGAGGTAAGTCTTGGAATGGAGAATGCATAAAAAAAAAAGATTGTGAAGAGTTAAGAAATAGTGCAATATTCCAATTTACAAATTGAATTCTCATTACTATTTATTTGCTCAGATCCCCTCTGTGTACTCTTGGACACTATGTAGCAACTCATTAAATTACAATAACACTTGATGATAGGTGATAAGTAATTGAGGAAACATAATAACATATCTTGTCAAAATGTGTCAAAAATATAAACCAGGAGAGAAGAGGTAATGTACAGATCATGTCAAATCAACACCAGCATCAAGTTTCAAAATGAGCTGCATGTACCCCTTTCTTTCTAAGTTGGTTTGTTGAATCAAATTGACGTATAATCTGCTTAAGAAGACCTCTCTTAGGTTCCATCAGTATTCTCCTTCCAGCTTCAACCTTCGAGATGTTCACAAGTATAGATGCAACATGTTCGAAAATATCTTCATCTGTGTATAAGTGGCAAAATATGTCAATTTACAGGTGAATTGGATGATGACTTCCTCAGTCAAACCAAACAATCACAAAAGGGGTTTGCAAAGTTAAAAATGGATTAGTTCACAAAGAAAAGGCAAATCTGTATGTCTTGTCAAAAAAGTGATACCCAATAACATGTGGAAAACTTCATAAGACCAGTCCCAGATAATAATACATTCTGTCACTGGCATTATTTCTAGGTTGTGATGCTGGGCTGAGACAATTTCAGGAGTTTCAACCTTTAGAAAGTAAACAATTGCAGAATTTGACAGCTGAAGAGCAATCAGATAAAGCAAGAGAAATAACTAACAAGTAACAATTAAGAGAAAGGGAACACAGCCAATGAAAATAAGGAACATAAAAATTAAAAATTGAAGAAATCCACCTTCAGACGCACTGGATGACCTACAGAATGACCGTATAAGCTTGGCAACATACAACCCTTGCACCTTTTCATCCCCAACCTTTCAAAAAGAAGGGAGCCATATTCAGTAATCTGTACATGCTTTAGTTACAAAGCAGAAAAAAAAATAGCAGCAGTATTTGTATTTCGCATGTTTTCCTGTGTATTAGTCTTGCCAGGATTTACACATCTGAACACCACAAATCACTCAAATCAACAAAAAGATCATAATTTACCAAAACCCATGTAACAACAACAACAACATCATTTGAGAAAACTCAAAACTTAAGGTGTCCAAGAAAGGGAGTTTTGTTGCACTCTTAGGGTGCATTTGGTATGTATAATCTCATATTCCCCTACAATCTAATATTCCCCTCAACCTAATTACTGATAAACACATTACCAGTAATCTAAGATTCCCACGTTTGGTTGGTTTTAAGGAAACTATGAAATAATCTTTATAATAGTTCAAACATTTCATAACTCGAAGCAACAAGTCCACAAATTTAAATTTCTCGATTTAAATTTTTGAACCTCGAAGGTTAATATTTATAAAATTTAAATTAAAAACTAAAATTTTAAATTTCAAAATTTAAAATTGCAACCTCAAAGTTTCAATTTTTATGATTCAAAATCTCATTTTGGGATCTTTAAAATTTTAAAATTTGAGTTTTGGAATTTAAATACTTAGGATTTGAAAGTCTGAAATTCAAAAAATGAAACTTACAAAATTCAAATTTATAAAATTTAAACTCCCAGAATTGGAATATCTAAAATCTAGAATTGAATATTCCAAAATTTAAGATTGAAAACATCATAAATGGATTTCCAAAATCCAAAAATTTAAATTGCCTGAATTTAAGATTCTGAAATTTAGGATTCAAATTTTGATATTTGGGTTTTGAAATTCATATTTTGGAAAAAAAATTAATTCCATAGCTATGATTTTCAAATATTCAACAAATTAATAAATCATAATTTGGATTTTGAAATTTAAAATTTGACGGTGAAAAATTAAAGCAAATGATAAAAAGCACAACAACAAAGATTCCTTTCCCTTGGTAATCTAGGATAGATACCCTTTTCTACCGGAAACACATTCCTGGAATTGATGGTAATATGATTCCTAATGTAAGCTTGGCTGCCTGTTTTAGATCCATGGTTAGTTTACCAAACAAGATAATCTCTTAGGATTACTGAAGGATTCCTGGTAATCCTTAGGGGATTCCTCCAAACAAAGCACTCAGGGATGATGGTATGACCAAAACTTAATTATTCAAAACAATAACGCTGGACACATTAGGTATCATCAGCAAATCGAATTAATTGAATAGATTGCAAATTTGCAATGCTTCTGGACACATTAGGAATAGCATGGATCATAAAATTGGCAATAACTTTATGAGTCGCCTAATGTAAAGACTTGAACAGCACAAAGGATTGAACATAACCAGAAGGATCGAATCATCAACATAGTTATCAAGTCAGCAAGTCAAGTCTAGCCGCCAAGTGACTAATTTGGCGATTAATTGGCTAGTCGCCCGATTAGTCATGGACTAGTCGGTGCAATCGTCTTGTATGGTATCACTTCAATGGGGCATGTACATGCTTTGTATGTTTGCTCATCTGCTGCTGCTGCTGGCTACTACCACTACTAGCCCACCCGAGTTGAGCCTGCTACTGCCGGCTACTGCTGCTGCTCCTGGCTACTACTTGTCTACTACTAAAACAGAGAAGAACGCAAGAAAGAGAGCAGAAATCGAGAGCAAAGCAGAAGAATAAGGGAGAAGACTAGATCTACAGAGGGAGAAGAGGAAGGAGAGGAGAGGGAATAATTACAGACCAGGAGGTGAAGGCGATGGCAGAAGGCAGCAAGGCACCAAGGACGATGACACCGTGGGCTGGCTTGTCAGGGCGGTGGAGGTGGCAGCTTGTCGGGAGGACTACGAAGGGGAGATAGGGAGAGCAGTGTCACTTCTGCTGTCACCGCCTCCTCCCTCACTGCTGCCGCCGTCACCTCTACTCACAGGTAACTGTCTTCTCTAGCCTCCACTTCCTCTCCTTCCTCACCCTCGTCCCCTTCCCTTCCCTTCCCCTTCCCCTTCTCCATGGCGACTTGCCTGACAGCCAAGTCGCCCAATTAATCACGGCTAGTCATCAACTAGAAATCCAAGTCGCCTGACTAGGAAACGAAAGTCTAGGTCCTCCAGTCATGCTCCCAGGCTGACTTTATGATTAATCATCTGTTAGTCATGACTACTTGCACGACTTGATAACAAGGATCATCAAAGCAACACACACCAGCTGATGCAAGTGCAACCATTAATTCAAGGTGATGCAACTTTATTGGATGATCGCAACTTTATCACTCTTTCTCCAAACAAAACGATGTGAACAGCATCATCGACAACAACAACAACGTGAGCACACTAAACCTCAATACGAAAGTAATTCCAACATCATGAATAGATCAAATTGCCACAAATAAATGTTAAAAATTGGTAAACACACCAAATACTCGAAATAACAAAATTACAAAAGAAAGGTAGCAGCAACTTCGCAGCTAATTTGAGAGACAGAGGGACGAGAGGTGGGGACGGGGCGGACCTGGAGAACGGCAGCGATGCCTGACTCAACCTGGGTGAGGTTGACGAGCAGCATGACGAGGCTGCGAGCGAGGCCAGGCTGCTCGGCGCCGCGCTTGGCCATCACGTCCATGGCGGCCGCGACGCCACCAAGCGCGACGAGGCGGGTGGCGAGCGCATCGTCCTGGCTCAGATTGACGAGCGAGTCCGCCGCCGCCTCGCCTGCACCACCCCCGGCGGAGGCAAGAAGCCGGAGCAGCGCCGGCAGCGCGCGATCGGAGCGCGCCGTGAGGGCGCGCAGGCCGTCGCCGTCGCCGGTCAGCCCCCGCACGATGTCCACCGCGGAGCCCCGAACCTGCAGGAAGGCAAGGAAGGAAGCGTGGCCGTGGGGGTTAGGGTTTGGGGCGGGTCGGGTCGAGGCTTAGGGGATAGTAGTGTAGTACGCACCTGAGGGTGGTCATTGGAGAGGAACTCGAGGAGTTCGTCGAGCTCGTCGGCCATAGCGGCGGCGAGGGCTTAGTTTCCGGTTTCTTGGGGTTTCCCAAAATTTTCTAAGCCGATGACGACGCAAGACTAGCACGAGCCTCCCCGTACGCGAACCAAACATGAAAACGTATTACAGATGTTACGTAAAAGGGGTTATGGACAAACCAGACGTGTCATTTGGATTTTGGACAGTGGGAGAAGGGGAGAGGGGCAACACGTCAGCAAGATGCCGCAGCATGCGGAGAAGATCACGACAGACGCGCATGTGTCCATGTCCTATTGGAACCTTGAGGACTAAAGGAGTTTCAAGCAGGATCGATCGTGCATGTATTCGCATGTGGGGCCGCTCGTGAGTTTCGGATAATTCTCCTAGAAGCGCCCGAAGCAGTTTGAACTGAATCTCAAGAAGATTTCGCTAGATGAAATTTTAATCGCTGATCAAATTCAAAATTTTTAAAAAAATTATGTTGCTATAGTAATCTCTTTTTTCAACGAGTTTTTGCCCTTACTGCTCGGTATCTCGAAATTTGAACCCAGAACTCAAAGTTTAATACCTGGATTTGACCATATTTAGATCAATTACTCTGGAAAAAGTGATTTTCCATGATAATTTGTCAAAAAACATTTTTTGAGATATTTTTAAAAAACAGCAAAAACACTGTCAGATTTTTATAAAATTATACATACTTTATCCTGATATAAAAAATTTATGATACCATCTTAAGAAGTGTAGGATCATACATAAAAATTTTCAAAATAATTAAACTTCATTTGTTATCTTTAAAAAATCAAAAACATAATGAACATAATTGGGACAGTAACATTGTCAGAATTTTATAAATTTGCTCGTGTGTGATCATGATCCAAAATTTTTATGAGAGATTAATAATTGACTCAATAACATTCTATAAAATTTTAAAAAAATTTAAACTTTTTTCTCAAGCAAATCTATGTATGTATTGAACTTCATATGTTATATTTCAAAAATCAAAAACAGAAAGAACATAAATGGTACACTGCACTTGTAAGAATTTTATAAATTCAATGGATTGTGATCATGATTCAAAATTTTATGAGATCTTAATAATTTCCTTATAACCCTTATGCAAAATTTTAAAAAAATTTAAACATTTGTTTGTTGCTAAAGCTAATTTATATATTGATCATCAGGCTTTTGTGAGAACGTAGCACTGTCAGAATTTTTGGAACTTTTTAAAACTTAATCATCAGATGAAAATTTTATAAAAATATTAATGATAAATCAGGACCATCCATAAAAATTTTTAAAATTTTATAACATGGTTTGTACTATTTTTTATTTGGTTGAAATTTGCTAGTAAAGCTTTTATCAGCACAGTAGCACTGTCCGAATTTTTAAAAATTCATGAAGCTTGATCATCATGTAAAACTTCTATGATAACATTAGTGATGCATCAAAAACATGCACAAAAAATTTCAAAAGTTTCTAATGTGGTTTGTTTCATGTTTCATTCGGTTCAAACTTGCCGGTCAGCGTTTTATCAGGACAGTAGCAATGTTTGAATTTTTAAAAATTTCACAGGCTTTATAATTTTCTCAAATTTTTATATAAACATAATAAATGTGCCGGGAATCTTCAAAAAAAATTCAAAATTTGTTAACTTTGTTTCGATCGGATTTCATCAGCCCAAATTTGCCGAGATCTCAGCAAATCTTGTCGAGATATCGGCTATACCGGTGGCAAAAAAAAAAGCAATTCAAATTCTATTTTTGTATTTCAGCTGGAATTTTTTAAAATGCCGAGATCTCACTAAGATTTTGTTCTCCGATCATAGACGGTATTTAGAGTGATATCGAGATTTCAATCCTTATTGAACCTACCCAAACCTTGAATCCTTCCTTGGTCACTTGTCAATTTGTAACCTATAGCTTGCTCCTGACCGTTCCCACACACGAGAGCACAGAGTGTCCGTAGCCTAAGAAGAGGAGAGAACAGTGGTTCAACTAGAAAATTTCATTGAGGGTGTACATTTCATATATATAACTAATCTATTAAAGCCGAAGGAATTGCAGCCTCCTCAGCCATGCCACGTCACCCAAATTTTCGCCCCCGTCCGATCGGGATCCTGCGCTCAGGAGTCTTGCGTCGCCAGCGGATCGGACGGATCCCAGCGAACGGCCCAGATCGGCCCTCCGACTCCCGCACCAAAAACCTAGCGCTTGCTCTTCCACGCCTCCCTCTTCGTTTTCTCGGCTTCGTGAGATCCGCCGCCCCCTGGTCCTGCGCCTGTGCCTACTCTGACGGTCCGGCCTCGCCCCATCCCTCGCCTCCTCCGCTTGCTCGCAGGGACCTCCCCCACACCCTTGCGTCCTCTCCTCGCCCTCGTGTCGTCTCGGCCCAGCTCGCCCTGAATCAAGTCGGAGCTGTCGATCTGTCCGCCGTCCGTTCCTTCGCCCGGTGCGCCTCTTCCGTCGGTGATTGGTTGATCGTGCCTGCTGATCGTGCCGGCCTTTGGCCCAGGCCGGCCATCGCCCTTCCTCGTTGCGTCGCCCTTCATCCGTTCCCAGGCGATCGGGCTTGCTCCGTGTGCTCGACCTCTCCGCTGTGATTTTTTCCCCTTCGTCGACTCAGTCTGTGGATCGCGCTTTGCGACAAATCTTTCGGCCGATGCCTGCCTTCTTCGTCGACATTGTTACTCTTACCTTAGTTTACGATTCTACACCCGGGTTATCTTCTTTTGGTTTTTTTGCATATTGATTGCTTACACTAGACCAGTGTTAACATGTGTGGCTTCTTTAGCTTGGGAAAATTGGCTGTAATATATCCATCATTGTTATCATTACGAAACATATCTCTGATATTTAGGCTTCACTATCAGAAAAGATAAAATGATTTGGCTTTGGCGCTATATATTGGGAACTAGCATATATTAAGAAATGCTGGTAGCCAACAATCTATTCAGTATTCACCAATTTACCCTTGGTAAAGTAACTAGAAAAAAGAATTGTGATGCTGCAAAGGCAAGCAGGTGGGACTTCGGGTGATCATCCAGGAGTGTGTGAGCTACAAAAGTTAGCATGTTAAAGTTTTGTATTGTGGGGTGATTTGGCAAGAGGAGCATGGCAGACCACAAGGATTCATGTTGAATGAGCAGGAAAAAAATGAAAAAAAAATGCCTTTAAATATTGGGATATAGTGGTGCAGCTAGATTTTGTACTGCTGTCCTAAATATGAAAATATTTGAAGTATAATCTGTGCAAGCTTCCTTTCAGCGAAAAGGTTTTGATTTCTCTGAAATTGTATCGTACAGGGACTCACAGAATAAAAGGGATGGTGTAAGTTTGAAATATTAGCAGAGTTAATGCAGTTCCTAGCTTTCTGCAAAAAGTTTTATGTTCTGTTTAGACTTCAGTGATTCTAATCTACCCCCTATTCATTGCTATCGTTGTCTTGCTAATGCTTATGAAAATGTACCCAATATTATCAGATTTGATGTCTAATCTAATGTGCTGCCTTAAATCATGATTTTTTCAGGGAAATGCTTATTCCAGTCCAGCAAGTTATGTCCTAGAAACGAATGTACTATGTCTGGAGTAGCATAAATGATATACCCTATTGTATCTTATTTGTCGAATGACTTGACCTGTGTTAGATTGAAGTTGATATCATTGTTCCAATTGAAATTTTGAAGTTATGTAATCACATCCGTACCTTAATGTTCCGTAATGGTTTGAGTTTTTGCCCAGCTCGTGCTTTCAGCTTTTCTTTGTTTCCTTCTCAGTGTAGTGTGAACTATTAGCCTAAACTCTTAGATACAAATGATGATCAAGACGGCTTTCATGTTTCTAGCTGTTGAGCTATAAGTTGTTCAATGCAAACAAAATACTGTTGTGCTATAATAATATGCCTTTCCTGTAGTATAGTGTGACGATAATGGGAGTATATGAACCTCTTAACGAATTTTTTCTAGGCAATCTTACAAGCGTTTTCCTGGACATCTGCTCGAGTTCATAATTGATCTTCAAAATTTTCTGAATATAGTTCAATAACTTTCAAAGATTATGTATTGATCCATGTTTTCTCTGTTAAACTCTTAGAACTCACACAAATTTCACACGCCGCGGCGTAGCGCGGGTCCTTATCTAGTATATATATAACTCTATAGGATTGTATAATAACTCTGTAATATTATAAATCTAATAAATATATTTAAAATTTGCTAAAAGTACAATACAAATAGTTTTAAAGTATTAAAAATCACAAACTACTAAAATTAAAACCAATTCAATTAATGAATTTGGTTCGTTGAAAAGATGAACTTGTCGTTGCCACTGCTTGAGCTGCCACTGGAAGTCACCGAAGGAAACAATGCGGATAGAAAAACCGTTTTTGAAAAATCATGTGAAATTCGAAAACCACAAAAACTACTCGAAAACCGTCAGAAGCCGAAGAGTTAAGAAATAAAAAAAATTGAATTTTTTTTTGAAAAAATCAAAAAACGTTCAGTTTTTCGTGAGAAACCGCGTGGTTTTCACCAAAAACCAACAGACCAATTAAATGTTCCTTAAAAATAGTCTTGAGTGGTTTTCGACAATTTTCGAGCAGTTTTCAACGCATAAATTTTTTTATTTTTTTCATTTTTTTAATTAGACCGGTTTATTAAATGGTTTTGGATCAGTTTTCGAATAGTTTTTATCGGTTTTTAAAACCCGGGTGACGGAGTAGAGGGAGATGGAAGACCACACTGCAGCATGCGATGCTAAAACCCATTGATCGACTGCGGGGCCTTTTTTGCTTCTAGCACCGGAGCCACCGTTGTACATTGCCTTAATGTGCTTGCTACTGGTCAAATACATAATGGGTGCTTTTTTATACAACTATCAAATCAACCACAAAAAACTGAAAATCACTTAAACCGGTCCGTGGGAAGGTGTAACAAACCAATCAAATCAACCAAAAAAGATGATGATTCACCAAAATCAACTTTTTTGACGGGATATTCGTATTACTTAGAATATCTGGATGTGGTGGACACGTATTTGTGGTATAAGGAATGATCTAAATGAGCTGAATTCGAGCAAGCCTAGCCTTTCAACCTTGAGCTCGATAAAAGCTTGAAGAGAGCTCGATTGAGGCTGAATTGGGGTCCGAGTTTGAATCTGAGCTTAAGCTTGGCTCGGCCCAAGTTCGAATATGCTTGAGCTCAGGTTAAGTAAGCTCGATAACAATCAACATTTTTTTTTGAAAGAACAGGCAGGAGCTCTGCCAGATGCATTAAGTAAAGGAAAAGTACAGAACAGCTCTCAGAGGGAAACGAAGAAATAGGAGGTGAAACAAGCTAAAGAAGAGAGAAAATACATCCCCTGAAGGAAACGGGGTCTGGCCTAGAAATCCCTAGGAACTACACGTTGCCAAACACTAGGTCACCCCGAAAGCCACTTGTCGGTTACGGATGTCCTGACTAATGGCGTCGGCCACCTGTTGCACCGTATGGTAGGAATTACTGAAAATTCTATTGTTCCTATCTTTCCAAATGTTCCAAAGGCTATATGTGACAGCCCCGTCAAATTCCTTCCGTCTGTGACGAGGAAGTAGCCACCGCGTGTTCGTCCACCAAGTCACATTGTCAAGATGCCCGACCAGAGCCCAAGACGCCGAGGCCTACTGCATCTGAATCTTAGGATCGGCCGCCTGTAAGATCGAGGATACGCCTAGAGGGGGGGTGAATAGGCGTTTTACAAAATTAATTGCTCTCTAACTACGATCGCTCTAATTACCCCTATGTCAAAATCTATTCAAAGATAATGCGGAAGTGATAAACTAGATTTTGATAATTAAGGTCTAAATCAACTAGGCTCACTAGTGCACTAACTAAATTATGTCTCTATACTAGAATTGATAAATTGGACAAACAATTAATACTAAGCAATTCTAATACAATCAAGCAATTGATAAATACTCAATAATGTAAATGCTTGAAATTAAAGAGACAAGGGACAACCAATGTTTTTCCATGGTGTTCGGAGACTTGCCGGTCTCCCATAGTCCACGTTGAGGCAAGCCCACACACTTGGACCGGCTCCCACTCGAGCACCCGCCTCGTTTCACTAGTCGTGGCTTTTCACGCCTTCGCGTAGGCTCAACCCGAACCTTCACAAATTTGCCGGGGCTTCTCACACCTTGAGAGCTCCCGCGCACGACACCTACGCCGTCTAGGAGTCGGCAACCTCCAAGAGCAACAAACCGCTCCTCGCTTGAACTTCACCGAGCACAACACATGCGCTTCCGGTGATCACCAAGTGCAACACATGCACAAGGACTCCCTCAAGTGCAACACATACACAAGAGGTTCTCAAACCACTCACTAATTGCAACACATGTAATTAGTCTCACTCTTTAGCTCAAGAATCAAATGTGAGTGTGCAACACATGCAACACCTCACCCAAACACTCAACCAAGCCAGCAACAACAGCCCCAAGCCCCCCAAGAGGTCTATTTATACCCCACCAAAGAAAACTAGCCGTTGGGGGCAAAATACTGATTATCGGGCAGAGAGGCCGGTCATACCGCACCCAGGGCCGGTATGACTGTTCCTCACGAGCCAACGGCTAGAAAACTAGCCGTTGCTCAAAAACCGGTCATACCGCATCATACCGCGCCCTTGGCCGGTATGACCGCACGTGGCCGGTACGACCGCTCGGGGGTGCGGTCATACCGCCCAACCTCAGCCCCCAAAACAGCCTCTCTGGAAAAAACATGCCGCTCAGGGGCCGGTCATACCGTCGGCCGGTATGACCGCATGGGGGTGCGGTCATACCGCCCCCACTGACTCCGGACACCGGTTTTTCACGATCTTTTCACCAAAGAGCCAAATACTATTCCTTGAGCCATTTAGATGATCAACACATGATCATACACTCGTGCAAAACACATTTGCACCAATTTAACCCATGCTCAAAGAATTTCAACCAAATTGCAAAAACACATTTCGCAATCAACTCAAGAACTATTTGCAAAATGTATTAAGCAAATCAAACTCGAGTCTATGAGATTAATTCTCCTAGCCATGTGAAGGTCAACACGAGACCCAGACAACTTGCCAACACCCGTTGCAAGCCCTACTCACATGCTCTTGGAATTCCGGACTCATAGCACCCAGTTTATTTGCACAACGAACTTGCAAATAACGCAATAACCATATTTCATGCTTGAGCACTACTCTTTGCAATACATGCAAAAGTCTAGCTCCAAGCAACACAAAATCAAGGTGCATGAACTCTCTAATTGCAACACATGCAATTCTCTAGTTCCATGCAACCATACCAAATCGATCACACTAAAACCAAATCAACTGAATGAGCTCTCTACTTGCAACACATGCAAGCCTCTAGCCTCATACAAACACACAAACACCAAATCATGCTTGAGCTCTCTCCTTTTGCAACACATGCAAAACTTAGCTCCAAGCAACACTTGATTTTAAAAAGATTTGTTTTGTAAAGCAAAACATGAAACTTCAACATTCGCAACACATGCAAAAGTGAACTTCACGCAAAAAGCCAACGCATATTGCTTATCCCATTTGCAACACATGCAAATCAAAGCTTTATGCGAAAACCAAAAGCAAATACTCTTCCTCTTTGCAACACATGCAAAACAGAGTATAAACCAACAACACCAAGCATAAACTTAACCCATTCGCAACACATGCTAAATGGTTAACTCTTATGCAAAAACCAAATCCAAATGGTTTGGGCTTGAGTGAACGTGGAATTGAGATCATCAACACATGATGAAGCTCAAGTAAGGACGCAACCCCTCTTAATAGTACGGCGATAAAAACTTAGACTCAAAGACTACAAAGTCCTTAGCCTATCTAGTTATACCTTCGTCGCCGCATGCAAGCAATCCTCTTTGGGGTCTTTATGATCTTTACTTCATTACGCTCCCCCGGGATCACCAGTCGACTCCTCTTTATCTTCGGGATCTACTCTTGACGCCCATCACCTCATGATACTGTCATTGTCCCGTTCTCAATCATCCTTGGACTTAACCTAACTCAATCACAACTCTTAAAATAGTTAGTCCAAGATGCATGGTTGTCTCAATTATCTCTTGCACTCCATTAACACATAGTGGATGCCTTTAGATCAATTGAGCACAACCTAAATCAATTTGAATGATTTAGATGTGTCTTAAGTACAATAATGCAACGCATGCTTCATTATACTTAAGAGCTATTCATTTGTCCTTAATTAATCGAGGGACACCATCAACACATGATGAAATGTTCTTTAATGATTAACAAGACATATGAACTCAATTTAAATAGTCATTTAAATTGATATGAGTATATATTAACTACACAAGTTTTCATATACTCATGTTGATGAAAAGTAATGATCCATTATATGTAAACTATATGGAAATGATCATTACTCTAAGTCATCAACTATAGAATAAACTCCACATGTATATGTGCATAGATATAATTGACTTGGATATAATATGCACATATTCAATTTGATCACATTGGAGTATATCCTATATTACCATGAGTATACTATGACTAGGCAATTCAAATATATACTCAAGGATTTAGTTTCTTTGTCTTGATCCTTATATGTGTCAATAAAGAATAGATCAATACAATGAAACTTTCAAGTTAAACTACAAACTCCCCCTAAGTATGTGCATCCATGTAATATATGGATTGGGCAACATGATGCACATTTTGTGGTTAATGTAATGGGGATATTCATACTTTAACTTGAATCCAAAGTATGCAATTAATACTAGAAGGAATAGACATACATACCTTGGTTTTTCCATTTTCATCCAAATATGAGACTGCTAAACATATGCTCAATAAAACATGTTAGTCTCATAAAGATTAGGTTTGTCATTAAACACAGATTAAACATTAATTAATCATCAATCATCAAAACCAAGGGCTCTTGAATTTACAATCTCCCCCCTTTTTGGTGATTGATGACAAACCCACTAATTCACTCTATTATAACTTTATTTGGATGAAAACAACTACTTGTAAAATACTTGTAATGCTCTATACCACTCTAAACCATTTGTAATATCATTTATTATCAATTACTTAAATTTAGCATACAAGCATACTCCCTCTTTTTGGCATTAACATGATTACTCCCCCTTTTGGCATTAACATAATAGATATGAACATTATATTCAATTATTATAAGAGGGAATTAAAGGGAATTCTAACAAAGAGGGAATTAGTCAAACATTCTCCCCCTTTTGGCATTAAACACCAAAAATGGGAAAACCGACTTTAGAATATATCTTTAAAAACATTCTCCCCCTTTTTAATTGAAGCATTCTTCCCTTTTTGGCATTTAACTATCCTTTTTGGCATTAAGGAAGGTCATACAAGATATGAAATGCAAATTTATGACCTTGGCAAGAAAAGAAGGGATTAAGCCAAATAAAACTCGATTTATTTGAAATATGGTCTAAAATAAGGAAAACTTCAAAAGAGACCATATTTGGGTTTGTGGATACCACTTGTAAAAATACCAGTTGTAAAATAAGCATGAAAAGCAAGGTAAGGGTATCACACGGCTTATTTGAAACACATTCAAATAATTCACTCCTCATTTTATTAGGCTTTGCAAATTTTCAACATGATTCTTTTGAAGAATCCAACAATTTGCTTAATAGGATTAAACGAGGAAACCAAAAGAATAAATACCACTTGAGAAATTAGATACCACTTTAAATCTATCTCAAGGGCCTTTCTTGAAGACTCAAAAGAAATGAGCATTTTCAAATTTTTAATATAGACCAATGCTCAATTTGAGATTTTCCTCTTTTATGTATTTCAATTCATAAAGAATTTCACACAGAGAATTCTTAGGCGATTGAACTTACAATTTTAGTTTGGGAGGAAAATTCTTAATCAAGAATTTGGGTATCGGAGGAATACTACAAAGAGACAATGAAATACCACTTGTAAGAATTAATTGAATTCAATGATACCACTTAAAAAGGAATTCAAATGATTAAGGATATCATGTAAGAAATGAGCAATAAACACCATGATACCACTAATAGCAAAGAAAATCTTAATGATACCTCATGTAAGCATATGGAGAGACTAAATGCTCAATTGATACCACTTGGGATCAAATCACAAAGACTTGATACCACTTGAAGGAATAATTAATAAAATTGATGGGTATCAGAGCAATATATACTCACGGGTATCAAAAAAGAAGAATAACTTAAGATAGATCAAGGAAATCCAATTTTCAAGTTTTGCTTTTGAATTTTCAAATCTAAATCACAAAGATTCAGAAAGAGTGTCAGAGCAAATTAAAGATATGATATCACTTAGAAGCAATTAAGTGCCCAAAACTTGCAATAGATAAACTCCTCAAGATATTCAATAAGTGAATCATGGAGTTATTTGCATTTGAATTGCACAAGTTTTGTCTTTTCAAAAGATCAAGTAAATACCACCTTTAAATTAATTGAAATGCTCATTAACTGATACCACTTGAAAATACTTTCAAATAAATTGCAGCCCTTTTGAAATTTTGCATATATGAACTTTGGGATCAAAAGAAACTTTCCCAAAAGAAATTTTTGAAAAAAGCAAGTTCCAATCAAAAGATATCCCAAAATCAATCTCGAAAAAATTCTAAAAATTCAGAGCAAATTCAGCCTGGGCCAGTATGACCGCTCACAAGGCCGGTCATACCGCAAACCCGGTCATACCGCGGGTTCAAGCGGCGCTACCGGTTCTGACAATTCTGAGATTCAGACTTTTTGCAAATTTTGGCAAAAATGATTCAAATGAAGTCCAAATAATTTAAAATTTTCCATAAATGAACTTTGGACCATTTAGAAGGTATTGCAAAATAAATTTTCTCAAAAATAATTTTATTTTGAAAGATATGGCAAATTGCGCTTTGAGGCATAAAAGAAAATTGATTTTCATGAAAAACCTCAAAATGCAACTCAATTTGGATTTAATGCAATTTTAACTTTCATGGCTTAGATTGGTGTATCAAGAAGGTTTCTAGCCAAGATTTATAATGAAATCTAACTTGAAAGCTACGATTTGAGTTATATGCCTAAATAGGCCATTTCGGATTAAATCAAATCGTTTTTGAGCCAAATTCGATTTTAACATATAGTTTTTTATTTTGGAAGCTTGTAAAACATTTGAAATACATAGTAGAATACTTTTACAAAGCTTTTCACAAATTTGGGCCTTTTAAATATGAATTTTGACTTTTGGTCTAAATAGTCCATTTTGAAGAAACAAAAAGAAATCAAGTCAAATTCAATCAACACACAAATTCAAATTAAGCATGGGGTAAGATATATGGATTTGAATTTTGTGTATGAGTCTAAAATACCACTTTGAATCAAAATTCTACACAAGAATTGATCCAAATGGAGAAACTCACTAAGAGCTAGAATATGACCATTATGGGTCAAGTATAGTTTTTCGGCGAGTTTCAAAATCAAATATCTTTTGCTATATTGGTCTTTTGAAAATATTTTGAACACGAAAATTGTTAAGAATGACCAACTCTAGAATTTTTGTTTTGGAAATACTTTCAAAATCCTTTTACTTTTAATTCTATGAAAATTATAAGTTTAAATCCAAAACAAGATACTATTATCTAGATTTTGGGCATGAAACTCATTTTCTTTTCAAAATAGATTTTGTAAAGCCAAAACCTTTGAAAAACATTTCAAGAACACTTTTATAAATTTTTCAACTAGTTTTTCACAAGAATACCAATAGTATACAAATTTTGACTTTTTAGCTAAACGGTTGATTTTGAAAATACATATACGCACTTATATAAATATGGGCACACACATAGGGATGTGATACACATGGATATGAATTAGCACTCCCCCTAAATGTGCCACTACCTAACTTGCTCAAGATTTGCAATAAGAGAATAGGTATATGTGAATAAACCCCACATGTATATGTGCATACATATGATTGACTTGGATATAATTTGCACATATTCAATTTGATTATATTGAAGTATATCCTATATTACCATGAATATACTATAACTAGGCAATTCAAATGTATACTCAAGGATTTAGTTTCTTTGTCTTGATCCTTATATGTGTCAATAAGAATTAGATCAATACAAATAGACTTTCAAGTTAAACTACAAACTCCCCCTAAGTATGTGCATCCATGTAATATATGGATTGGGAAACATGATGCACATTTTGCGGTTAATATAATGGGGACATTCATATTTTAACTTGAATCCAAAGTATGCAACTAATACTAGAATAAATACGCATACATACCTTGGTTTTCTATTTTTCAGTGCGATGAGACTAATCAAGGATATTCTAAATAAATGAGTTAGTCTCGATATAAGATTTGTCGTTAATAACAAAAGCACATTAGGAGATAATCTCAATATTAGATTTGTCATTAATAACAAAAGCACATTAGGGGATAATCTCAATATTAGATTTGTCATTAACACCAAAACCATAACTAATGAAGGTTGAACTTACAAGCATCTCCCTCCTTGATATGCATCATCCTGGAGCGTTGCCTAAGACGATTCCGCTTGATGGCCGCCAGGCCCAACAACCTGTATCGGACTTTGGCCCGGAACTCCCTTTCGGGCCTCGAAAGTAGACGAGTTTCCTCAGCCCTATCAAGTTGGAAAATGACCTCTGCAGCCATGTGGAACTGCATGGTTATGTCTCCCAAAAAGGCGGCTCCATGTCCTAAGAGCCTTTGCCGTTCTCGATAATTTTGTATGCCACCTGCGCAAAGCATCTTGTGCGTGAACAGTTTGTCCCACGCTTTCTTTGAACCACTGTCCAAATTTGGCATTTTAGTCCGAAAACTCGAACTCAAGCCTCAAACCTCATTTGGGTTGCCTCGACCGAAAGAAGCAAAGGGCAATGATCGGAGACCAGACTAGAGCATGCCTGAAGGTGACACCCAGGGAAGATGCTATCCCATTCGGAGGAGGTGAAGAAGCGGTCAATTCGAGATTGAGTTGGGTTTTCCCTTCCATCTCCCCAAGTAAAACAACGACCGTTGAGTCTGATCTCCTTGAGCTCCGAGTCATTCAACATGCTCCGAAATGCCCCCATTAGTCTTCTGTTGAGATTGCCATTATTTTTGTCGGACGTCCAATATATCATATTGAAGTCTCCGAAAATGAGCCAACCCTCATGCATAAGGCTCCTGAGATTCCGGATCTCTTGCAAGAATGCCAGCTTAGCGCCCTCCTGGTGGGGCCCATATACACCTGTGCAAGATCATTGGACTCCGTCATCCTTCATGGTTACTGTGGCGGATATGGAGTTGACACCTACGCGAACATCAGTCAACTGAAAATGAAGAGACAAACAGGCCAAGAGAATTCCTCCTCTAGTCTGCTCCGCTGGAAGGAAACAAAAATTGTTAGAAAATGAGTCTCCCAGCAGTGCCCGGACCACCACACTGTCGATGACCTGGAGCTTTGTCTCCTAGAGGCAAATGATGGTCACCCTGCTGTTGAGGACCATCTCTCTGATGACCGCTTGTAAAAATCAACATGCAACAATATTTAACAAGTGATTTATAAATTTATCAAAGCTCACGAGCTATTCGAGCTTGGTTCGTCAAAGCTTGCGAGTTTAGAATCAAATTCGATTTCAACTCGTTTGGGGTTTGAATTGAGTCTAGAGTGAGCTGAGTCTAAGTAACTCGTGAGTCTCGAGTTTTTTTACAACTCGAAACATAAGTGAGGTGTGTTTCCTCCGTATACTCTCTCATTCTCTCTTTTAAAAAAAAACACAAAAAAAGGGCCAGATATTTCGTTTTACCAACAAGAGTGAAGTTTCCTTTCCTTTCCACAGAATGTAGGAAAATTCCAAGGAAGGAATAGGACTGGATCCTTAGCGATCGTGGATAGATTAGTACACTACTGGTACTGTAGCGATCAATTTAAACCATAACTTTTGGATGAAACGAACGCTAAACTCGTCGACTGTAGCAGCGGCGAATTTTCTTTGGCACTGTCCAGACAAGGCCCACGTGAGCCCACAATAATATGAATGACGAACCTGTCGCTGTGAATGTGGTCCAGAGCACTCACTACGCTTTGTTAAGCCTTTTTCCCTTCGTCGGTGGCGTCGCTCTTGCCGACTGCTTTGGCCGCTAAACGCGAGACTACGACACATTCGCATTTTTCTCTCAATTTGGCCTTCCTTTTATTGTAATTCTACGAATAGACCCACCTGTGAACTATTCGCAAGAACGGTCTCTTTTTCAGCGTCAGAGTGAACGGTGCTGAGTTTAGCGCCAATCCTCGTAGCACTAAAGTATGATGCCACCTACAACTACGACATATTTATTATCTATATTGTAATATTCCAATTTTTGATATTCTAAAAATCTTTTTGTGTAAATTAAACTCTCAAAAGTTTTCGCCGATTTTCTTTGAATTAATAAAGCTTAACAGAGACTTTCATAAAATAAAAAGATTAATGTGTGAATAATCTAAACGTCAATTAATAGAAAATCAATTTTTGCTGGATTCCTTATGCTGTAAGGAGCTTATATATATATTTTTAATATATTTTTCTAAGGTCGTTTGCTATTTATTTGAATTTCCATCATTTTCCTTAATTCAAAAATTCTTTCTTTAAAAAAATTATCTCTTGAAAACACTTTGACCAAAACCTAGTTTATACACAGAAGCGTAAATCAAAACGGTTTTGTTCATTTAAGATATGCATCGTCTAGTCTCCACTAAGTGTACCAACAAACTAAGTCTATGAACAAGGTTTGCAATTCTAAATTGATAAGCAAGCAATTTAATTCTAAAAATAAAAATTGTAAAAATGTAAATAAGTAATAGAAAGCAAATCACAATTGACATAATTTTTTTATCGTGATGTTCGAAAACTTATCGATCTCCTCTAATCTATGTTGAGCTAAGCCCAAACAAATTAGACTGGCTCCGCGAATTAAACCAAACGCCTCAATTCCACTAGAGATAGGTCTTTCTCACTCCGGGTATGTGAACTCCAACCTTCACAACACACTAGGCCTTCTCACAAGTTTTTTGAGAAGATCACTGGACGCTGATACCTCCACGCCGTCTAGGTGTTAGCAAATACCAAGAGTAATAGCTCAATCTTCTTGCATCAACCAAGTGCAACACATGCACAAGGCACTCAATCATTCTCTAGATACAACACATGCATCTAGAGCTCTTATCTCCTTACTCACAAAGTGCAACACATGCACAATTAAGTGAAGAGGCTTGTTCTAGCTTAAGAGAATGAAAATAAAATGCCAAAGAGTCAACATATGAAAACTTTAGCTCAAATGCCACTCAAATAACTCAAACATGGCTCTATGAGTTCAAAAGGTTTTGCTCTCAAGTGTATGCATAAAATAGGTGCAAGAGTAGCAGCCAAACCTTCCCATCGGCCTCTTAAAAAGCCCGTCAAAGAAAACTAGCTGTTGGAATAAAATCAACTGAAAAAGCAAATTCAAAAATTCTGATTTACAAATTTGGACATTCCAAAATGATAAATTCGAGCATTGCAACGGTAAAAAATACAAAGAAAAATTAGGATATTTTGAATTCTATAATTCGAACATTCCTAATTCACCAGTTCAGACATTCCTAATCCTAAAATTCGGACATTTCGAATCCTATAATCCAAAACTCATGTTCTGCCAAAATATATATAAAAAAAATCAAATTCGGACATTTTGTTTTACCCAATTTAGACATTCTCACAACACGATACAAAAATGATCGTATCTTTTTACTCCGAATTCCGATTTGAGTGATCTAGACTTTATGGAAAACTTATCAAGGGGGTTACAAATTTTGACCCATTTTTAAGATCTAAGCAACTATAGATATTTTTATAGAATATAAAAACTCCAATAATTACACTCATTGGAATAAAGCTACTAGCTCAAAAGAGCGATACTACCGACTGGCCGTAATATCAATCCCTACATGGCAGTAGTACCAAATTTACTCCTAATGATTTCAGGAACTCATTCCAACCTTCAATCGCAAGGATTGACATCAAAGTTTTGACTTTTTCACTTTGAAGGAAGAACACACCAAGTTGGAGCAAAACTCAAGAACTTGATCTAAGACTTGCTCGTGGGGTTTTGATGATCAAGATGATCTTGGATAGTCCCACATATCACAGCAAGCTAGAACACAAGTCAAAAACTTCACAAACGCGATCTTGAAGAATGATTCACTTAAGAGCACAAAACCGGTTTCTTATAAGAAGAATGCATGGATTGTCTAGATGATTGGGATATGATCTAAGAGAAGATTCATCCACTAATCAACATTCTTGGCACAAGAAGCAAAAGCATGTAGAAGGATGAGAAGCAAATCTAAATTGCATAAATGTAAATTGCAGGAATGTAAGTACGGAATTTAAGTGCAGAATTTAAATACGGAATTTAAGACATAATGTAAATGTGTAAAGGAAATTATGCATAAGGAAATGTGTCGATGTTTGGGAAACAGGTCCCCGTCGAGCTTACTTGTAGAATGAGGGATCAACAGAGCCCCTTTTTGGTAAAGGGTTTGTGTCTGGAGAATTCTCTTAGGATAGGATACTCGAAAAATAGACAAAGGTTTATACTGGTTCGGGCCTCTCACAGCGGGGATAATAACCCTACTCCAGTGATTTCACTATCGCTGTCAAACTCTTACAGGAAGGCTTGTGTATCTCTGTGCGTTTGAGTCTTGCTCTCTCTTTTTTCTCTGCCCCCTTTACCGATTTACCGGCGGTTCTTATAGCTTACAAGATAATTGGAATAACTGCGGCCGAATAATGCGCATTTTACTGCATTAACCGTGGTCGTAACTGCAGCCTTGATTCCTGCCATGTTCTCGTTGTGGGCACAACGGTCCTGGATCATGGCATAATTATCGCCACTCAACCGTTGTGGGGCGAACACGATCTTCCGATCATGCTCGAGGATTTCCCCAGTTCTAACTAATCCTTGCGCGTTCCCGAGCTTGCATGCTTGGAGATGAGCTTATATGCTCGTAGGAGAGCTTGGGTGCTCGTGGGCGAGCACTGGGCCTACTTCGGTCGGGCAGACCCACCGACTAGACTATCCGAGGGTCCTCCTTAGGGACACTATCCAAGGGTATGCATGGTCGGCCAAAACTGGCTGCCAAGGTATAATAGTCCTTATGGAGATTATCCAATCCCCGACAAAATGAGTTTTGTATTTCTGGAAGGGGGTTTACAAAGCCTCACAACAAAGTGGATAAACCTCAAAGGAGTACAAAAAATCTCAAAACCTTTAAGAGAGGGAAGGCTACCCCTAACTTTCTATTTATAACCCTTGGATGAGTCCCTCAACCCTAGGGAACTCCATCAAGGGTTAGGATTGACCCACTCACACAGCCATGCAAGGGCTAACCCAAAACTCACCTAACAAACCGTGTTTTCTTGCATGATTTTTAAAGCACACTAACTAGACCCGCTATCCTATCAACTAGACTGCGATCTGATGGCTCTCCTTGATCCACATAACATCTAGCTAGCATCTTTTCCTTTTCCTTGTCTTCTAGGCTTGCACCGACTCCGTCTCCGATCATCTTCTAACAATCCTCGACTGTCTGAACCTCCGACACTCCTCGCCTAGTCCCAATCATCCTTTGCCTCACCATGATCAAAACTCGATATCCTGTAACCATCAAAGACAAGAAAAACCCATCACATAGCAATGTCTAAAAAGATATGCAATAATCATCAAATAAATCCAGTTTTTGCTCAAAGGGGCTGGTGCTACTGCCCCCATGCCGGTAGCACCGCCCTACAGCCAAAATCAGGAAAACACCCTCTCTGGAATTTTCATATCGCTCTAAAGGGCCGATGCTACCGCTCGCCCAATAACAACACCGCCTGACGCTCATCCCATAGAAAGCACATCTCTGGAATTTTCACATCAGATATAGGCCCGGTGCTACCACCCTGCTCGGTGCTGCCACACCCGAGCTAATAGCCTTGCTGTCAATGCTACCGCCAATGCTAGACTGGTAGCACCGCCCTTGCTAGACAACAATCAAAACGCTTCAAATTTGGATTTAAACCTCAAATCTCCCTCAAACTCTAAAACTACTAGCTTGAACAATGTCAATAACTCATCACACACATGGGTATACCTCCACATAGTCTTTCAGAATGCAAGCAGGATCCTAATAGCCTCTACTCTAACTATAAGGGCAAAGGTCTCCTCAAAGTCAAGACCCTCAACCTAAGTAAAGCACTGTGCAACTAGTCTAGCCTTGTTTCTAATGATAACCCCATCATCACTCTGCTTATTCTTAAACACCCATTTGGTTCTAATGATATTATGACTGGATGGGAGCTCAATAAGCTGCCATACCTTGTTCCTCTCGAAGTTCTTAAGTTTCTCATGCATAGCATTAATCCATGACTCATCGGATATTGTATAAGAAACATCCTTCAGCTCAAAAGAGGCAACAAAGGTTGAGTGGAGGAAGAAGCTGGACAAGCATGATTTTGAGCGAGTGACCCGCTTAAACAGATCGTCAATGGTCTGATCGAGTGGATGATCTTTTTTAATATGACGGGGAGGTCCAGAAGTAGAATTGGTCTCTACCTCTTGAACAGAAGAGGCAGGAACAAAGCCACTCACCGAAAGAGAGTCTCAAGGTAAGAGCTGGTCTCCTTGAGGTGTAGAAATAGAAACAGGAAGCACATTAGGTATAGAGGGGATTGGATCAGATGAAACACCACCATCTCCATTATCCTTATCATCTATAAAGATGGTCTCAGAGAGAGAAGAAGAGCCTGATATATTAGATTTAGCTCCTGAGCTAGCCTTATCAAAAGTCACATCACATGTCTCTATGATCCTATTAGAATAACAACTCTAGACTCTATAGCTATGAGAAGAAATTGAGTAATCTAGAAAAATATCATCAGAAGAGCGAGACTCAAACTTATCTAGGTTATCAAACTTTAAGATGAAACACTTGCAACCAAACACACGAAAATGAGAAACACTGGGCTTTCGCACATACCTCAACTCGTTAGTGCAATGCAAATGTGCTCTCAAGAAAACACGGTTAGTAACATGACATGAAGTAGTTATAGTCTCAGCCCAAAACTTCCTAGGAGTACTGTACTCATCTAGCATTGTCCTAGCCATCTCAACTAAGGTCTTGTTCTTCCTTTCCACTACGTCATTTTACTGAGGGATGTATGAAGAGGGGAACTGATGCTCTATACTTAACTCCTCACAGAAACTCTCAAAGTAGGAATTAACTTTGTGCCATTATCACTACGAATAGCTCATAAGGCATTAGGGAGCTCAATAGACAACCTATGGACCAAACCCCTAAAATGGGTAAAAGTCTTATCCTTTAAGGCCATGAAAAATACCCAAGAATGCCTCGAAAAATAGTTGACAATGACAAGAACATATCACTTCCCATCTGCTGACTGCACTCTAGCTGGACCAACAATGTCCATATGTAAAAGCTGTCTTGGTGCAACAATCATCACAATAGTGACTGGAGGAAGACAAGCAACAACCATCTTGCCATGTCGATAAAGAGATCAAACTAAGTTTTCGACTATCTTGAGTTTAGGCAAACCACGAATGAGATCATGGTTGCTAACACTGATCAAATGATCAAAACCAATGTGACCAAGTCTCCTATGCTAGAAGGAGAGATCATGGAACTCAGAAGCAATCAAAGAACAAAGAGTCTCCAGAAAAAGCAAAAAAAATCAGCATGAAAGACTCTCCCAAATCTAGAAATCCCACAAAATAACCCTACTGATGAATCAAGAATTCTACAGACACTACTCTTAAAGTTTACCTCGAAAGAGTCATCGATAAGCTGAGAAATAGAGAGCAAATTGTATTGCAGCACTAAGGCAACGTCCTTAAGAATGAAATTCTCATTAATGCAGACAATACCTTTGGTAATGACTCTACCTGATGAAGCATCCCAAAAGTGATCAATTCATCACTAGGGGCTCGGACTAGGGAAGAGAACCAACGAGAGTCTCCGGTTATATGGCGAGAACAACTGGAGTCAACAATCCAAATCTCACCCTTCCCAATCCGACGAACCTGGTCAAGACAGAAGAGAGAGAGAGATGACTTAGTGCTGGGATAAAGTGAAGACTTGGGAACCCAATACTAAACCACACGATGCCATAGAATACCAGCCATAGAAGAAAAAGACTAGACTCTAGTGTCTTTCTGATGCTCAACTCTCACAAGATCAGTGACAACATTAGTGGAAGATCTAAGAGTTGAAATTGGGTTGGCCCACATGGTACAAAGGCCAAACCATCCTAGTGAGACTGCCTAAATCTCTTACCAGAAAACACCTTAAGCCGCTAATATCTACCTCGATGGAAAAAGCGAGCAATATCAAAAGGACGGCGGATAGACTGACCACGAGTAGCTCTAGGATGAAAAATCGAATAAACATTATGAAATCCAAGTCCTGAACGTTGCCCAAAAACAGATGACTCTCTAACTTGTCTAGCAGTAGTAAGTACCTTAGAAGCACTCGTAGTTTGAAGATGACTTTGAATACCTCTAAGAGAAGCAACCCGCTCACGCCATGTGATTTTGAAGTGCCTAAAGAAAGAATCTGCCAAATATCCATCCTTCTAACAGAAAATGCATGTATACTTAGTCTTACTAGAGACAGAAGTAGTAAGAGGAGCAACCTTCTGATCAGAGATTCTATGAACAACCTTGATAGATCTAAACACAGTGGTACTCACTCTGAAAGCTACCACAATCTCACCACTCTTGGAGCCACGCACAATGGTGAGAGAATGCGCCCGAGCGTGTTTCAAGTAGTCAAATCCTAGACCCTAATTAAATCGGCTAATCTTGGATCGGTTTAGAATGAGATTGTACTTCTTCTTACCTTCTACAAACTTCTCGAAAGTGCTCATGAGATACTCACACTCTAGGATGAAAGAGGCACATGAAGAATAGGGAAAAGAAGAGGAAGAAGAACCAGAAAGAGAAGAACTATCAGCATGTGCATTTTTCTCTCTCAACATGGCTGCCTCAACTTTGAGGGCCTCACATGAAACGCAAGAGGTATTTCTAATCCTAATGGTCTAGGCCTCAAGTTTCTTCCTAAGTTCTACTTGGATTGTATCCAAGTCCCCCTCAATCTCAGCATATTGTAAGCAACTTTCTTGTGACTTATCTAATAAGTCATTAGCAAGTTTAGCATACTTGACATTTAAAGATTCATTGGCAAATTTTAATTGTCTACAACCCTAACATAAGTTGACTGAGTGCTTAGAAGTATGTATTTCAAGTTTATCATTTCTAGTAGAGAGCTTCCTAAGGTGAGTGCTTATGGCATCAATCTCGGTAAGTAATTTAGGGCAATTTTCACATGAGGGAGTAGAGTGTGTATGAAGAAAACTAGCATCTAAAGACATAGCATTAACAGATTCATTACTAACATTCTTCAATCTATGACCATCAAGTTCAGCAAGCACACTATCATTCATGATCCTCAGGTTCTCTAGCTCTACAAGCAAGACATCACACAAAGAATAGTCATCAGAAACTCGGAAGGGAGAAGATCTAAGAGAAGCTAACTACTGAGTCAAGGTAGCTACTTCCTTCTCAAACTCTGTACACCTAGCAATAGATCTAGCTCGAAGTTGCTAATGCCGTTGGCATCTGCCATGAAGCACATGCTGGTGAAGTCGTCGACGCCTTTCTTCTCTTGTGGATCGTCCTTGCCTTTGTCACTCTAGGTCTCCGTGTCGGAGAGGTTGATGTCATCGAGTGTGACGAGAACACGGTGGAAGAGCTTCTTGTTCTTTGAGAAGTTGTGGTACTTATTCTTATGCACCGACTTGTGAGCTGGAGGCTTCTTGTTGCTGTTCTTATCGGTGTAGTCATTCTTTTCGAACTATCGGAGTCATTCTTGCCCTTCCCCAACTTGGGGCAGTTTGCTAGAATGTGGTTGGGGCTACCACACTCGAAGCAAGTGATTGTTCCACCTCTCCTCCTCTCTCTCACCCTCTTGTAGGCATGAGAAAATTTGCAAGATAAAAGAACAAGCTCATTTTCTATAAATTTTTTCAGTTGCTCATCGCTTAGCTCGCAAAGGACAGTAAGAGAGAAACTAACGGAAGTCTCAGAAATAGATCCAATAGGATCGATGACAAAGGCCATTGACTGTGACTTTGTCTTGCATGAGACAATATCGATGTCATGAGTCTTGAACCAAGAGTAAAGCCCATCAAGAGTCAAGGTAGATAAGTCTATGGTGTCCTTGATAGTGGTCACCTTCATCTCGCAAATTTGAAGATCAAGTACGGTCAAGAAATGTCGAGCATTATCCGAGTCAAGGTATATGCAACTGACTACTCGAAGGTCACTCAAAATCTTCGCAAAATGACCAAAGCACTCGTTAGGACTCTCACCAACCTGTTGTTCAAATTTGTTGTAATCACACTTGAATTGGTCCTATCTTACCATCTTGATTTGGGTGGTGTCCTCATGGTAAGCATTAAGGGTCACCCAAATCTGATGAGCAGAATAAATGTGAGAAATCCTATCGTACTCACTGTGGCCTAGACCCTGTATGAGGATGTTCTTTGCTTTAGCTTTTGCCTCAACATCAACCATATTGCTGACCATGACATTTTCATCAGCAGGAACCGCATACGGGAGTTTCACCTTCTGCCATATTAAAAAGCCCTAGGCAGTGATGTAACTCCATTCGAGACTTCCAAAATAGAAAAATCAACTTCGGAAAAGATGGAAGACTTGGTAGAATATTTGTCTGTCGCCATAACTCTTGAGACCGGTCAAGATCTATGGAAGAGCAAAACCGATTCTGATACCAATTGGAGGATCGAGATGGCGATCAGAGGGGGGCGAATGATCCCAAATAAAAAAATTTGACTCAAAATAGTGCAACCAAGCCCACAACCAAAACACTCAAAGGAAGCAAATGAAATGGAGAAATTTCTGGCAAGGCTGGTATGACCAGAGAAAGGCCAGTAGCATCGGGGTCCGGTAGTACCGAGGTGAGACTAGTAGCACCAAGCTCAAGAACAGCAAGAAAAACAACGCGAACTCCAAAAGTAAATTTTGAGGAATCTATTAATCGGCTAGATAAGAACACACAAAACTTAGTAGATGTCTTCCTAAGGATGTTAGGAACTTATTCCAACCTTCAATCGTAAGGATTGACGTCAAAGCTCCAACCTTTTTCATTTTGAAGAAAGAACACACAAGTTTGAGCAAAACTCAAGAACTCGATCTAAGACTTGCTCGTGGGGTTTTTATGATCAAGATGATCTTAGATAACCCCTATGTTATAGCAAGCAAAGAACACAAGTCCACAACCCTTCAAACACGATCTTCAAGAATCACTAACTAAACAACACAAAACCAGTTTCTTGCAAGAAAGATGCATGGATTACCTAGATGATTGGGATATAATCTAAAAAAGAATCTTCCATCAATCATACATCCTTGGCACAAGAACTGAAAGCATGTAGAAGGAGGGGAGGCAAATCTAAATACGTAATTGTAAATTGTAAGAATGTAAGCGCGGAATTTAAATACTGAATTTAAGACATAATGTAAATGCGTAAAGTAAATTCAAGCATAAGGGAAAGTGTTTTGGATTTCTAGAAGGGAGATTTACAAAGCCTCACAAAAAGGTGGGCAAAACTCAAAGGAGCTTCAAAAAACACAAAACCTTCAAGAGGAGGAAGTGAAGGATCGAGATAGTCGCCTAGAGGGGGGTGAATAGGCGATTATAAAATTTAATCTAAATTCGCAGTGGAAAAGAATTGGACTATCCGACTTTATATACCGGACTATCCGATATGTCTCGGACTATCCGATATGCACAATCGGATTATCCGATCTGAGCGAGAACAATCAGATTTATCACAAGTTAGCGCTAAACAAGAGTAAGCAACGAAGGAATAGAAGGTTAGCTACAACAATTACTTCAAGACGAATTTAATCAAAGCAACAAGAAAAGACCAAACCAAAGATTTGATGCACGGTTGGTTTTTCCCGAAGTTCGGATCCTTGAGGAGATCCTACGTCTCCGTTGAGGCGGCTCGGTCACACTTGAGTCGGGGTCTCTCTCAACCCTCTTCCTCCCGGTGTTGCACAAATGCACTCGCCGGTTTTACTCCTTGATCCTTTCCCTTGCAGAGGAGGAATCGAACATTTACAAACTTCCGAGGCGCACCACACGACGTCTTGGTGGCTCCTGGCGACTCCTAGCCGTCTAGGAGACCTCAATCTCTAAGAGAAACAAATGGAATGCAGATCCGCTCTTGGAAATCGCTCTAGTGCTCAAATGAACTTTCACGGTTTGAAATCTTAGCACTAGAACTCAATTTGCTTCACCTCTCAATAAATGTCTCAAAGAAAACTCAAAGAGAGAGAGAGCAAGAGAATAGCCTAGAAGCAATAAATGTTCAGCATAAGATCTGCCCTCATAAATGAGGGAGGGGGTGGAGTATTTATAGCCAAGACACAAAAACTAGCCATTATGCACTGTGTCAGACACACATCGGACTATCCGATGTGTGAAAATCTCCAGATCGACTCCATCCTAAATTCAAATTCTTTTGAACCAAAAGCACAGATCGGACTATCCGATGATAAACATCGGACTTTCCGATGTTTCCAGAGAGCACTCAAAAACCCAATTACTTTGAAAATTTTCTAAGTGTATATCGGACTGTCCGATATCAAACATCGGACTGTCCGATAATTTCAGAGAGTACCAATTTTCAAAGATGTTTCAAAAAACTTTCTAAGTCTATATCGGACTGTCCGATATTAACCATCGAACTATCCGATATTTCCAGAGAGCACCCTTTTCAAGTCCTTTAGAAAAAATTCTCTAAGTCCTCATTGGACTATCCGATGTCAACTATCGGACTATCCGATAATTCCAGAAAGGACTTAGTTTAGAACACACACTCACAACGGAAAATCCGATAGTATCGGACTATCCGATATTTCACATCGGACAATCCGATAAAAATAGCAAGTTAAAAACAGCGATGTGAGTGTCGTGCTTCGTGTCTCTCAATTCTAATTTTGTAATAGAAGTTCATCTCAGCATAGAGACTTTTTCTAAAGCATCTACATTCCATCCCTCTTGATAGTACGGCGATCCTATTGACTCAAAACAAATGTAAAATCTACACAGACTCAACGCCGTTCTTCTTTTCCCCTTTTTGAGGGTCATCAACGTCCGTGGATGCGTTTCACTTGGGACTATTACCTGTTCATAAACTTATTGAAACTATTAGTCCCTTAAACATTTGTCATTAATCAACCAAAACACAATTAGGGGCCTAGATGCACTTTCAATCTTCCCCTTTTTGGTGATTGATGACAACATGATTAAAGCTTATCAATAATGAGTGAATAATAATTTTATGAACACATAAGATATGTTGAGCTCCCCCTAAATATGTGCATTAGAAATTTGAGTGGAGATCAAATGCACATTTTAGCGAAGAAATTTAAAAAGGAGCTCCCCCTATATCTTTGCATTCAAGTGAGTTGCAACAAGTAATAGAGCTTTATATTATAAGGTCTTCCACCCGGTTGCATCCTCTTCAGAATATCACGAGTGTAAGAGAGGATACGGGACGCATCACCTTCCTTCGGAGCTATAGACTTTCTGAGGAGTCTGTTTGCTGCGGCAGGCATCGGCTTCAAAAACTTTATATATCTGGGCTCGAAGGCGGTGTCTTCAACATACAGAGAGTTAAGATTATCTGCTGTCAGCAAACGTGTGTTGTGAAGATCATCTCTGTCAATTGCTTCGGCGGCTTTGAAACCCAGAAGTTGACCAAATCTGCCGATAGACATTCTGTAGCGGACACCTTCAGTCATCCAAGTCATATAGTTAGGCTCGACGAAGACGGTCGCATAGAACTGAGCAATCAATTCAGTATTCCAATCTTGCTTCAAACTCATGATCCGTTTGATTCCAAGCCTCTCATAGGCTTCGATGACTTCGTTAAAAACAGGGTCGTCGAGTCCTTCCATATACTCCCAGTCTATCCACTGCATGTTGACTGTGGGGCTCTTCCGAGGAAGTATAACTGTCTCATAGAAGTCTTGTTGAAAGAAGTTCCAGAAACGCTGATCTGAAGAAAATCTGCTTTTAGTCCACGGATTGACTGATCTCTCCTTTTTGACCAATCCGGACTTGCCCTTATAGCTCATTACTTGCCGCTGAAGGTCGGGTCATCTGGAAGGCTTGAACATCATGGGGCAAGGTAGGAGATCGTCTTCTTCTTATGCAGCCGGTCCCTTTCCCTTGTTAGCTTGAGAGGGAGCACTGGAAGCGGCCTCTTTGCCCTTCCTCGAAGAGACAGGAGCATCAGAGGGAGGAGCACGAGCAGGAGGAGCGTCATCTTGACGACTGGGCTCAGAAATAGAAATCCCCTTTTGCTTGGGCCCTTTGGAGACAACCAGCTTCTTATATTTTCCAGCTCCAGGATTTTGAGTTGGGACAGCTTCCACTTCGTGTTCATCTTCTTCTAACACAGCCGCTGAGGTGTCTGAGGGTTTTCCTCGCCCTGATATAGCCTTAGTCCGCTTGTCAGTGGGAGTCTTCCTTTTGAATTTGCCCTGGTCATCAGAATGTAGCATCCTCTTCAACTTCTCGCCCTTATCATCACCAGCAGCCATGGCAAGGATATAGAAGAATGGATGAAGAAAACTGAGTCGATAAGCGACGGATAGGAGAGAAACTAGCCATTTTTGTAACTTACTGGAAACATCGGATAATCCGATATTTTGGTTCGGACTGTCCAATGATAAATATCGGATAGTCCGATATCCAAAGTCGGATAGTCCGATATTCACGGCAAGAACAAGAATGTCAATTTCTCGAAATTGATCCACACATTTTGCAACAAATTTGTGGTACACCATCCTAGAGTGTAAGGGAACGATCCTACTGAAGAACTTTTTGAAAGAATTTCAACGGAGATGAGAAACCCTAAAAAGAGAGAATTAGGGTTACCTTAAGGAAAACTCCAAATTGCGGAGAAGAGAGGAGTTAATCCTCGAGGGGAAGGGTCAAGATGAAGGAGAATATTCCTTGCGCTGCAGATGGAGGGAATGGAGCACCAAAATCGCCAGAGAGGAGAAGACTTGGAAAGATTTGAATAGAGTGAGCACGGGGGGAGAGAGAAACCCTTCGACTTCACTTAAAACCTCCCCACATCGGATAGTCCGATAAGGACATCGGACATTCCGATGTGTGCAGACTCCCAGATATCGGACAGTCCGATATAATATATCGGATAGTCCGAAGAGTCCAAGATCACAGAAAACGGATAATCTGATATGAGAGATCGGATAATCCGATATGTGCAACTATCCAGCACACAGAAATTTGACTATGAGGAATGAGCTAATATGAATTGTGAACACTTTAGGTGTCTCCTCACTTATGATCAACGAGCACGCATGCACTTAGAGCAATGATCACAAATGTTTTGACTTCAAACCAAGAATCAAATCAAAACAATTTTTCAAATAACACACAACTTTTGAAATACATTTTGGTTGAAATCAAGTGAACATAGTACATAATGTATGCAACCTTTCCAGCCAAGTTCCGAGAATATAAAATGTTTAGTCCACTTCTCAAATCACAGAATCTCTTTTCATCAAGAGGCTTGATGAAAATATCGGCTAATTGATCATTTGTGCTCACATGTTAGATATCGATATCGCTTTTAGTGGAATGATCTCTTAGGAAATGATGGCGAATATCGATATGCTTGGTACGGGAATGTTGCACGGGATTGTTGGTAATTTTTATGGCGCTCTCATTGTCACACAAGAGTGGAACGTGGTTATAGGTTAGGCCATAATCATTTAACGTTTGTCTCATCCAAAGCAATTGGGCGCAACAACTCCTAGCCGCTATATACTCGGCTTCGGCTGTGGATAAGGCTACGGAATTTTGTTTCTTGGAAGACCAAGAAACAAGGGATCTACCTAAGAATTGACAAGTTCCCGAGGTGCTCTTCCTATCCACTTTACATCTTTGGATACCAAAGCCCAAAATGAGGAGTGTGCACTAAATATCTCAAGATTCTTTTTACGGCCACCATGTGGCACTCTTTAGGAGTGGCTTGAAATCTTGCACACATGCACACACTAAGCATAATATCGGGTCTAGATGCACAAAGATAAAGTAGAGAGTCGATCATCGAACGATATACCTTTTGGACGATAGGTTTACCTTCTTTGTCGAGGTCTAGATGTCCGTTGGCTTGCATGGGTGTTTTGATTGGCTTGGCGTTCTCCATACCGAATTTCTTGAGCATGTCCTTGATGTACTTGGTTTGGCATATGAAGGTCCATTCCTTAAGTTGCTTGACTTGAAAGCTGAGGAAGAACTTCAATTCACCCATCATGGACATCTCGAATCTTTTTGTCATGATCCTGCTAAACTCCTTGCACAATTGTTCATTAGTAGACCCGAATATAATGTCATCAATATATATTTGACAAACAAATAAATCATTATTAATATGTTTAGTAAAGAGAGTAGGGTCAGCCTTTCCGACTACAAAACTTTGTTCGAGGAGAAAATCACGAAGACACTCGAACCATGCTCTTGGTGCTTGCTTAAGTCCATAAAGAGCCTTGTGTAGGAAGTAGACGTGGTCCAGAAAGTTTGGATCCTCGAAGCCGGGTGGTTGCTCAACGTAGACCATCTCGGAGAGTGGTCCATTCAAGAAGGCGCTTTTCACGTCCATTTGATACAACTTAAAATCATGGTGAGTAGTAAAGGCAAGTAATATTCTAATAGAATCAAGCCTAGCTACGAGAGCATATGTTTCATCGAAATCCAAACCTTCGATTTGCGTGAAACCTTGAGCAACTAACCGGGCTTTATTTCTAGTCACTACGCCATGCTCGTCTTGCTTGTTCCGAAATACCCATTTGGTTCCAATCACGTTTTGCTTGGGCCTTTCGACAAGCTTCCAAACTTGATTTCGCTCGAAATTGTTTAGCTCTTCTTGCATAGCCATCACCCAATCCGGATCTTATAATGCTTCTTCTACCTTCAGTGGCTCAAGAGAAGAAACAAACGAGTAAAATTCACAAAAATTTACAACTCGAGATCTAGTGGATACTCCCTTGTTAATATCTCCGAGGATATTGTCAACTGGATGATCTCGTTATATACTTTGATGAACTCTTGGATGAGGGACCGTCGCATTTGATTTTTGGATAGGGCTACCATCATCTTGAGCGGTGTTCGAGCCATCTTGAACTTGCATAGACGAAGTAGGAGCATCACCCGAAACATCCAAAGTTGCATCCGGACTCTTAGGACTAGTTCGGATATTCTAAGTCATATTTCGGGCATCTTGAGTTGGAGTGCTCGGGATTGCTTCCTGCTCAAGTGGTCTTACTTCCCCAATTGTCAATTTCTTGATTGCTTCGCATGGAGGTTATTCCCTGGCAATCACAGCACGATCAATTTGTTCTACTTGAGAACCATTAGTTTCATCAAATGTTACGTCACACGAGATTTCAACTATACCAGTGTTGTTGTTGAAAACTCGGTATGCTAGGCATTTGACCCATAACCAAGTAAGAACCCTTCATCCACTTTAGGAGCAAATTTAGAAGACTTAGCTTGCTTGTTGAGAATATAGCATTTGCTTCCAAAGACTCGAAAGTATGAAACATTTGGTTTCTTGCCAGTGAGTAGCTCGTACGCCGTCTTCTTTAGGATCTTGTGAAGATATAGGCGGTTGGTGCTGTGGCACGCAGTGTTGATGGCCTCCGCCCAAAATTTGTCGGAGACCTTATACTCGTCAAGCATCGTGCGCGCCATCTTGATGAGTGTAGATTCTTCCTTTCGGCTACTCCATTTTGTTGAGGAGAATAGGGAGTCGAAAACTCATGCTTGATGCCTTCTTCATCGAGATACTCCTCCACACCGGTGTTCTTGAATTCGGTGCCGTTGTCACTCCGAATTCTCTTGATCTTTACTTCAAATTCGTTTTGAGCCCTTCTCAAGAATTTCTTTAAAGTTCCTTGGGCTTCACTTTTATCATGCAAGAAAAATACCCAAGTAAATCGAGAAAAATCATCAACAATAACTAAACCATACTTGTTTCCTCCGATGCTTATATATGTGACTGGGCCGAACAAATTCATGTGAAGCATCTCCAATGGTCTTGAGGTAGTCATCACGTTCTTGGCGGGATGAGAGGCTCCAACTTGCTTCCCGGCTTGACACGCGCTACACACCCTATCTTTCTCAAAGACAACATCTGTTAATCCTAGGATGTGATTGCCTTTAATGAGTTTGTGAAGGTTCCTCATACCAACATGAGTAAGTCGGCGATACCATAACCAACCCATGCTAGATTTAGCCATTAAGCACGTTTCAAGGTTAATTCTATCCGTAGTAAAGTCTATGAGATAGAGATTTCCCTTTAAACGATCCTTAACGGCTATTGAACCATCATCCCTCTTAACGACTTCCACACCCTTATCACTAAACACACAATTGTAGCCCGCTTCACATAATTGAGCAACGGATAACAAATTGTAGCATAGTGATTCAACTAGCAAAACATTGTTTATATGAAAATCATTTGTAATGAGAATCTTACCCAAACCTACCACTTCACCTTTTCCATTGTCACCAAAAATGATACTTTCACTATTTGTTCCATTTGCATCCAAATGTGCGAACATCGCCCTTTCTCCGGTCATATGATGTGTGCATCTGCTATCCAAAATCCAACTTAATCCACCGGAGATGTAGGCCTACAAAATGAAATTTAGTTTTTGCTCTTTGGTACCCAAACTTGTTTAGGTCCGCGCACGTTAGTGACAAGTGATTTGGGGACCCAAATAGATCGTACACTAGAAGCATTTTTGGGCTTACCCCCAATATGACAAGCAACTACTCTACCAAGGCTAGTCCTTTTTAGCACATAAGAAGCAAAGAAAGTAGATTGAGCCTTATACTTAGAGGTTCCTTCGGCCTTAACGAAGTGGATGGGCTTGTTCAAAGGAGCAACCACGATGTGGCTTCCTTTGCCCTTGGGTGGAACATACCCAAGCCCATGTTTCATGAGGTTACCTTTGCGCTTACCGAGGAATTCCTCTAATCCTTTGCTAGCCTTATAGGACTTTTGTAGTCCATCTTCAAGCATTCCCTTGAGTTTCTCATTTTCATGAGCTAATACTTGCAAAGTCTCAAGGTTAGTGGCACAAGCATTAATATTTACGTTGTAGCATCTAGCACATCCATTGCTAGTAGAGGGTAATGAATAATTGGAGTTAATGGTTGAGGTGATAGGAGGGCTATTCTTGAGATCAACAAGCTTCAACTCTAGAGCCTTGCAAACATCCTTTGCTTTAGCAAGTTCCTCTTCAAGTGAAGCATTGGTGATTTCAAGACTAGTCATTTCAGATTTGGTCAATTTTGAGCTCTTGACCAATTCTTCATTTTTCTTTCTTTCAAAAGATAAACTCTTTTCTAGCTCACGATTTTTCTCCTTTTCAAGGATGAGCAAATCCTCTTGAGCCTCGAGAGTAGCTTCCTTTTGTTCTACAATTTCCTCCAATTTTTTAATATCTTTTAAAAGCAAATTTAACTTATGAATATCAAAGTCCTTCATGGACATGAACGTAATGTCAACATCATCATCATCACTATCACTATTGCACTCATCTAGGCAATTATCAACAATAGAGGGAGTGGTGGTTTTCGATGATACCTTGTGCCCCTTTACCATAAGGCACATCGGAGCTTCTTAATCTTCGTCGCTCAAGTTGTCGAAGAGGCTCTTCGACTTTGTCGATGAAGTAGCAATGGCGACGGAGGCGAGTCCACCCTCATTGTCGGAGTTAGACTCGGAGTCGGAGTTGAAATTGGAGTTGGAGTCGGAGTCCCACTCCTTTCCAATGTAGGCACGACCCTTGCCCTTGTACTTCTTGCTCTTCTCCTTTTCCTTTCTCCGTTACTTGTCTTTCTTATGAGGCTTCTCCTCTTTCTTCTCCTTTTGCGGGCACTCGACAATGAAGTGGCCGGGTTCACCGCATTCATAGCATCTTCTGGTATAGTGTCTACCCTTTGATTTGCTTCCAAAGTTCTTTGAGTAACCTCCCGATTTAAAGTTCTTCTTTTTGAAGAATTTGTTGAATCTTCTTACAAATAGAGCCATGTCTTCATTAGTCAATGGGCCACATGACTCTTCATCCTCACTAGTGCTCTCTTCTGCTTGGCGCACAATCTTGACGGTCTTCAAAGCAATGCCTTTCTTCTTTCCCGATTTGAGCTCTTCTACAACCTCCGCCTCCTTTATCATCATTTCATCCATCATTAGCCGACCGATAACATCATGAGGCGTCAATGTGTCGAAGTTAGGCCGGTCTCAGATTAGTTGAACAAGATTGCGGTTGGTAGGGGTGATTACGCGAAGAATGATCTTCACCACAGCCTTGTCAGTAAGATCGGTGCACCCAAGACCCTTAGCTTGATTCACAAGCACCATCAAGCGGTCAAACATCTTTGTGTATGATTCACCTTCTTCCAAGGTAAAGCGGCTTAGCTCACCAATAATGAGCTCAATTTTTGATTCGCGGACACTTGAAATCCCTTCATGAGTAACCATGAGTCTATCCCATATTGCCTTTGCTTCTTTGAGTCCATCGACTCGGTTGAATTCGGAATCACTCAAGGCATTGAACAAGGCATTGACGGTCAAGTCATTGAAATGTTGAGCTTTGTCTTCTTCAGGAGTGAGATTGTTTGGATCAACGGGCTTGAAACCTGTTTCTACAATCTTCCAAATAGAAGGGTGAAGTGATCTCAAATGCATCTTCATCTTGTGTTTCCACGCGGCATAGTGAGTGCCATCGAAGTGAGGTGCTCTACCGGAGGATACGGAAACATAAGATGAAGAGCTTGAGACTCCGAAAGGAGGATATTGATAAGGAATCTCAACCCCTTTACTGGAACCCGTGCCCTTGTCTTGGTCACGGCTTCCGTCACTCTTCTCTATTAGCGACATTTTGATTCTCCAAGCGGTTAAGCCAAACTACGGAGATTTGGCTCTGATACCAATTGAAGGATCGAGATAGTCGCCTAGAGGGGGTGAATAGGCGATTATAAAATTTAATCTAAATTCGCAGCGAAAAAGAATCGGACTGTCCGACTTTGTATACCAGACTATCCGATATGCACAATCGGATTATCCGATCTGAGTAAGAACAATCAGATTTATCACAAGTTAGAGTTAAACAAGAGTAAGCAATGAAGGAATAGAAGGTTAGTTACAACAATTACTTCAAGACGAATTTAATCAAAGCAACAAGAAAAGACCAAACCAAAGATTTGATGCACGGTTAGTTTTTCCCGAAGTTCGGATCCTTGAGGAGATCCTACGTCTCTGTTGAGGCGGCTTGGTCACACTTGAGCCGGGGTCTCTCTCAACCCTCTTTCTCCCGGTGTTGCACAAATGCACTCGTCGGTTTTACTCATTGATCCCTTCCCTTGCGAAGGTGGAATCGAACCTTCACAAACTTCCGAGGCGCGCCACATGACGTCTTGGTGGCTCCCGACGACTCCTAGCCATCTAGGAGACCTCAATCTCTAAGAGAAACAAATGGAATGCAGATCCGCTCTTGGAAATCGCTCTAGTGCTCAAATGAACTTTCACGGTTTGAAATCTTAGCACTAGAACTCAACTTGCTTCACCTCTTGTCGAGGTTTGTTACCGACAATAATTAAAAGGGGGCTAAGCGCTGGATCGGAAACTCGATGGTAGCACAAGACACGGGAAATTATACAGGTTCGGGCTCTCGTGGTGGAGATAATACCCTAGTCCTGTGCTCTGGAATTATGAGTAGCTAACTTATTTTCTGATGATGTTGTCTTATGTTTTTCCTCCCTGCCCCTCCCTTTATATAGCAGAGGAGGGCGGTTACAAAAAGGAGTCCCACTCGGATATGAGGTGGAGATTATATCTCTTTCCTTATCCGTTATACATGATAGCGGCTAGGATTACAATTGTATCCTCCTTAAGCAGGGTTGGTTTCCATCTTCGGGGTTTTCTTATTGCGCATGGCGGCCTGCCTCCTAAGCAATACCCATCTTCATGTAGTCAGCCTGGCCCATCCCCTCTTGGGTGGTCCTCTCGGCCCGCCATGCAGATACCTGGGGTCCATATACTCCACAGTAGCCCCCGAGTGCTTCGCGATCGAATTGCCGCCTTCTGTCGCATGAACCGAGTCAAGCTTCACGCCGAGTGCTTCGATTCTTGATGTAGTTTCCCAACTTGTTTTCCTTTCGGTAGAGTGCCCATTGTAGGCAAAGAGATCGTGAAGGACTCAATAGAGCTCCACGCGTTGAATTATATCCGACTGTCGTGGCATACAGCTGGTGGCTCATCATGGGGCATACCATATCCCAAACGATATCTGAAGTCAAAACGCTTTTCCGCTCAAAGGCGAAATTCAGCGCCGCTCCTTTAAATTCATTACTTGAAGTTCTTGATGTAAATCGTTGAGCGTTAGCCCACACGCGTCGCATCCAAATTTAGTAGCCCTGAAATCATGTATATGCATAACTTAAGCCATGTAAAAACAACTCACTCGGATGTGAGGTCCGACTGGTTTATATATAATTTTAGAGTTTTTTACTCCTTTTCCTTATTGATTCTGAATTCATCCGAGTGGTTTTGACTCTTTTTGTTTAAGCACTCGCCTGACTAGTCTAGCCCCGAGCGTCGGAGTCGGCTCATGGCTCTTTTTCGTGCACGCTTTTGGGTGACTAAAGTTCGCCGTTCATGGGGTCGAGCTTCACAACTCGGAATTAACTTTTCGGAATCATTTGCAATCGTTAAGAAAAGATGTGCGATCGCACACTATTAGGTGTAGCCCCGACTTCATTGCTTAGTTGTGGATTAACTAAGTAGCAAGTCAAGAAAGCCAACAATTTTATTCATAATGACAAAATTGAGTAAAAGCGACTTAGCTACTTTATGCTCCATATGTTCTCGACGATCGTGCGTCCTTGCTCATGGCGCAGCATGGCTCGTGGCCGTGCGAAAGGTGGTGCTTTCGGCGCAGGCTCGGGCGCAGGCGTTGGCGGGCGCAGCGTTAGCTCGTGGCCGTCGCGAAAAGTGGCGCTTCGAAGCGTGGCGTGGCTCGTGGCCGTGCGAAAGGTGGCGCTTCGGCGCGGCGTTGGCTTCGTGGCCGTGCGAAAGGTGGCGCTTCGAAGCGCGGCGTGGCTCGTGGCGTGCGGCGGTGGCGCTTCTGGCGCGGCGTGGCTCGTGGCCGTCTGCGAAAAGTGGCGCTTCGGCGCGGCGTAAACTCGTGGCGTCCGAAAAATGGCGCTTCAGCGCGGCGTAAACTTCGTGGCCGTGCGAATTGGCGCTTCGAAGCGCGGCGTGCTTCGTCTTGCGTGCGAAAGTAACCTTCGGGCGCAGTGTGGCTTCGTGGCCATGCGAAGTTGGCGCCGGGCGCGGCGTGGCTTCGTGGCGTCTTGAAAAGTGGCGCTTCGAAGCGCGGCGTGGCTTCGTGGCCGTCGTAAAATTGGCGCTTCGGCGCGGCGTGCTTCGTGGCCGTGCGGCGGTGGCGCTTCGAAACGCAGCGTAGCTCTTGGCCGTCTTGAAAAGTGGCGCTTCGGCGCGGCGTGGCTCTTAACGTCTTGCGAAAGTGGCGCTTCGAAGCGCGGCGTAGGCTCGTGGTCATCTTGAAAAATGGCGCTTCGGGCGCGGCGTAAACTCGTGGCCGTGCCGGATTGGCGCTTCAGGCGCATAGCGTAAACTTCGTCGCCGTCTTAAAAAATGGCGCTTCGGGCGCGGCGTAAACTCGTGGCCGTGCGAGTTGGCGCTTCAAGCGCGGCGTGGCTCGTGGCGTCGCGAAAAGTGGCGCTTCGAAACCTGGCGTGGCTTCGTGGCCGTGCGCCGGTTGGCGCTTCGGGCGCGGCGTGGCTTGTGGCGCGTGCGAGAAGGTGGCGCTTCGGCGCGAGCATAGCTCTTAGCCGTGCCGAAGGTGGCGCTCATGGCGCAGCGCTAGTGGTCGCTAATCTGAACATCTCCTTTATCGTAGTTGGCGACCTCGAGATATCTTTTTGATCAAGTTGGCGTCGTTGACTCCTTTACGAAAAACCGCTATGACGCATCGATCCGAGATGTTCTTCGCAAGATGATTGCAATACCTTCTAGTCGCCAGACTCCAAACCGTGTGCAACCGCCGGACTTCTAGTCACTATGCATACGCGGGTCTTCAGGTCGTCGAATCGTGCAGGACCCAGCTGCAGGAAACAATGAAAGCACAAATCCTAGATAATTTCCTAAACTTTTTCCTTAATTCTTCTCCTCTTCTCTTGCTTTCTTTCTATTCTTCTTGCACTTGCCTGGCCTTTGCCGCCTTTGTGGCACAATTCTGTAGCGATTCCTTTGTAGCACAGTCTTTATCAGCGCGCCGAATTTTTAAATCGCTCGCCGGAATTCTTCTGCCGTCTCTTACGAAACTCTTCGTTTTTCTTCTTTCTCTACCGAGCCACGCTTCCCCTTTCCTTCGTGCGGCTGCGTCTTTTATTCTTCGCGTGTGCGTACTCGATGGTCGACTCGGACACAGCTTCGCCCATCGCGTGTGTGCTCGACCGACTCGGACACGACTTCATCTGACTCCGTTACCTCTCGGCGTCTGCGGCCCTCTGATTGGCGGCCTGCATGTATGCACTAAAGAAACTACGGCTGGGGCCAATGATGCCTGGAGGTTCTTCGGCTACTTTCCAGTCGCTTATACTTGCGCCGCCGGCCGAAAGAAAAACCTCTCACGCCAAACAGATCTTTAGTCGCCATCAAGTTTGCTGAGATTGATCTTAGCGCAGCCCCTACCTGGCGCGCCAACTGTCGAGGTTTGTTACCGACAATAATTAAAAGGGGGCTAAGCGCTGGATCGGAAACTCGATGGTAGCACAAGACACGGAAAATTATACAGGTTCGGGCTCTCGCGGTGGAGATAATACCCTAGTCATGTGCTCTGGAATTTTGAGTAGCTAACTTATTTTCTGATGATGTTGTCTTATGTTTTTCCTCCCCGCCCCTCCCTTTATATAGCAGAGGAGGGCGGTTACAAAAAGGAGTCCCACTCGGATACGAGGTGGAGATTATATCTCTTTCCTTATCCGTTATACATGATAGCGGCTAGGATTACAATTGTATCCTCCTAGCGAGGTTGGTTTCCATCTTCGGGTTTCCTTATTGCGCATGGCGGCTGCCTCTGAGCAACATGTCGACGTTGTTAATGGCAATAATGAAAAGGGGCTACGCTACTGGATCGGAAGCTTCGATGGTAGCACAAGACACGAGAAGTTATCTGAGTTAGGGCTCTCGCGATGGAGATAATACCTAGTCTGTGCTCTGGAATTATATGTGGCTAGCTAATAGCTGATGATGTTGTCTTCTGCCCGGTCCCCTCTCCTTCTCCCCCACCCCCCTTTATATAGCGGAGGAGGGCGGTTACAAAGGAGAGTCCTAATCGGTTACAAGGTGGAGATTATATCTCTTTCCTAATCCGTTTAATATGATAACGGATAGGATTACAATTGTATCCTCCCTAAGCAGGGTCGGTTTCTATCTTCTGGGTTTCCTTGCTGCGCATGGCAGCCTGCCTCTTGGGCAATATCCATCTTCATGTACTCGGCTTGGCCTATCCCCTCCCGGGTGGTCCTCACGACCTGCCATGCAGATACCCAGGGTCCATATACTCCACAGTAGCCCCCGAGTGTTTTGCGATCGAGTTGCCGCCTTCCTGGTCGTAGCCCAACTGAGTCATGTTTCACGCCGAGTGCTTCCAGTTCTTGATGCAGCTTTCCAACTGGTTTTTTCCTTCACCGAGTGCCCATTGTAGGCAAAGAGATCGTGAAGGACTCAATAGAGCTCCACGCGTTGAATTATATCCGATTGTCGTGGCGTACAGCTGGTGGCCCATCATGGGGCATACCGTATCTCAAATGATATGCAGAAGTCAAAAAACGCTTTTCCCGCCCATGGCGAAATTCAGCGCCGCTCCTTTTAAATTCGTCACTGAAGTTGCTGGTGTCGTCGTTGAAGCATTTGCCCACACGCGTCGCATCCAAGTTTATCAGTCCTGAAATGAAATCATGCATGTGCAGAACTTAGGCCGTGTAAAAACAACTCACTCGGATGTGATGTCCGACTGGTTTGTGTATAATTTTAGAGTTTTTTACTTCTTTTCCTTATTGATTTTGAATTTATCCGAGTGGTTTGACTCTTTTTGTTTAAGCACTCTGCCCGACTAGTCTAGCCCCCGAGCGTCAGGAGTCGGCTCATGGCTCTTTTTCCCAGGCACACGTTTTGGGTGACTAAAGTTCGCCGTTCATGGGGTCAGAGCTTCTCAACTTGGAATTAACCTTTCGGATTCCTTTGCAATCGTTAAGTAAAAGAAGAAAAATACAACTCGAGAAAAAAGATGTGCAAGCACACTATTAGTGTAGCCCCGACTTCATTGCTTAGTTGAGGATCAACTAAGTAGCAAGTCAAGAGGAAAGTCATGAACGAACAGTATTTCTTAATGTAGGAAACAATAAATGACCCAAAGAGTGTTAGCATGCTTAACACTATTAAAGGTAGCCCCGACTTCTTTGCTTAGTTGAGGATCAACTAAGTAGTAAGTCAAAAAGCCAATAATTTTATTTATAATGACATAATTTGAGTAAACAATGACTTAGCCGCTCTATGCTCCATATGTTGCGACGATCGTGTCGTCCTTGCTCGTGGTGTAGGCATAGGTTTGCAGTCGAGTCGTAGGTGGCGCTCGGGGCGTAGGCGTAGGCTCGTGGCCGTCTTGGAGTTGGCGCTTCGAAGCGCGGCGTGGCTCTTGGCGTCTGCCGAGTTGGCGCTTCGAAGCGCGGCGTGGCTCTTGGTCATGCGAAGTTGGCGCTTCAGCGCGGCGTGGCTCTGGTCGCGCCGGTTGGCGCTTCGAAGCGCAGCGTGGCTTCGTGGGCGTCGCGGAGTTGGCGCCGGCGCGGCGTGGCTCTTAGCCGTGCCGGTTGGCGCTCGGGCGCGGCGTGGCTCGTGGCGTGCGAAGTTGGCGCTTCGAAGCGCGAGCAAACTCTCGTGCGTCGCGTTGGCGCTTCGGCGCGCGGCGTGGCTCAGCGGCGCGGCATAGCGTGGCTCGTGGCGTCGAAGTTGGCGCTTCGAAGCGCGGCGTAAACTCTTAGCGTCCGGGTTGCGCTTCGAAACGCAGCGTAAGGCTCTTGGTCGTCTTGGGAGGTGGCGCTCTGAGTTGTTGTAGTAGCCAGAAAAGCGATCGAAAGGCTTGAGCGGTACAATTTGAAGTTTGTATAATCGGCGAATCGATCGGAGGGAGCGCCAGTTTCGTGCTTCCATGCATTATATGTGTCGGGCTTATCTGACACCAAAATAATTTCTGAAACAATAATCGGGAAGAAATTTTAGTAGTATCTTTTGCAAAAATTACCCGAGTGATCCGAATAATTTTTAAACCACTCGGATATATATAAAAATTGTTGCATATTTAAATGCATAATTTAAATATTAGAAAGACTTATTTGTTAGCTCGCCGACTAATCTTGGCCTGGTTTACATAGCTGGTTGCCGTTGTACACTCCGAGTCCGAATGACCGAGCCACCTGGTGAAAACTCCTCGAGGTGGTCCCGTCTGGTGAAAACTCCTTGAGGTGGCCACTTTGGTGAAAGCTTCGCGCCGCAGACTTCTCCGCGAGAGCATATATGGCAGGCCCGAGAACCTGCGCGTGCTGGCCTCGATCTCTTGCATCTCCGTGGCGAGCCCGGAGATCAGGTACGCCACGCTAGCCTCCCTGCTGTAGTCGGAGTACTTGAGGCGGAATTCCTTCACGCTGTTGGAGTAGCTCGTCCACGTCATTGATAAGCCACTTCACGTAGATGATGAAGTTCCTGACCGCGCCGGTTTGGAGGCCGCCGGCGGCTGAGATGTGGCCGCTCTTCCTGTGTTGTCCTTGACGTCCTACTATTGGCGATGTAGTGTATGGCCCGTATTTGTCTTGGCGTCGCGAAGCGAAGGCATGGACCGAGTACGCGTGGTTCACCGGGTTCAGCAGCCGGAAGATGGAGCTGTCGTCGCCGTCGGAGATGAGGATGATGAAACCCCCTCTATCCTGCCTCTTCTGATCTGTCCATCCTTCCGCTGCTTTGAAGATCGCCATCAAGCTTGCTGTGATTGATCCTAGCGCAGCCCCTACCGGGCGCATAACCGCCGACGTTTGTTACCGACAATAATGAAAAGGGGGCTACTGTGGCTGGACCCAAACTTCGATGGTAACACAAGAACACCCGATGTATCTGAGTTAGGGCTCTCGCGATGGAGATAATACCTAGTCTGTGCTCTAGAATTATATGTGGCTAGCTAATAGGCGATGAGATCTGTCTTGTGTCCTTTTCCTCTCCTCCCCACCCCCTTTATATAGCGGAGGAGGCGGTTACAAGAAGAGTCCTAATCGGTTACAAGGTGGAGATTGTATCTCTTTCCTTATCAGTTAAACATGATAGCGGATAGGATTACAATTGTATCTTCCTAAGTGGTCGGTTTCCATCTTAGGGTTTCCTTCTTTGCGCATGGCACTGCCTCTTGGGCAATACCCATCTTCATGTACTCGGCTTGGCCTATCCCCTCCCGGGTGGTCCTCACGACCTGCCATGCAGATACCCGGGGTCCATATACTCCACAAATACCCATCTTCATGTAGTCGGCCTGGCCCATCCCCTCTTAGGTGGTCCTCTCGGCCCGCCATGCAGATACCTGGGGTCCATATACTCCACACCTCTCAATAAATGTCTCAAAGAAAACTCAAAGAGAGAGAGCAAGAGAATAGCCTAGAAGCAATAAATGTTCAGCATAAGGTCTGCCCTCATAAATGAGGGAGGGAGTGGAGTATTTATAGCCAAGACACAAAAACTAGCCGTTATGCACTGTGTCAGACACACATCGGACTATCCGATATGTAACATCGAACTGTCCGATGTGTGAAGATCTCCAGATCGACTCCATCCTAAATTCAAATTCTTTTGAACCAAAAGCACAGATCGGACTATCCGATGATAAACATCGGACTTTCCGATGTTTTCAGAGAGCACTCAAAAACCCAATTACTTTGAAAATTTTCTAAGTGTATATCGGACTGTCCGATATCAAACATCGGACTATCCGATAATTCCAGAGAGTACCCATTTTCAAAGATGTTTCAAAAAACTTTCTAAGTCTATATCGGACTGTTCGATATTAACCATCGGACTATCCGATATTTCCAGAGAGCACCCTTTTCAAGTCCTTTAGAAAAAATTCTCTAAGTCCTCATCGGACTATCCGAGGTCAACTATCGGACTATCCGATAATTCCAAAGAGGACTTAGTTTAAAACAAACACTCACAACGGAATATCCAATAGTATCGGACTATCCGATATTTCACATCGGACAATCCGATAAAAACAGCAAGTTAAAAACAGCGATGTGAGTGTCGTACTTCGTGTCTCTCAATTCTAATTTTGTAAAAGAAGTTCATCTGAGCATAGAGACTTTTTCTAAAGCATCTACATTCCATCCCTCTTGATAGTACGGTGATCCTATTGACTCAAAACAAATGTAAAATCTACACAGACTCAACGCCGTTCTTCTTTTCCCCTTTTTGAGGGTCATCAACGTCCGTGGATGCGTTTCACTTGGGACTATTACCTGTTAATAAACTTATTGAAACTATTAGTCCCTTAAACATTTGTCATTAATCATCCAAAACATAATTAGGGGCTTAGATGCACTTTTAGGAAGGCTACCACTACCCCTATTTTATACTACTCTTGAGTCACCCTTCACCCTTAGATGAGTTCCTTCTACCCAAAGGACCACCATCAATAGTTAGGATTAACTCACTCATACATGGGCTAACCTGAGACACACACATAATAGGTTTTTGCACGCTTTTCAAAGCATACTAAGTAGACCCGCTACTCTATCATCTAGAACGTGATCCAACGTTCTTCCTTGATCTAAGCAGCTTCTATCTAGCATCTTATCCATTCTTTATCTTCTAGTTTGCATCGACTCCGTCTCCGGTCATCTTCTGGTGATCCTCGATCGTCTGGACCTCTGATGCGCCTCTGAAAGCATCTAGGCCCCCATGTGGTTAAGGTTTTGGTAATTAATGACAATCAAGGCTAAAAGATTAATGATGTTTGCATGAGTAAGTTGAAAACAGGAAAATATACTCTTCAATGGACGTGGGAGTGTCACAAGTACAAAATGGAAGGAGTACACGCAAAAGAAGCGAAAGAAATGAAGGTATAAAACTTTAGAAGTATTTTCTAGTCATTTTACCGATCTTGGAGTTTGAAGTAAAGATCGGATTGTTAGAATAGTCGCCGTACTATTAAGAGGGACTTGATTTGGGTATTGATACTTGAAAGTGCATAGAATATGGCTCAATAGTTCATGTATACAATCATGCATTCGAGCGACAATTCAAAAACTGGAAAATGCCCTGAGGCCGTCACTACCACACGTGTCGAGCGGTAGTACCGCATTTGCGGTACTACCGGGGTATAGTTGGCGGTAGCTAAATAACAGAGAGTGACTTTTATGATTTTCCTCGGATCCCCTGAGGCCGGCACTACCACAGGCTGTGAGCGGTAGTACCGCATTCGTGGTACTACCGCACCAACAACGCCGGTAGCTTTATTCCAGAGGTTGTTCCTTCTCGGCTGACAAGGTGCGGTACTACCGCACCACCTCTGCGGTAGTACCGGCAATATAATTTTCACACGATAACGGCTACGTGTCAGAGCATTAATGGCGCCGTCTAGCCGTTGGGACGCAGGTGCAGTACTACCGGCCCCTAGAGGGCGGTAGTACCGGCCATGGTGCAAATTCAGCAGAAAAAGTAAATAACGGCTAGTTTGAGTGGTTGGGGGCTATAAATACCCCCTCACCTGTGCTAAGGGCTGGTTGGTGACTCCATTGAATAATCTTGAGCCCTAGAAACACTCTCCACACTCTTATGCATTCAATTCTTGTTTCTTGAGTTCTTGGAGAGAAAATTGAGTGCATTGAAAGCATTGCATTAGTTGAGCCATATTGTTTGCACTCTTGAGCTTCAAGCCCACGTCAAGTTTATTACTCTTGGAGGTTGCCGCCTCCTAGACGGCTTGGAGGCGTGAGGTTCCGGTGATCTTCACAAAAAAGCTTGTGTGAAGGCCCGGAAGGTTGTGAAGGCAAGGAGCTCGCCTACCCGGAGCGGGGAAGAGCTACCACGAGTGATCGGGTAAGGCTCAAGCGAGAGGAGCCGGCTTGAAGAAATTCAAGTCACCTCAACGTGGAGTAGGGGAGACCGGCAAGTCTCCGAGACCATGGGATAAAAATCCAAGTGTTCTTCATTTGTGGTTTGCAATTGTTATTACTCTTGAATTAATTCTAGCAATTTGATCATCTTGGTGCTACTTGGTTGAGTCTTTGATATAATTGAGTAGAGGAATCATTTAGTGATCACTAGAATTGCTAGGTATTAGAATTGCTAAAATAGTCACTTGTGCTTAGAAATCATTAATCTTGATTTTAGTGATTAAAATTTAAAAACCTCCTATTCACCCCCCCTCTTGTCGGTGTCCTTGATCCTACAAGTGCTATCAGAGCGAGGACTCTTAATTCGGGCTTTACCGCCTAAGAGTAAGGATGGCTAGTGATGGGATGTCAATAGGCAAGGCGCCATTTTTCGTTGGAACTAATTATGCATATTGGAAAATACGTATGACCGTTTACCTTAAAGTCATGAGTCCCAATATATGGAGAATTGTTAATGAAGATTATGTTGTAACTAGTGATCCCGCTCCATCGGCTGAACAAAATGAAAGATTTGTTCATCTTAATGCTCAAGCTATGAATGCTATTTTTGGTGCCTTAAATGCGGATGAATTTAATCGTATAAGTAATTTGGAAACCGCTCATGAAATTTGGAATACTCTGTCGGAAATTCACGAAGGAACATCCACTGTTAAGGAAGCAAAATTACATATGCTTAGAGTAAAATATGAGAGCTTCATTATGTTACCTCATGAAAATATAAATAAAATATATTCTAGATTAAATAATATTGTTAACGAACTCAAGGGTCTTGGTACGACCTTGAGTGATGTTGATATTGTCAGAAAAATGCTTAGGGCTCTTCCCGAGAAGTACGAGACATTGGTGACTCTATTCCTCAATTCACCGGAGTTGCCAACACTACAAGAAACAGGGAAAAATTCGTGGGCCAAAAACCCATGAATTTGCCAAAACTCCACAATTTAAGTTAAATTAGGTGGGCAAACCGTCAATTTAGTTCACGAATTTAACTCGACGAAATTAATCAATTAAATTTATGGGTACCACAATTTAAATTAAATTAAGTGAGTTCTTGAAAAACCCACAATTTAATCATAAATTAAGTGTAATTTAAAAACCCAATTTAATTTATTAAATTAAATTGGGTTTTAATATGGCCCAATTTATCGACCATTATATATATATATATATATATATATATATATATATATATATATATATATATATATATATATATATATATATATATATATCTAGTGATGACCACCCATCCAAATTTTGTATTTCATTGATGTCATTTCGATCATTATTTTGGTAATTTGATACCCAAATTATAGCAGATTACTAGCCCATTTTCCAAACCTAGAAAAGCTGTAAATAACATATATCTGAACCGGATTTAACGTGGAAAAACCCTCCAATGCGAAGGGTAAAAACCACGAACACCGCCGCAAACTTCACTATTTTCAAGAGTGTTAACAAATCATGGAGAGATCAACTCATGACGGCTTACAAGATGAACATATATAAGGCAATGACCTAGGTCAAGAATAACAACGATCCGCACGCTCGGCAAGCCTCCGTGACAGACCTCGCTCGCTCCGGCGAAGTTAGCCTTTTTCGAATTTGAATCATAATTCAATACATCCCTTTAACATAAACATAACACCAACCGAAATAACTAATAGTTACGAACAATTTGAGATAAAGTTTTGGGTCTAGGTGCAAGCGTGAGTCTGAATCATTCCTCTATCTTTCTAGCAAATGTACTATTAGAGAAATACTTTAATCCTCGAGGAGAAAATCCCATCTTATTCCAAATTGCGTACCATAGATACTTAGTCAGAAACGAGCAGCAATTGTAATTGCATACGACATGGAGATAAGAGTTATCAAGTTATATACCTTAAGCCAAGAAGACTGATCCACTAAGTCACAGAAATATACAAAAACTAAGTCAGAGAAATATACAAAATTTCGGCATGACCTCTCTAGTAAATAGGACATCCACTCAGCAGACAAAAAAATATTTGCAATTATAATATATATATCAATCTCTCAAACCAAAAGAAGACATTCTAGCAGATCCTTAGATAATCAATCTTATTCAACACAACCATCTTCACATTCAATCTTATTCAACACATCAAAATAAGTCCATCACAAGATTTAAGAGTATTACTCCACAACGATAATAGTACCCATCGCCTTCTTGTAGACAATCCGTATATCGTGCAAGCCTCGGTGAACACATCGTCGAGGTTTCTTGGTGTTCAAATTCAGCGGCGTTGTAGAGCATCTGCAGTTAACAAACCATTTCAATGTTGGTAGAATCCTCGGTATGCTATTCTTGAAGAAGATTGCATACTTACAAGCTTGTACTTTTGGTAGAGTTCTTCAAACTTTTTCTTCTTTTTTTTTCTTTATCCAATGGGTCAATCGGTAGTTCTTGTCTCTCAAGTACTCATCATAGCGGCATTTCCGAGATGTAGTTGCATTCTTGAGATGCTTCTCTCTTGGTGAAATGTGGTAGCAAAAGATATGTGCGGTTATAACAAAGTACAGGAAACAAGAAAAGAAAAACAATGAACAAATATCAATACCAAAAGAAAGCAAGCTCAGTCCCAACTATTTCCCAACATGCTTGTAATGAGTTGCATTCATCATTTGTATCAATACCTTAACTATTGTGAGCTCTTGCAAATTATAGCCTCTTTCTACAAGTTGTGTACAGTGAACCCAAATATTCATATGAGCAAGCAGCACAACAATCAGTAGAATTAATAATATGCAAAAAAAAGCTATTAGGCTCCATTTCCAAGAGAGGAATGTTACATACCCTTTTGAGTGCATCTTCTCCGGTATGGAAATTGCTTCTATAGCAATACAAGCAACCATTTCAACAGGCATTCTGTAACAGAAAGACAAAATTCACATTAGCAGAGAAAACCAGAAGTGAACATTCTAGAATACATGGAAGGGCAATTAGACACTTACGAGTGGGAGTTATTATTCCAAACATCCCACGAGCTTGGTCCCAACATGTCCATAATCTGCATATAAATTACGTTGCATCGAGAAAAATATCCCATTGATGAACATGATATTTTTAGGTAATGAAGTAACAAACCTTTCAGCTTTGTAATCGCCATGATTAATCATGAATCAAATAAGCGGAAGAAATCGTAACATCTTGGTACCAATATTGACTAAAGATGGCTTATGCGATAAGATATGATGCACAACCTATAAAGAAAACAGCGACCATTGACACTTGGGGATAGTAAGCGTGGTCTTAGTAAACACCGCAATGCTCGAGACACAACATGATTAAGAAGTTCACAAGGCAACATATTTACTCTTCACTTCATATCACAATTTTGTGGAAGACTAAAAGCAAGTTTCTCTAAATTGCTTCCTTGAAAGGCATGAACAATTTTATGCCTTTGTGTGACAACTTTTATAGGCGATGTATGTAATCATAGTTCCGGATTCATCTTTGTAGAACTCCCACAAACTAGATTCGTCGAACCCGAACCGATTTAAGGTACAGAGTTCGTATTCATAATAGAAATTGGAAGAAAAGGTGGCAAACCATGAACCTGAACCCCATATTGCGACTTGGATGAACCGTGTTATGTGCACCTTCGCTAATTGGTAAATATATAGGTATGTTATGTGCACCTAGGCCACAAGGCAATATCCAGTCGGTTTTGGTTTGTTAGGTTAGTTTGATTGTTAGGCAAGAGATTATCTAAGCCAGCCACATCTATATAAGTAACATACAACTGTCATTTGGAATTAAGCCAGCCCGCTTATGTCTATCTTCCTCCTCTAAAGTCTCTCCCCATTCAAGCCATCCTTTGCCGGCCTTCCTCGGCATGGTGTTTATCCTGTAATGATCGATCTAAGGATCATTACAAGGTATTAATGTGAATGTGGGAAGTTTATGATGTTTGGTGTTTACCAGATGATTAAAGTGTAGAGAGGTATCATTGGTAACTATATTTCCCACATCGAGACAAATTTATTATTCGGATTTTTATAAGAAAAAAAAGAATGTTGCACAAAACAAATCAAGTTTTAAGTCTTCGAAATTCATTGAGCTATCAATATTACAATACAAAGAATTAGCAAAGTCGGCAATTTGTGGGAATAATGGTCAAGCAGGTTAGTAATTTTGCAAGTTCACGTCTTAGATAGTTAGCGCATTTTAAACTTGTCAAGTACCTCTTACAAGATCACTCATCATTGACAACATGGCCCTAGAAAAATATAAAAGGGAGGTTGCTTGTCCAGCCTATGAGGATGTACAGTGTGTGGAAAATAAGACTAAAATTCACTATTGGTCCCCCAAACTTTATCTGAAACTTCAGATGTGTCTCTATGCTTTCAGTTTTGCCAATTGGATCCACAAACTTTTGCAATCTCCCATGGTAAACTCCGAATCAACGAGAATATGCTTTCATCTATTGTTATTTGAATTGAATGGAACTCCGGCCCAACAAAAACTAAGTCACCGAAATATACAAAATTTCGGCATGACCTCTCTAGTAAATAGGACATCCACTCAGCAGACAAAAAAACATTTGCAGTTATAATATATATATCAATCTCTCAAACCAAAAGAAGACACACAGGAACAAGTTTTATTTCGTTTGAACAAAAATCAAGTAGGCTATGATTATTTATGGGTTCTACCCATTGAATTCAACCTCCTCTTCCATTTCTTTTTCCCTTATGTAGCTACAGACACAAAAAGGAGCAAAATTTAGATAATGAGCCCATGACTTTCAGAGAGCTCTGCATACAACCATGGTATAATTAAAAATTATTATAAATTACCTTTCTTGAATGAGTTCAAATTGCCTCCGATCTTAGGCATCCATTTCTTAATTTCTTTGGCACTTAAGTCGAAAGACCTATCTTTGTCGAGAAAAAAATCTAAGACGAACTTCATCCCGAAACCAAATAGAAATACAAAGAATTAACAATGTTAACGAACCAATGGGGAAGACCTCGAGGCGCCGAGTAAGTCCCAGATATAGCATTTCTTGTCTGTGTTGCACATAAAACAAACTATCAACAATATAGAACAACAAATATCATACAGTTATAGTAATTTCATTGTTATGTACAGATACTGAAAATTGGTGGATTAACTAGAAAGATTGTGATGAAATAAATTTAAAATATGATGCCATCTCGGAAACATTTTACTTCCCAAGGCACAAGTAGGAGAGGTATATGATAGAACTTAGATGCAATAGACTAAGCACTAAAATGCTGATATTCTCAGCATTAGATGCTAACAAAAAATAAAACTAGCAAGGCTGGGTTGAAACTGGTTTAACGAAGTATCCACACAAGAAAATATATTAACCAATTTGAAAAGCATGGATTTGTTGAATAACTTAATAATACGTGCATGCGGTAGACTTACTTTGTTGGCGACCGTGACATTGCTTGAACATCAGTATCCTTGCTAAGAAATGAACAGCATCCTCCATCATCTAATTCAAATTTCAAAAGTATTATTACTTCAAATCTACAGATGAAAAAGGAGCAAGAACAAAGAATGCTCGGTTCATTAAAGTTTCTGATTTTGGTCGCATAAAGTACCAACCTTAAGAGTCGGGCATGGTCGAGAAACAAAAAAATCGAAGGAAATTACAAAAGTAACAGCAGAAATAGCAGCCCCAACAAATGGAGGATTCATTATTAGACTAGCAATAACACCCCAAACTTGGGTTATAGCGCAATCCCATACAAGATAAGGAACGATAGCTGTAAAGAGAATGATGTTAGGGTATTTTCTCACCGCCAACAATGACACTTTTAGGATAGGATAGAATAGAAACAAAAAGGAAATTATGACCAATCCGAAAACAAGAAAGAAATGTGAATAGGTATATTGGAAAGGCCATTTCCATACCTAACATTTTTAGCGAGTTTGCATGAGCATCGTAAACATATCTGAGTAATACCTCGGTGAATACACAACAATTGGTGGCGATAGAAGGACACGAGAAGAGTACACTCATTCAAACATTATGAGATAATCAAAGCAAATATCAAAAACTAGCATCTAATGGCTAATAGTTATCTTAGCATATATCAAACTTACAGTCAAAGCCCTTCCGTGAGAAGAAAGCGAAGCGACAAGTAACCTATAGATGCTCCAACAAAAGGCTTCTCGCAAAATTCATAAGCTAATTTAATTTGTGTGTATTTAATGAGTATAGGACAATAGTACCTCAAACCAATAAAATTAGTGAAAACAGGTTGAAAGACATGTAAGGAAGAACATGCATCACCCTCAAATAAACCCATCAGAAGGCGGCCAATGCGAGGAGAAAAGCAAGTGAACAAGCGAGTAACATCGTGTCCTTGTTAAATAGAAGTTGTTAGATGTCCAGAGTGAATGACCCCAATAGCAAATACAAGGAACAAGATGACTAGGAGGCATGCAACTCCAACCTGTACAAAGATGAAAGGTCAATTATACTTTGTTACAACCGGTGTTCTAAATAAAGGTTGTTAAGGCATTTTAAGCGGACGTTAAAATGTTAAAGATGGCCTGCTCATTACGCTTATTTAGATTTCAAGGTTGTTCCGTTTTATCGGGCCATTTATAGATTAATGGTGTTAACAATTACTAGGCCCGTTTTATCGTTGATACTAAGCCCGATTCTGATGCATCATGGGTAAGAAGATGATTAATGGCACAACATGAGCATGTCATATTAAGAATTTAGCAAATAGAAGTGTAGAAATTGTCAAATCTCTTTTCTTTATGTCACCACAATGGACAATTCTTTGAGAGCTTGGTAGTTCCATTCTATATTCAGGAAAGAAGATGAATATATACTTATTTTTTATGCAAACATATCCGTTTACAAAAGTTGCTTATCGTTAAACGCCAAAAGGTTGGGTGATCATTTGTTAACCATTCACCGTTATTTAGAACAATGGTTACAACACAGATGAATTGATATTACTATGAAGCTATATGGAAGATCTAGGTCACAAAAACTTTACTTAAAGTCCAAGGTCTAACTGTGGCAATAACTGCTGATATTGCACCAAACAATAGCAACATTCCCATGCCAATAAAAAGGTAAACACCACGGGAGATCTTCCAATCATCATCCTTCCTGAAATTATTTGCAATTTCATCTCGTGAGAATAGAAATACCGAAGTGGTAATGTAAATGCTAAAGATGATCTTTATACCATTTGTACGACCACGTGAGCGGTGAGAACATTGCGGGAATGCAAAGCAAGGGAAGTAAGGTTGCGAAATCACCTTCAGAGGAACGTCGGTGTAATGTCCCGAAATTTGCCCAGATTTAATTTTTGGAGTTTTTAAATTTTTTTGTGACTTAATCAACCTTTAATTGCATTAAATTGAATTTATCTGAATTTTTGGGAATTTATTGGATTTAATTAAAATTTATTTGAAATATCCTTCTCTTGATTAATTAATATCAGAAAAGGTATTTATCAAAAATTAATAACAATATTTTATTTAGGCTCAAAATGCTCTAAAATATTTTCTAGAATTTTTCGTATTTTTGGTGCCTTAAATAATTACTTTGAATTATTGGATTTATTTTTATTGTTAAAACCGGGTTAAGGCTAGCTACTGATTGGGTCGAGCCCAACACATGCCGCGCCATCGAAACCCTAAGCGCCGCCGCCTCGGTTCGTTCGATCTTGATCGGACGGTCATGATCGAGCCGCGTCGTCCTTGGCGCTTGTGCCATTGGATCCTGACGTCTGCCGTTGGGATGGCGGCAGCGTGGCTCCGTTCGTTAAGCGTTATTAGCTCGGGGCGTCGGATTCTGATCGGACGGTTGCGCCGAATACCGTTTCGCTCGAACGTGGGCCGTTGATTTGCGATCGTGCGGTGCGATGGGACTGGCGATCTCGGGAGGCGCGCGCTGCCGCACGGCCACTCTTGTTGGCGCCGAGGATTGTGTCAGGATTTGCGCGCGTTTCGAGGCGTGTCCGAGCGGGTGAAGTAGACCTCCGTGCTCAGCACTCCACTCCGCTCCATTTGCCACTTCTCTCGTGCCTTGCCATCCCCCGTAGCGTGCGCTAGTGCTCGCCGTAGTAGCTACACTCCTCCGCCTCGGTTTTCGTCGCGTCTCGCCGCCGTCCGCCGCTCTCCGCCGTCGCCGAGACCCTCACCGAGTTCACCGAGCCAAGGCGCACCCGTTTGGTTACTTCTTCACGCCGGAGAGGCCCGGAATCGCCCGCGCCTCCTTCTTCTTCTCCACGTCCGGCAACAAGCACCGCCGCCCCTTCGTCAAGTTTCGCAACTCACCGCCGCCGTCGGATTCGCATCGCACGCTCAAGGTGAGGCCACGTGTTCTCTTCTTAAATCGGGCTGAACCGATCCCGGTAGATAATCACCATTGGATCTTCATCCAACCGCCTCTGTAGCGCCACGTATCGGAAGATGAAGCTTTGAAAATGGCCGTTAGATGGTTATCGTGCGGTTCTGAGTCATCCACGTAGCTGCTGCGCAGAGGTGTAGTTAATAGCTGCTGGATCTGTGATGTCCGGCTAAGATTGCGCCACGAGGCTTGGTAGCGGTATAGCACGCGGAAGTAGCGACCGACCGATTTGAATTTGAATCAACGGCGGGAAGAAATGCGTCGCGTGGGTTGATGCTTCCTCGCCGCGTGTCAGCTTCCGGTTGGTCAGTGCACTGTGCATGTGGCCCACCTGTTAGTGGGATGACCACCGTGGGGGTTGACGTCAGCATGACGTCATCCGAGCCCACATGTCAGTGGCCGAGAGCGACGTGGCTCATTCCTGTGCTGACACGTGTCGCCGAGGGGAATTAATCCGGATTTTCAGTAGAAAAATAAATCATTTAATTCGGGTATTTCTTTATTTGAATTTCAGAAACTTGTGAGGGCTATAACTTTCGCGTTTTAACTCGGAATCGAGTGATTCTAGTGCCCAAAAATTTGTAAAAATGTGAACTATTTAATGGTGATTTTTATTTTATTTTTGGTGATGATCTTGCTATCTGTATTGAGTGTTTATTGTATGCTCGCTTGTGTGCGCGTAGACTCCGAGTTGCCGGAAGTCGCCGAGGGAGAACTAGAAGACCTGTCGCAGAACTCAGACCAGAACCAACTGCTATTTGAAGGCAAGTCATGCTTTGACCATATTGCCCCTAGATATTAAAATGTATTTCGATTCAGTTTATGCATGCTATGTTAGTTAAAAATGAAATTACTTATGTTGGGAAAGGTAGCTAAAAATACCATTTTGATTATGCCACCTTGTTATCGTCATTGTATACCCTAAACACCTTGTCACCCTAGAATGTTAAAATTATGTTGGTTGCTATATTAATGCCAACACGGGAGGCTAGACCGTGATTAGTCGCTTAGCCTGCTTGTATGCGTTGAATGTCTTCCATTTAGCAAATCAATACTGACTAAACAATTATGGAACGCATTTTGGAATAATGCAATGATGTCATGAAATGGAATTGAGGGTAGCGGCCTGAGTGGTCCTACTCGTGCAATGAAGTGGGCATTGGCATATGTTGCATAAATGCAAACCCGGGGTGGGAAATGTTTTGGACCGGGGCAAGTGGCAAGAAGGCTTCGTGCCGGGTGGGCCTGTGTGGCAACGGGATGTATGAAAGATTGTGAAGGCTGTGTGCCAAGAAGTATAAAACGGAAGTCTTGCCCGTGACAATTAAGGACTTTACCTTGCGAGCCTTTGAACTGAGTTCCGTGTACAACCACTTGTCCGGTATGGGACGGACCTAGTTCAATAGGTTTCTAAAATCTTTCCTTTGATACCTCGGGGTGTGATTACGAAAATGTAATCAGTATGGGGAGCGTACTGTCTTTGCGGCTTGGTACCCATCTAACGGTATTCGTCTGTTCTAAACTTGGCTCTATATGAGGGAAGTGTTAGAAAGGCAGTACTGGAGAGGATCACTGGCTAAGTGTTAGTCTCCGAAGGACTTTGTTGCAATCAATCACTTGTGTGGTGAGCGACTGTATCCTGTGGGTAAAGTGTACAGCCTCTGCAGAGTGTGCGTGTCAAATCTATTTGAATAGCCGTGTCCGCGGTATTGGACTTTGCTCGGTGATTACAGTCAAGGGTTAGATTTTCATAAAATAAAAATGTGGAATGGGTGGCTGTGTGCCAAAAGCTGATGAATGAAACTAGAGCTGTGTGCCAAACTCTTGGAAAAGAATTGAGAAATTAATTAGTAATAATATTGGTTTTACCGCCTTTTAAACTATTAGGATTACCTGTTATAAGGGAAATGCTGTTTATGCAAAATAACCATTTAAGTCTTTCCTTTGGAATAAGCCATGCATGTAGTAATAGAACTGCATTGTGCATGACTTGTTGAGTATGTTGTATACTCACCCTTGCATCGACAAAAACCTCAGAAGAAGAAGCTGTGCCGGCATGGGAAGAGGAGTTCGATGAAGGCCAGGAGAATTAGGGATTGAGCCGCACTCAGTTGCCTATGGTCATGAATGGTTCATTGCTTTACTTTTGTTTCCGCTGATAAACTTGTGCTACTCTGATATTTAACGCCCTGCGAGGCGTATTATTGTAAGGTGGCCATAAGGCCGTGTAACTCGTTACTATTCATGTTTGGAGTACTTATTACTAATTCCGCTGTGTATGATTGTGATACTTCAACCTGTTATTCCTGTGTGTACTAGCGTGATCCTGGACTAGTACAGAAATACACAGAGTGTCCGAATCCGAGAAAGCCGGGCACGAGGGGCAAGGGGGATGGCATGAGCGAGGAGGCGTGAGGGGAGAGGACATGGCGGCGAAGTAGGGCGGGGCGAGGGCGCAAGGCGGTAAGGCGGCGGGCGGGGGGCAAGGCGGGCGGGCGGGCGGGGGAGGGGCGCGACGGGCGGTGAGCAAGGCAAGGCGGCAAGGGGTGGTGAGAGGGAGAGAAGAGGGAGAGAAGAGAGAGAGAGTGAGAGGAGAGATGAGAAGGGCTACAAGAAAGTAGCTAGGGTTATCTTTTTAAATTGTGGGTAACAATGGCCCATGAATTTAATTAAATTAAATAATTATATAAAAACCGATGAATTTAAAAAAATAAATTGTGAGTTTTTTTATTTAATTAAATTGTGGGTATTTTTATAAACCGAGCAATTTAAATATATAAATTGTGGGTTTTTTGCTCATTTAATTTAATTAAATACGGGTTTTTTATAAACCGATTTAATTTAAATATATAAATTGTGGGTTTTTTTTGGCCCACGAATTTAAAAAAATCCACGAAATTTCCCCTGTTTCTTGTAGTGCAAGGATGACGCCAACCGGACTTCTTGGTAACCTTATCACAAACGAGCTCTACAAAAAGGACAAGGAAGAACTATTGTAACAAAGCACCTCGAAGAAAAAGAATATTGCTTTCAAGGCAAAGGCGGAGTCAAGTGATGAGGGCTCCGAAGATGAAGATACCGAGGAGGAGATGGCTCTTCTCGTGAGAAAAATGAAGAGATTCATGAGAAGGAGATCAAGCTATAGCGGTCCGCAAAGATTCAAGAAAGGGCAAAATTCTAGCACCAACCGGTATGCAAATATTCGGTGCTATGAATGTGATGAGAAGGGGCACATTACCTCACATTGTCCCAAGAAGAAGGATGACAAAGATAAATCACCCAAGAAGAAGAAATTCTTTCAAGACAAGAAGAAGCTCTTCAATAAATTCCAAAAGGATGGCAAGGGCGAAGCTCATATTGGAGAGTGGGATTCCGAAGAAGAGTATTCGGACTCCGACTCATCCGAAGAAGAGACTCCTTCAAAGAAGAAGAGTCTTGCCGGTATCGCCATCAAAGAGGCTTCATCACCGTTCGTCACTCCTTTATGTCTTATGGCTAAAGGAGATGTTAAGGTAAATCCGAACAACGATGATGAACCTTCGTATGATGATTTAATGGATATGCTTGAAGATTTAAATGAATATCTTGGCAAAGAAAAATCAAAATTTAAGGTTTTGAGAAAAGAGTTTCTTTCTCTCAAAAATTCTTATGATGAGCTAAAGGAAGCTCATGAAATTCTCATTGCTAAGAACATTTCAAAATCCACAAATGATATTGGTATCAAATGCAATATTGTAAATGATTTGCCTAGTCTAGAAATTGACTTAAATTATGTGGCAAAATCAAACATAGCTACCTCATGTGATGACTTAGTTGATTTATCATGTTCTAGTAAAGCCTCATGTAATGAACATTTAATTGTTGAGAATGACGAACTTAAGAAGAAAGTAAACAAACTAAGTCAAAGTCTAGATAGATGCTTTAAGGGTAAAGATACTTTAAATAAAATCTTAAGTAGTCAAAGATGTTCGTATAATAAAGAAGGACTAGGATATGTGCCTAAAAAGAACAAGAAAATAAGTAACAAAGCTCCACGCTTTGTGAAATCAAATGGCAAATTTTGTTACAAATGTCATGACATTGGACATCTTGCTATTGATTGTTCATTAAGTAGAGCATCTAAGGATAATGTTCATGACTCTTGCTATGTACTCAAGAGAGATAGAAATGGTAAAGTCTTTGCTAAATTTATTGGGACCCCGATAATTGGCCAAAGAAAGAAAGCCGTTTGGGTTCCCAAAACCTTGGTCATTAACCTCCAAGGACCCAAACAAATTTGGGTACCTAAAAAGGCTTGATTTTCTTTTGTAGGTAAACTACAAGACCGGTGGACGGCATTGGGTGTTGGATAGCGGATGTACTCAACACATGACCGGTGACCGGAAAATATTTACTACCTTTGATTCGGGAAATGGACAACATGACAAGATCACATTTGGAGATAATAGCAAAGGAAAGGTATTGGGCTTAGGTAAAATTGCCATATCAAACGATCTTTCCATTTCTAATGTATCTCTAGTTGAAACATTAAATTTTAACTTATTATCCGTTGCACAAATATGTGATCTTGATCTTGTATGTACATTCTCTAAAAATGGAGTTGTTATTTCTAGAGAAAATGATAATTCTTTAGTATTCAAAGGATTTAGATTTGGAAATTTATATTTAGTTGACTTCACCTCAAATGACTCATGTCTTCAAACATACTTAATGGCAAAAACCTCCTTGGGATGGTTGTGGCATAGAAGACTAGCTCATATTGGGATGATTCAACTTAAAAAGTTATTTAAGAATGATTTAGTTGTGGGCTTGAAAGATGTGAAGTTTGAGAAAAATAGACTTTGTAGCGCTTGTCAAGCCGGCAAGCAAGTGGCTAGTTCTCATCCTTCAAAGAGTATCATGTCCACATCTAGACCATTAGAACTCTTACATATGGATTTGTTTGGCCCAACAACCTATAAGAGCATTAGGGGTAATTCTTATTGCTTAGTTATTGTTGATGATTATTCTAGATATACTTGGGTTTTCTTTTTGGATGATAAATCCGAAGCTTCCGAAATTTTCAAAAAGTTTGCAAAAAGGGCTCAAAATGAATTTGATTTTAAATTAAAGAAAATCCGTAGTGATAATGGTTCCGAGTTCAAAAATACAAGAATTGAAGATTATTGTGATGAACTTGGAATAAAGCACGAGCTTTCCGCAACCTACACTCCGGAACAAAATAGAGTTGTGGAACGGAAAAATCGAACATTAATTGAAATGGCAAGAACAATGCTTGATGAATATGGTACCTTCGATAGTTTTTGGGCGGAAGCTATAAATACCGCTTGTCATGCAACAAATAGACTCTATTTGCATCGACTCTTGAAAAAGACCTCTTATGAGCTTCTTGTTGGAAGAAGGCCGAACATTTCTTATTTTCGAGTTTTTGATTGCAAGTGTTATATTTTGAAAAAGGGTGTTCGGCTTTCAAATTTTCAAAGTCGTTGCGATGAAGGTTTCTTGCTTGGTTATTCCTCAAATAGTAAAGCTTATCGAGTTTTTAATAAAAATAAAGGATTTGTTGAGAAAACTTGTGATGTTGAATTCGATGAAACTAACGGCTCTCAAGAAGAGCAAGAGAATTTGGATGATGTAGGTGAAGAAGGATTAAGAGAGGCAATGAAGAATATGACGTTAGGAGATGTGAAGCCGGAGGTTGACATTGAGAATCAACCCTCATCCACTCAAGCCGAGCTTTCAACTTCCGCAACTCCAAGTCAAATTCAAATCATCTATGAAGATGACAAGAACAACGATCGACAAGTTCAACCTCTACCACAACGAATTCATCACGGTCTCTCCAAGGATCATCCAATAGACCAAATATTGGGTGACGTGAGTAAGGGTGTTCAAACTCGATCTCGTGTCGCTTCTTTTTGCGAGCATTATTCTTTCGTGTCTTCAATTGAACCTACTCATGTAGATGAAGCACTAGTTGATCCGGATTGGGTAAATGCCATGCATGAAGAATTAAATAATTTTGCTCGTAATGATGTTTGGACATTAGTAGAAAGACCTAAAGAACATAATGTAATTGTCACAAAATGGGTCTTTCGAAATAAACAAGATGAGAATGGTATAGTAGTAAGAAATAAAGCTAGATTAGTGGCGCAAGGTTTCACTCAAGTCGAAGGATTAGATTTCGGTGAAACTTTCGCTCCCGTAGCTAGATTAGAAGCCATTAGAATCTTGCTTGCATTTGCATCAAGCTTCGATATTAAATTATTTCAAATGGATGTAAAGAGTGCTTTCTTAAATGGACAAATATCCGAATTGGTATTTGTAGAACAACCTCCCGGTTTTGAAAATTCCAAATATCCTAATCATATTTACAAACTCTCTAAGGCGCTATACGGTCTTAAGCAAGCTCCTCGGGCTTGGTATGAGCGGCTTAGAGATTTTCTAATTTCAAAATGATTTAAAATTGGGAAGGTTGATACCACGCTCTTTACAAAAATAATTGATGAAGATTTCTTCGTATGCCAAATTTATGTAGATGATATTATTTTTGGTTCTACTAATGAGGATTTTTGCAAGGAATTTGGTGATATGATGTCTAGGGAATTTGAAATGTCCATGATTGGAGAATTGAGTTTCTTTCTCGGACTTCAAATCAAGCAACTCAAAAATGGGACATTCGTAAGCCAAACCAAGTACACAAAGGATTTACTCAAAAGGTTTGGGATGGATAACGCAAAGCCAATCAAGACTCCAATGGCTTCAAACGGGCATCTCGACCTTAATGAGGGAGGTAAACCGGTAGACTTAAAACTTTATCGTTCAATGATTGGTAGTTTACTTTACCTTACCACATTTAGGCCTGATATTATGTTTAGTATTTGCATGTGTGCTCGTTTTCAAGCTTCTCCCAAAGAATGTCATTTAGTTGCCGTAAAGAGAATTCTAAGATATTTGAAACACTCCTCAAACATAGGGTTATGGTATCCCAAGGGTGCAAAATTTGATTTAATTGGATATTCGGATTCGGATTATGCGGGTTGTAAAGTGGATAGAAAAAGCACCTCCGGGAGTTGCCAATTGCTAGGTAGATCCCTAGTTTCACGGTTCTCTAAGAAACAAAATTCTGTAGACCTATCCACCGCCGAAGCCGAATACACATCCGTCGGTAGTTGTTGCGCTCAATTGTTATGGATGAGGCAAACTCTAATGGATTATGGAATAAATTTCAAAAAGGTGCCTCTCTTGTGTGATAATGAAAGCGCGGTTAAAATAGCTAATAATCCGATTCAACACTCAAGAACAAAGCATATAGATATCCGCCACCACTTCTTGAGAGATCATGTGAGTAAAGGCGATATTGAAATTAGTCATATTCGAACGGAAAATCAATTAGCGGACATACTCACTAAACCTTTAGATGAGACTAGATTTTGCAAATTGAGGAATGAATTAAATGTCATAGATATCTCTAATGTGGACTAAATGTATTTCTTTTAGTTGGTTATTGGATTTTATTTGATGTTTGTTCTTCTAGTTGTGTCTCACATCAAGGGGGAGTAATATGCAATTCATATATATATCACATCCCCTAAATGTGAAAAATGAAAGATAAGTGCTATATATCTTAAAAGGTAAAACTAGACCTTTATAGGTCAAACTATTTGAAAATAATTTATTTTAGCTTTACCGAGTGCAAAGTATCTTAAAATCTTCATTTACAATCTATTACTATGTAAATCTCATCTTTATGAAACTTCTATCATATTATATCCTCTTTATGTTTATAATAAAAATAAAACTTTTACTTTTGGAAAGGTTGATAAAATTCAAAATCTTGATCTATATTGATCTACTAAAGGCACATCTTGAGTTTTGCCCATAGAACTAGAATTCCCTTATTTCTAGTTTCTTATGAGGTATTTCAACTCAAACAAGTCAAAGCATGAGTCTTTATTTGATTTCGTTTAAGGCCTTTGTTTCATGCTTGTCCTCTCGGTTGGAAATGCTCCAATATACACTCATACTTGCTATGACAATATATGAGCAATTTCGCGACCTAATTCCTCGAAGTTTCCTCGCCTTCACCAGACTGCACTCACGAGCCGCATGACAGTGCAGAAGTACCGCATTCTTGATACTATCGGGTCAAGGAGCGTAGTACCGCTTCAACTCAGAAGTTGTGGGGCCATCTCAAATCCGGCCGTTTCTCTACCTCTTCTCTCTCTCATTCACTTCTTCCCATCAACCGCCCTCTCTCTCCTCCTCCTTCCCGTGCGGCTCCCTCTCTCTTCCTCTCAAACCCTAACTCTAATCTCACTCAAATCTTTGCGATTTCTGGGAGTTCTTCCTTTAAGATTAATCTTTGTGGTGCTCTCCTTCAAGAGGTAACGATCTCCCACATCATCTCTTGTTCTTTCTCTTCTCTTGAGCATTCTAGGGTTTGAATGAAGATTTGAAATGTGTAAATTTGTTTTGGGGCAAAATCTCTGAGGATTAGGTGTGAAATAGAAGTCTTTGATCTTTTCTTACCCTTAATCCTTGTTTAAATAATCAAGTACCTCAACATTGTCTCGAATGCGCTCAAATCCCACCTTGGTCGCGCTCGGGCGGCACTACCGGCCACCAGGAGCGGTAGTACCGACTTTGCGGTACTACCGGCCTCGATGGCGGTAGTCTGCGGCCGTCTATCTGCAAAGACCCTTTTCGAGCCATTTGAGGGAATGTTTCTCTACAACTTTTACACCTTTTACTTCTCTCGTGTCAAATCCTACCTGTTTAATTGCTCATGTCCTCAATTCCTTGAATTTCTTCTAGATCATGCCTCACACAAAGAAATCCAGTGTCGGTCATTCCGGAGCTCAAGGGAGTAAGGCGGTCACAAAGACGACTAAGTCTCGTGGCATTCCCACTCCGGACACTGATAGTGGAGATAGTGACAGCTCCTTCACCATCGCCATGCGAACCACGAAGACTAAAGGAAAAGGACCAGCTGAGCCTTCTCAGCCTAAGAAAAGAAAGGTCGCTGAATCGGCTCCCCAAATCACCGGAAGTGATGACGAGACTGAAAGCAATGATGAGGAAAGTTCTGAGGAGGAAGAGGAGGTACCTCAAGCTAGAATATCTCGCAATGATCCTTCTCAAATTAAAGGCGATGACTATTATGCACTCCGAGTTCAGAATCACTATCTTCAGCCTCGCTCTGCAACCAACCCAAAATTCCATTCCCTTTTCCAATAGAAGGTATATGATCAAATCTATTTGGAGAAGGACTTTGCTAATCAGCGATGGGTTAGTTGGAAGCACATCCGAGAGCAGCCCGAATTTGTTGGAATTTCTGAGCTGTTTGGAGGAGTTGGTCTGTATAATTTTCTTGGCACGAGGACTGACTATCATGAGAAGACCATCAAACAATTCTATGCAACTCTTCATGTTTCAGACTCCTTTGAGCAAATCACTTGGATGACCGACTCCCACAAGTATACTGCTTCCAAGGATGATTTTGAGCATGCCTTGGGAATATTTCATAGTCGGTATCCTAAAATTCATGATGAGCCTACTTTGACCTTGGATCAAGCTTCTGAATTCTATGATCAAACTCATCCTTACAAGATTGGTCAATCAGCTGGCTTCCAACTCCAACCAAGCATGGTAAATAAAATCATTAGAGTCACTATTCATCCGAAGAGTGGCAACTTCGATGCTGTGAGAGGTCATGCTTGGAATGTTATTGCAAAGATCATGGCAAGGGAAAAATTTGATGTGGTGGACTTCATCTTGAGGGAGATGGCTCAGTCTGCCAGAGATCGGGGGAAGACCATTTACTTTGCTCCATATATCATGGCACTAATCCGGAGAGTTGCAGAGTATAATGGTGCCACTCCTACTCCTCATAAGCCTTATAAGCCGCGTGTTGCTCCACCTCAAGTCTTGCATCACATTGCCGAGCAAGCCGCTCAAGCCAAAGCCCAAGCCGAGCAAGTTGCGCAAGCGGCCCAAGCTGCTCAAGCCCCTCCTGTGCATGATGCGTATCTAACTGGACTTGAGAGCCTTCGGAATGATATGATGACTCAGTTCAGTCTTCTTCTTGAGCTTGGGCTTCACAACCGTCGGGTGGTGGATAAGCTTGGGGAGCGCGTGAACACCTTGAGCACTTCAGTTGAGCAGATCAGGAGTGAGCTCCTTCCCGTCTCTTTCCGTCGGTTTGGTCGTCGCCAGGCTAGCGCTGCTTCTCCCCCTCATCCTCCTCAGCCTTCGACCTCGGCGGATCCCTCCGTGGCTCCCGGCTCTCCTAAGGATGGCGAAGCATAAATTGCACCCCTTTCTGGTCTTTGATGACAAAGGGGGAGAAATTGAAGATTGAAGAATTGAAGTCTCTTAGTTATCTTAGCTAAAATTATTTCGCAGTCTGTAATGAACTTGTAATGGTTGACTTGTGTGGTGATTGACTCATGTGGTTTATGTTTGCTTTTGTTGGATTTAATGTCGTGAACTCGTTTTATGGTTCTTTTGCGCTCAAATGTTATATAAATTATATTCTCTTATGAGTTTTTGCTTTATAATGTCATTGCATAATATCATCTCAGTCACTTGCAAAATTTTATTGTTTATCCATAGCACATTTGTAGGGGGAGTCATGTTCTCGTTTAGCAATATTTTCATTCAAATATCTTGTATCCTCTAAAAGACAAAATATTGCTAAATAAGAATTCCACGGTGTGAGTAATTAATTTTTTATTAGTCACTCACCCAAAATCTCAATTTACTTCAATTCGTTTATAAGAATTGTCATCAATTACCAAAAAGGGGGAGATTGAAAGCATCTAGGCCCCCATGTGGTTAAGGTTTTGGTAATTAATGACAATCAAGGCTAAAAAACTAATGATGTTTGCATGAGTAAGTTGAAAACAGGAAAATCTACTCTTCAATGGACGTGGGAGTGTCACAAGTACAAAATGGAAGGAGTACGCGCAAAAGAAGCAAAGGAAATGAAGGTATAAAACTTTAGAAGTATTTTCTAGTCATTTTACCGATCTTGGAGTTTGAAGTAAAGATCGGAGTGTTAGAATAGTCGTCGTACTATTAAGAGGGACTTGATTTGGGTATTGATACTTGAAAGTGCATAGAATATGGCTCAATAGTTCATGTATACAATCATGCATTCGAGCGACAATTCAAAAGCGGAAAATGCCCCGAGGTAAGCACTACCACGTGTCGGCGGTAGTACCGCATTGCGATACTAGGGGTATAGTTGGCGTAGATAAATAATGAGAGTGACTTTTATGATTTTCCTCGGATCCCCGAGGTAGCACTACAAGAAGGTGTGATGTAGTATCAAGATTCATGATACTACCGCACTAACAACGCCGATAGCTTTATTCCAAAGGTCGTTCCTTCTCGGTGACAAGGTGCGGATTACTCAAGCACCTCTCATGATAATCCGCAATATAATTTTCGCACGATAATGGCTACGTGTCAGAGCATTAATGGCGCCGTCTAACCGTTGGGACGCAGGTGCGGTACTACCGGCCCCTAGAGGGCTGTAGTACCAGCCATGGCGCAAATTCAGCAGAAAAAGTAAATAACGGCTAGTTTGAGTGGTTGGGGGCTATAAATACCCCCTCACCTGTGCTAAGGGCTGGTTGGTGACTCCATTGAATACTCTTGAGCCCTAGAAACACTCTCCACACTCTTGTGCATTCAATTCTTGTTTCTTGAGTTCTTGGAGAGAAAATTGAGTGCATTGAAAGCATTGCATTAGTTGAGCCATATTGTTTGCACTCTTGAGCTTCAAGCCCACGTCAAGTTTATTACTCTTGGAGGTTGCCGCCTCCTAGACGGCTTGGAGGCGTGAGGTTCCGGTGATCTTCACAAAGAAGCTTGTGTGAAGGCCCGGAAGGTTGTGAAGGCAAGGAGCTCACCTACCCAGAGCGGGGAAGAGCTGCCACGAGTGATCGGGGAAGGCTCAAGCGAGAGGAGCCGGCTTGAAGAAATTCAAGTCACCTCAACGTGGAGTAGGGGAGACCGGCAAGTCTCCGAGACCACGGGATAAAAATCCAAGTGTTCTTCATTTGTGGTTTTTAATTGTTATTACTCTTGAATTAATTCTAGGAATTTGATCATCTTGGTGCTACTTGGTTGAGTCTTTGATATAATTGAGTAGAGGAATCATTTAGTGATCACTAGAATTGCTAGGTATTAGAATTGCTAAAATAGTCACTTGTGCTTAGAAATCATTAATCTTGATTTTAGTGATTAAAATTTAAAAACCTCCTATTCACCCCCCTCTAGTCGGTGTCCTTGATCCTACAGCCTCGCCTAGTCTCAGTCATCCTCCACCTCACCATGATCAAAACCCGACATCCTGCAACCATCAAAGAGAAGAAAAACCCATCACATAACAATATCCAAAAAGATATGCAATAATCATCATAAAATCATCAAATATATCCAATTCTGCTCGTAAGGGCCGGTGCTACGACCCCCAGGCTGGTAACACCGCCCTATAGCCAAAACAGAGAAAAAACGCACTTTGGAATTTTCACACCGGCCAGAGCCCGGTGCTAGCATCGCCCTACCGCCAAACCAGAAAACACATTCTTTGAAATTTTTACACCGGCTATAGGCTCGGTGCTATTGCCCTGCCCGGTGCTATCGCACCTAGGCCGGTAGCACCACCAGCCAGTGCTACCGCCTATGCTAGATCGGTAGCACTGCCCTTCCTGGATAGCACTCCCAAATGCTTCAAATTTTGAATTTAAACTTAAAATCTCCCTCAAACACAAACACTACTAGCTTAAACAATGTTATTAACTCATCACAAACATGGGTAGATCTCCACATGGTATTTTAAAAATATTTAATTTATTAATCTATACCTCAAACAAAGGATTTTGAGTCATAGTTGGGTTCTTTGTGCTCCAAGGATTTTTTTTCTACAATTTTTGAGATTTTTTTGAATTTATTTACTATTTATTTAAATTTATTTGGTTTTATTTGACTTTCTAGCAATTTTCTAATTTGGAAAATGATTTTATTTCTCAAATTTCCTTAGGCTGAAACTCTCTGCCAGCCCGCTCCTTTTCCCTTTTGGCCCGCATCGCCAGGCCTACCATCCCACCTCACCTCGGTCGGCTCGCTCGCTTGTGGCCTAGCCAGCCTAACCGCCCTACCACATCCGCATCGCTACCCCAGCCGAACCATAACCCTAACTGCCACGGTCTCCACGTGTTGCACACCACCGCTTGGGCGTCTATGTCCCACATGCCTTCCTAGGGCTATTTAAAGCCCTGAGGTGCCTCGATCCGAGTTCGCCACCTTGTGCCGCACCTTTCTCCTCCTCGTTATTGCTCGAGACCCTCTCGTCGCCTCGCACGAGCTCATCAGAGCACACCACGACAACCGAGCACCTTCCTCTCCGCCGATCTACACAGTTGGACCATCTCCGCTATCCTCGTCACCTTCTTCGGGTTGCTCGCATCAACCTCTTCCCGACCCGCTGCCTCCGTCATTTGATATGTCACCAAAATGATGATGGCTTCTTCTTCTTCGTTGCCAATGGGTCGCACCGCCGTCTCTTCGCTTGAAGCCCAAGCCCAGCCCAACCAATGTGCCGTTCATGTCATTACCATCGTGTCATCGTGTGGCTATCATGTTGCACCAGTTCAGCTAATTTGTTTAGTTAGTGCCAAGTCAAGCGCCACATCATCAATGACGTCAACCCTTCTCTTGTATCCGCGAACCTAGTCCATTGTGGATCAAATCAGAGTCGTGGACCTAGTTTATGGACTAGGGGCCCATGTGTCAGCCTCTAAAGCTTTTTACAATTTATTTTTGTCGGTGTTTCGTACAACCGGCAAGTAAATTTGTAAGTATAGGGGCCGCGCGTTCCCTCTCCTTGAATGGTTAGACTACAGGGGTCCAAGATGTATACTGGTTTGGGCTGAATATCCCTACATCTAGTTCGTGGTGGTGGTTTTGTATTGCTCGGGGTGCAGCGGACTGCACTGGGTTACAAGCGAGGGCTCAAGACAGGCCATGAGCGCTCGTCCGAGTGAGAGGAGCGAAAGCTCGGGAGCTCGGAATGTTCGTCTGTATGTTTGACTTGCTCGAGACCTGGTGTGTTTGCTTAAGTCGGATGCGAATGCGAGTGCGAATGCGAATGACCTTCCCTGAGGGCCCTGCCACCTTTTATATAGGCGGAGGGGGCAGGTTACACGGGAGTTTGGAGAAAAAGGTAGGGGTATGCTACGCCCGGAGTCCGGTCTTGGTCTTAGTGGATCGACAGTTCTGTCGCCCCACGTGCGGGTTGGTAGACACAACAGGCGGCGTTCGTCGGGAAGGTGCTTGACTGCCCTCTGAGTGCTTGTCAGTCTTGACGTCGTTCTGTGTGCTCTGGTACCGCCTCGGGACGGTGCACGTCTCTCCACTGCGCAGGACGGAGTGAAGGGACGGGCGCTTGACTTTGGTGGCCCCCTGGCCACCTTGGGAAGGAGCCACGTGCTCCACCATGACCGTCGCGTCCATGGGGCAGGTGACCTGCTTGAGGTTGACCGGTGACGTGGCAGAGGTCGCTGAGTTGGAGGTCGTTTGGGCTCCGACCTGAGGCCAAGTCGAACTCGAAGCGCGCCCGACTGTGACTAGGTCGAGACTGCTGGGCGCCCAATCTGAGGCCAGGTTGGACCGCCCCTGGCGGGCCTGAACAAGGCCAAGGGTCCTTTGTGGGCCCACGAGGCCTAGAGCTGGGCCCAAGATGGATCATTTGGTGTTCCAGCCAATATTCAGTGATAATCCCATCTGTGAGGGACGGAGACTTTGGTAATACCTCCTCCAGCATTCTACACCACTGCCAATCTTGCCGCCATGTTCGCACGACTAAGAGAGAAACGATCTTGAAATAGACGTATACCTTGCTGTGGGGTACCCCTAGTATAAGTATTTGTCAATTTTATTTTCAAAATTCTGGATGTGATGTTAGCATGATGTAATAAAGTATTTTTCTTTAGAAAAATAATTCCAAAAAATGTTGTTTTTCTATTTTGCTGAATTTAATCTTTTGGGAGCCCGTTCTCATACGAACTCTGATTGAAGTGATTCAAGTTTCAAAAATTTTCCAAAATTAGTTCTACATTTCAATGCCATTTATTTTTAATTTTGAGTTTGTTTTGGTCTCTATTTGCTATTTATTTGTATTCGTTGCTTTCTTTTCCGATAAATGCTAATTCCGAGGGAGCAAATAGAGAAATCTGAAGATCAGCACTCAGCATAGATTAACAAGGCAAGTCATAACCTTTGACCATTTAGAACCTATGTTTGCAAAAGTATTTGTTTTTTTACATTTGTATGCTATTTGTGTATCAATGATTAATTATTGGGAATAGCTATATACCTAATTATCATTATGCCACCTTGATTATTGGAATGCCATATATCCATTGTTAACCCTAGGTTAGGATATTATTAGTTGGACATGATTGTAATACCAACATTGGGATATCGTAGCTATGCTTAGACATGCTTAGTTATACGATGGGATTCATGTTACATGTTGAATAATGTTAATCTTAACTTAATGAGATATTGAATTGTGACCGGTAGCCATTGTTGTAAAATTTGTTGTACCATGGTAGGGTGTGCCATTAGTCTTGATTATACAAAATAGTTTTCCCTCAGGAAAGTGATCGTACAGTAAAGGAAGTGCCGCTAACACATTTGGGATGTGGATTTCTAGCCTAAGATAACTTAAGAACTTAATCTTGTGCACCATTGAACTAAGCTAATTGTACAACCATATATCTGGTATGGGACAGACTTAGCTGATTAATTTGTGATGTCTAAATTTGAGTACTACTAGTTGGTGGTGTGGGTTCTGAGACAGATGGGTAGATTCATATGGTTCAGAGGGGGGCCTAAGGGGTGAAACCTTAGTGGGCAGTACCAAGTTTAGACAAACCATTGTAAAGTCTTTGTCATGATCTTTTTGCCGACACACCAAAAGAAGTGTGTTAATAGCTTGGCAACAAAGGATGATCATGTCTTGTGGGTAAACAGTACAATCTCTACACAGTGTAAATCTATTCGAATAGTCGTGTCCGTGGTTATGGACATGCCCGGGAATTTCACATGAAGTGTAGATAGGGGTGAAAATGGGTCGAATACGAACGGATATTGCTCTTCCCGTATCCTAACCCATATTTTTCTCAGATTTGGAACCGGATATGGGCTAGCTGGATACGAATACAGATTCAGGTTATTCGGGATACGGATATGTGACGGATTCGGGTCGGAAATAGATGAAAATATAAGGATAATGCACGTATATATAGAGTAATATATATTGAATTAAAACCATATGAGTACATGTCTATAGTAACAAATTATATATCAATCAAACTCAACATACATCGTAGAAAGAATATGCTACTTAAAAATCAATAGAACCAATTCATTGTTAATATAAATGGGTTGACATGAAAAAAATATAGTGAAAATGGGCTGGGCCTTGCTGATATCCTAATATCCGATCCGATATCCAAATAGGAAAAATCCGGATATCCGAATAGAAAAAATTCGAATATCTAGATCTCGTCCTAGATTTACCAGATATTGGATGCTCCAGATCCGATCCTAAATCCGAATTCAAGTATCTGGATCCGGTCCCGGATTGGGTGGGAGATATCCGACCCGTTTTCATCCCTAAATGTAGAGTGTTTCATAAAATATTGGAAGGTGAAATTGTTGGAGTTTGAATAGGGAGTTTACTGTTGTTTTGTTGTCTAAAGTTAACGCTGATGAAATTAGTGATTTGATGATGGTTTTAGATGGTGTTGGGTGAAGCCTCACCATTCTATTTATGTTTTCTACCATTGATTTACCAGTTATTTATTATCTTTTCATAAATATGCTTTCAATCTAGTTATTGTATTTAAATTCAAGTTATTGCTTTTTGCAAAAGAACCATATGACTATCCTTAGTCAAGCCTTACATGAATATATTACATCATTTCCCTACGGCTTGTTGAGTAATTTTTTTACTCATGATTATATGCCTTTATTAATCATTTGCTGAGGAAGGACCATGAAATACAAACTTCTATGAGGAGAAGTACTGTGAAGACTACATGAACTAGGAGGGCGTTCCACAGACGATTGCCTATGATATGTTGAATAGCCCAAGTTATTTTATTTTCGCTACAATAGTTTATTTGTTTCTTAAGCCCTTCAAGGCATAGTGGTGCAAACTTTGATCACAAGGTCTGCTGATTTATTGAATAATAATTTTCTACTTTCTTAGTTAATTTGTTATATATGATGGTATTTCATCTATATTTCCACTGTGTATAATAGCGTGATTCTGAACTAGTGCAATATACACAAAGGGTTTCAGATTCTTAAATCCAGGTCCTGACACACCTCAGCACAACTAAGTGCCTAGGATATCACCACTACCACTTTTTTCCTTCTAACTTTAAACGACTTTTGCAATGATCATGATAGCAATTTCCTAACAATAACTTTTCAAAACAAGATAAAAGAATAAATAGAGACAAAATAACAGCAATTAGAATAAATAGTGTACACTAATAAACTTGGAATCTTACACCCAAGAATGCTCAGGACCACCTGGCAGAGAACACTCAAGATTAAGCGCTCAAGAACACTCAGATCCATGTGTCCATGGACAATCTTACGTTCGACAATGAAAATACTTTAACAAATAATATCCAAGATAAATCAAATCATTTAAATTCTAGTGCACTAACATTTATATATATTTAACACCTGAGTTCCACACATATATTATTATGCTATAATTGTTCACCGACTAATTCCATATATATGATTAAAGTTATAAGAATGAATAAATTCTAAGTGTGAACGAAGAATAACTAAAAGTATTCGATAAATCCGTGATGTACGCGATATTCATGTGCTACACCCATCTCATGCACGATGTCCTCAGTGGTCACCTAAAATACAAGTAAAGCAAGAGTGAGTCCGAGACTCATCAAGTGCATAATAGAACAATAACATAGTATACATTTTCCCACATTTATTATCATCATCTTTCTCTTTTCTTTCATCAATGCAATGCTTGATTATCCTATATGCTCATCATGCACATCACATAGCTTATACTAGTATAGATGAATGCACACATGTCAATAGCACACCCTCTCAAGCCCTCCATCACGTGGAGGTGCCTACCGAACTAGGTTTTTTATGCCCACACAAACCCACTCAAAGTAGATCATAGATGCACACATGTCACCTCTTTATATCATGAATGCACGTTATGGAAATGCAATGATTTTGTTAACATTTAACATATCTCATAATCACTATTTAATTCATCACCATATAAGCACCATAGTAAGCAAGAATAATCACATAAATTAGTATGGTAAGAAATTTACAAACATAAACAAAACTACCATTTATCGTACTACCATGCATTTGACTTTTTAACCGCATGTAGTGGATAGATGTGAAATTGACACCAACCCCGAAGTTTCTCCTCCTACTACAGTAGATATCCAACGTCAACAAGGTGCCACAACAGTACATAAACATTAACCAATACCATATCACACCTACATACATCCTCGGTCGAATTAACTCCCCTTCACCAAACAACTCCTTCACTGTCCTAGTGATCAAATGACCATAACACTCCATCCTGAAATCCAAACCACATAAACCATATATTTCATGAAAACTACATAAAATTTTTCACACTTTCTTAGTTGGCAAAAACCCTACTTAATCCATATAAACCCTCATTTTTAATCCCAAAGACTATTCTATTGCATTACTGGGCAATGGACTTGTCAAATTCATATATATTTTTATAAAATTACAAAAGTAACAAGCCATACCACTTCTAAACCTACAAAAAATTACATAGTTTTCCCTAGCTACAGACATAGTTTAATTTGGCCATCTATTAGACAAAATAGGTAGATTAACACAATTACAACCCTTAGCGATTAAATTCTGGACAACATTTTTTCTGGTGCCATAAATTTAAACCACTTGACCAAATTCAATGTTCTTGCAACCTTAAAAAATTATATACATTATTCAAAATAATAAAAAATCCTAATTCGGCTGTCTACTATATTTAATCCATAAATTACTGCGATAGTGCCCAATTGCGATGGTTCATTAGACAACGAGCTTACAAATCCCATATATTTTAATCTATCCAAGCAATTTATACAAAAATTGGCATGATCTATGATGCTAATTATGCCCTAATTACCAAATTAATCTATGTAAAAGTTGATCTACATGCAAAGGTGAGGGTAGTGGAGGGTTATCCACACATCAATGAAGATCCAATGAGAAAAACACTTGAGCTCTTCTCTTTTTTTCTAGAACTTTTCCTTGCCTCCTCTACGTTTTGGAACAGTCATGGTTCTACCCTATGGAAAAAAGGGCAAAGGCCTAGGAGAGATGCACCGACATGTACGGGGAAAGATAGTGGGTACCCTTGGGGAGAAGATGCAACCCTAGGGAAAAATCGAGTCACTCCTCTTTTTATACCATAAGGCTTTAGTGGGCCAGCCCAATAGGTCCTCCCGCCTTTGAATTAATTATTATTATCATTTTTATTTTATTTTATTTTATTTTATTATTTTTTCAAAATAATCTCAGCCATCAATTTCTAGTACCCCAACATCTCACTTCGTGCTCCAAATCTAGCAAGTAAATAGTTGCTTTCAACCATCTTAACGATCTCTACACGTATATAATCTCGGATTCCCAAACTAAGCTATGGATTTCAAACTTAAGTTTTAAACTTCAAATTTGAATTCAAAATAAATTCAAAATTCCTTCGAAAAATTGGGGCATTGCAGCTTTTGATTATTCCTTTTGAGCTTGTGGGTATGTTAATAAATGGGCTTTTTATTATACAAAAAGTGGAATATTAATCTTATTCCTACATTTTTCACTTACCGATCTATTGGATTTTTGTCACATCACCTTGCAAATATAGGTCATGAGTGCATCAATCCCATTTGGAATTTGGGAATTTTGTAGACATCTATGAGAATTGTGTTATCTATTGCAAAATTCTTAAAAAGGGACAAGACAAATGACTAGAACATGCAAGGTGAAGTATATAGTGAAAATCCGCAACCTAAAGCGTATTTTGCAACCACCACCTCCATTTGATGTTATTGATATCTTCTCATCACACACTAAGGTGGTCGAAAAGTCGTACAAACCACCACGTGGCAAGGAGTGGACAAAACGGGATGACAAATGTAGACCTATGCTTTTCACTCTAGATGTGTATTTGGGGTTACCCCTTTCCTCCTGTTTTTATACGCCCTCTCTGTCTATCCCTATCCACCATGGCTCTAACAAAAAAGTGGATAAGTTGAAGGACAAAAAATTACAAGATTAAACATTATTAAATTTAGATACTGTTTCATAGCACATCATCATACCTATACTAAAGTTTGCAAACTTCTCGGTCTAGGAGCTCTGCCACGTCGCGCGACCGGCTTGGCTCGTGCATTCGGCGACCAATCAAGTGTGGTCAGTAAAGCTCGCCTCCATAGTCCACGGCTCGTACTCGCGCCACTCGATTTTAGCCCAGCATTCAGAGACCCAAATCACCACGCCATCCTTCTTTTCTTCCTTTCGTCTCGGATTTCAGAGCAAACTGACGAGTCGATAAGGAGCACGCTAGCTTAGGGCGTGTATAGCGTTCAGAGACCCAAATCACCACGCCATTCTTCTTTTCTTCCTTTCGTCTCGGATTTCAGAGCAAACTGACGAGCCGATATGGAGCACACTAGCTTAGGGTATGTACAATTGTGTGTATGTATTTATATATATGAATATATATATATATGTATATAGTCTATAAAAATATGTTATATAAGATTTTAGATGATATCTACTATTTAATGAGACAATTTTATAGATAGTTTTATACTATATATAGCATTGTATAGATAGTCGATTAATTATATGAGAGGTCATTACAGACAGCTATATAAACAGTCTATTGTATAGATTGTCTTTAGTATTATCTATAGATGACATATGGGTGCATTATAGACAACTACTATCTATATCACTGTACATGCTCTTACACCGCTAGAGTATCTCTATACGCCCTGTACCTGTACGTGCTGTTGCACGTGGGTTTTGAATGAAAATATATATAAATATATATTTATGGTGTTTCAACGCGGTTGGCTGCCACGTGGTGTTTTGGCATTGTGGTTTCTATAGCGATTCGCCGCTACCTGAGCTTGCCACATGCGATTTTGCACGGTTTTGCACTGTGCTTACATAGATTCGTATAATTTTTGCCCCTTCACACTTCACAAACCGTGGTTGGCTCGGTTGGCCAAAGCCTACACTTGAGTGCGCCGGGTCGTCGATTCGAATCCCTGAGGCGCGGCCACTGTTGCAGCTACAGTATTTTCCCTCTTAACAGAGAGGGTAATAAACTTCATTGATTTTATTGAGCTATGAAATCATGTTATAAATTTTTGAAACTTTTTTAGAATGTAATAAACTTCACTGATTTTATTAAGCTATGAAATCATGTTATAAATTTTTGAAACTTTTTTAGAATGATCCTCAAAGCATACCTAACCTATCATAAAAAAACTGGACCATGATCAAATCTTTGTGATTTTTAAAAATGTTATCAATACTACTAATGTGTTTAAAGAAACTTCACTAATTTAATTGAACTATTAAATTTGTAGGTTCTTGAAATTTTTGAAAAGGGTCTAGAGAACATGCCTATACTACCGTAAAAATTCCAGAAAGTGATCAAGTTTTAGCAATTTTTAAATATTCTAACAATGCTACTAGTGCACTTAAAGCAAATTAACTGATTTGATTGAGCTACTAAATTTGTGAATTCTTTAAAATTTGTTAGGAATGTCTGAAAGCGTGTGTGAGCTAACACAAAAAATAGATCATAGTCAAGTTTTAGCCATTTTTTAAATTTGCAACGATTTTGTTTCCTTTCTTTATGTGTTCTCGAAAAAGATTTTCTTCTAAATTTGCGATGATTTTGTTTCTTTTTTTTAAGTGTTCTCAAACAATATGTTCTTTCTCCATTAAAATCTCTGGCTGTATCGACGATTCCTTACGCCCGCAATAACACACGGACCTGTTTCACACTAGCTATATAGTAAACCTTGAAGGTTTCCTAGCCAGGGACCGATTCCACGTGTCCACCCTCCGCGAATGCCCCTAAGAAAAATTAGTAATTACATTTAGATCCTTTCAGCAGTTTCTTATAAAAAAAAGGACCTTTTGGTTTAGCAAAATCGCGAAATTTTCGTGACAGGACCCTAAATAGATGTCAAAAAAGAGCGTAATTACGTTTAGATCATTTCAACTGTTTTTCACGAAAAGAACCTTTCGATTTAGCGCGATTGCAGCCAATATTAAAAGAAAACACGGCCGATAAAAACAAAATTATATTTGTTGTAGAAAAAATTCGGGTCAAATTTTTTCGCCGGGCGCGATATCGTGCGCCTCTCTATCTAGCTATATACTAAAGTTGGTAGACTTCCTGGCTAAGGAGCCACCTCACGTGTCCTCCATCCACGAGCACTCCTAAAAAAATGTAATTATGTGTAGGTTCTTTCAGCAGTTTTTTACGAAAAGAACCTTTTGGTTTAGTAAAATCGTGAAATTTTCGTGTAAGGACTCTAAATAAATGCAAAAAAAGAGCGTAATTACGTTTAGATCATTTCAGCTATTTTTCACGAAAATGACCTTTTGTTTTAGCGCAATCACAAATCCTTGTGAGAGGACCCTAGGTAAATGCAAAAAAAAGAGTGTAATTACGTTTACACTACTACAGAATAGGTCATCACTTTGCCGGTTCGTCACGCCATTCTTGCGGTTATGGGCGCCGGCGATCATTGGTCGGTGATACTCGGGTTATCAGCGTAATATTTGAGAACCGGCGGTGATAATAGATATCACTTGCCGGTTCATTATACAACCGGCGAGTGATATTAGACTATCTCTGCCGGTTTACACTAGCATCGGCGTGATACTCAATTATCTCTGCGGTTCAACCTAGAATCCGCGGTGATATATATATATCTCTGCCGGCTTATCGCCAATAACCGACAGCGGTGATACGTGTATATCCTTGCCGGTTCCTGAACAAACCGGCAGCGGTGATAGAACTGAAAAAATTTGTAGATGTACTTCATAGATTACTCTACCTATGTATAAAATTGCGGGTTCAAATTCAATACATATGAGGAGTTTTACACAAAAGAGTAATTTGTAAGTATATATAATTATAATTACTCTACCTATTATCTATTATCTAAATAGTAAATACATCTAAATTTTAAATGACTTTTATTAGTTGGTGTGCACGATGTGTACAGGGGAGAACTGTGTGCACATGATATGTTGCCTTCAAATATATAGTATATGAAGCGTCGTTAGATCATAATTAAAATATATTAAAGCATCACAATATTTAGTTTTTACAATTAATAGTCTGTTCACAAATGTAGTGTGAGTACATCTCGTTCACTTTAGATCGAAGCTTCCGTCGTGGAACTCGCCCTTTGGATCGATGACATGTTAAATCAATGAATCCATGATATGCTCTTGAATTGCTAAAATTTCTTTTCGTGATCGATTGGTTCTCGGCTTGGGCTATTTATTATTGAAGAAAAGAAATTTAATTAATGATGATAGATGTTAAATGAAAGAAAAGTAGGCATGAATGTGTAATTATATATCATGTCTTCGTTATAGCCGGCAGTATCTTCGTGACAATTGCATGTAAATTTGTACATACGTAGTATCTTATAAACTATTTCCCTGGTCTGTCTCATGCATGGAAAGTCTGTTATTACTTTGAAAGTTGTCTGTAGGGAAGATCACGGACCACCTTTCTTGCAATACCGTGTGAATCTTGCTGTGAATGATTTTAAATAGTAATTAACCTTAAATACAATAGAATAAAATATTACTAGAGCAATAGCATAGCGATCGAGTTTACTGTTCATCATCTTCCAAAAACTTGTTTATTTTGAGTGTTCTCGGATGTCGGGTTGCCCAAAGGCCCTCCTCGCATACAAGGGGCGAGTAATAGACTAATTTGTGACAACCTTACCTTAGTTATTGATTAATTCCCAGTAAAGTAAATTAATTCAGGATTAATATATCAAAAGAGTTAACCAAAAGATCAAACACAAATGCCCAAAAACTCAATGATTAACAAACCACAAACAATATTTAAACAACGAAATTTGGGTGTACACAACAATGGAAGTATATGCTTCTATCAAGCCATTTACTCCTACATGCTAGGAAGTAACTAAGTCAAATGAGAGAATCAATAAAGGACATCAAGTGGCAGTACATCATAATTTTTGTGTGTTTGTTCGTGCATGAAACTCAATATCAACAAGTAGAAAAATTCATGAAGAATAGGCGAGCATAGTGATACAAGGGGAAAGTTACAATAATTATAAATGCACGTTCAGGTTTGTTCAAGAGTTGTCCATAGCAAATTAGAGATGATGATGCTCCATTAGAGTGCAGTTGAATTTTGATACTAATAAGCAATGCGGTTGAGTTTTTAACTCAATACTATGAAGCAATTCAATACCGTGAAGCATTAACAAAAAAAATATCAGGTTTGTATTTTAACATAAGCATAATACGGGTAATACCTTAATATACGCAACAAACTAACAATAATGCATAAAATACAAGTATAACTAAAATGAACCGAAGTGAAGTTTGCACATCATGATATTATGCAATCTATCATAGTTGACCACGTTACTTCCTACTCTTATCATATAAGAATGAAACCATATTGCACAAAGGTGTTCTGGTGCCTCCCTTTATTTCAATGAATTTGCTCAATACACAGCACAAGTATGGTAAATCAACACAAATTACCGGGTAAGTGTTGTGTTATGCAGAACAGGTCATAATGAGCCACGTTTTTTACTGTGAAGCATTAACATATTAATGGAAGCACAATGAAGAAAGCCATATATCAATAAGCAGTAACAACTACCTTTTTTACAGTGAAGCATTAACATTGCCAATCAAGCATGCAGTTTTTCGAATACCAAAGATGTAGATTGCCCATGTAAAAAATAACAGTGTGTCACAAATTGTCTATTTCAGTCCCAAATCCTCACTGAACACTATACCCCACATGTTAGGTCCCCAAGCCAAACGAATTGACTGGCCCCTTAGCATTCATCTGCACATTCACATCTGCACATGCACATCTGCACATTCACAATCACATTCACATTCACATTTGCACATTCACATCTGCACATGCACATTCACACATCAAAGAGCAAGATCTGAGGCGACGCGGGGACATCAAGCAACATTGAACATTCGGCCTCTGTCATAATTTCAGAAGAGGTGTACCACGGCGGGGAGACGCGGGAGGTCGATTAAACGACGGCGAGGAGAGGAAGGGGGAGGTCGGCGGCGGTGGGGAGACGGCGTGGAGGTGAAAGCGGCGATGGCGGCGAGGCGGCGGCGGCGATGCTCCGAGGCGAGACGCGGCCGTCTGAAGTCGGCGGCAGCCAGCGGTCGGAGGCGAAGCGGCAGCGGCAATCGAGGCGGCGGCGAACTCTCGCGAACCGGCGGCGGTGGTCAGTATGTGCGTCGAGGCTCGAAGCGGCAATGGCGCTAAAAGTGAGAGGAGGGCGGGCTAGGGCTAAGGTAAATGAGAGGAAGCGCGGCGTTTCTATTTATAGTGGTGGAATATCACTTGCCGGTCCATTGTACAACCGGCAAGTGATAATCAGAACTACTTGCGGTCCATTGTACAACCGGCGGTGATAGTCAGAATATTCTGCGGTCCATTGTACAACCGGCAAGTGATAAGCTTCTTTGCCCATGTTCATTAAAATTTGTCTTTTTTATTACTCTTAATATAGGACGAATTTGATCATGAAATTTTATATGTAGATGGGGTAAGATGAGATGTACATCCATGATTTTGTTTCAGAATTTTTGGAAACTTTTCTTAGTTGGATTGCAGCAGTAGCATGATTTACTAGCACAGAAAGGAAGTGAACATCATTGCCATTTTCCTAGTTACTTATGAAAGTTTCAGTTTAAATCTAGTTACCCGTTCATATAAAAATCAGATTGCTAACTTTTTAATTGTTTTAATATTTCTAAAATCAAATAATGCTGTCAAATTGAACAACAAATGCTGTCAAATTCAACAAATTCAAGTGCGATCAAAATCACAAAAATCCAAATGCAAGAAAACTTTCAATTTGATAAAAGAAAGCATAACCTCAATTTCCATTATTGCATATATTACATTAATTGTTACATATGAGAAAATAAACATGTCGTTCATACAAAAGAAAGCATACATTTCATTACTACAACTAAGCTACGACTCGACCTTCGTTATGATCGCGGCGTATGTATGTAAGCAAATCCTTTGTCTTCCATGGTACTTAGGTCAACGTCCTCTCCAAAAGGGGAAGCTCATCAATTGGTTGTACTCTTCCTCGTCGACAACATTCTCAACTCCGACAATCCTTCTTTTTCCTTGAATAACCACGTGGCGCTCCTTGTTAGCAAGATTGGTTACAAAGAAGATTTGTGTAAAGTAATTAGCAAATACGAATGGTTCTTCTATGTATCCGAAGCGAGTTTGCGGTCCACGCAGTAGTGATCTCCTGTACTTGTCGATATTCACGCCACGGAGGGAAGTCGACCCATTGGCACGAAGAGAGGGACCTTCAAAGGACCATAGTCAAGCTCCCAAATCTCTTCTATGAATCCGTAGTAGGTTTGCCTATTTCCATTGTTGTCATAGGCATCTATCACGGATACCGCTATTTTGATTGGTGCTCTTTTATCTTGGCTCTTGTATAAAATGTAAAACCATTTATGTCGTATCCTTGGAATGTCCGAATTGTAGTTAGCGGTCCCCACGAGCCAACAATTTCAAGCTGAGTCGATCGTCTCGTCGCATCATGTGTCTACACAACCAATCGCGAAATTATCTCTGTGTTCTCTCGCGAGCCAACCCTCGACCTCCCTCGGTTTGTTTTGGATAGCACGTTCTTGTGCATGTCGACATATGGGGCCACCACAACCGATTGTCCCAAAAGCTGCGAAATGTGCTTGTGTAAATGCAGCTAGATTGCTAGTACGTCTTGATTTCTCGCCTAGTGTCCCTTTCCTGTAGCCTTCCTCATGCCGAGATACAGCACACCAATCGGTTTGAGATCCATATAATCGACGCAGAACTCAATGACCTCCTCGGTTCCCTGACCATCGGCAATGCAGACCTTCGGTCGATTTGATTCTGAACATATTTCTTTATAACCCCATGAATCTCTCGAAAGGGTACATCGATGTAGAAATACGGGACCAAGAATTAGTATCTCTTTCACAATGTGAACAATGAGATGGACCATAATATCAAAAAAGATGGAGGGAACACATCTCAAGCACGCATGCAGTGTGAACCACGTCTTCTGCGGCTTGTCTAGTATTAATGGATCGATGGCCTTCACGTGAAATCGCGTTGAAGAATGAACACAACTTGATAATTGGGTCTCGGACTTTCTCTGGCGAGAACCCCTAATTGCAATTGGAAGCATCTATGTCATCATCACGTGGCAATCGTGAGACTTCATACCAATTAACTTTAAGTCTTTCATTGAGACTAGTCTCTTTATGTTAGCGAGTAACGAGCGGAACTTTGATTCCGTGCAAGCATTTACAAGCGCTAATTTTCTCTTTCTTGCTCAAAGTGTAGCAGTGCGGGAAGGTACTTTTGCTGTATCCATTTCTTCGTGATCGCTCCTTCCTCGGTTTCATATCTTGAGGTCCATCCTTGCTTGAAGTGTATCTTTCGTTTTGCGGTATGTCGATAAGATACCAAGCAAGCTATCACACACATTCTTCTCTATGTGCATGGCGTCGATTGCGTGTCGAACTTCCAGGTGCTGCCAATAAGGTAGGATCCAAAATATTGATTTCTTTTTCCACAAAGGAGCCTTATCCCGGGAAGTCGGAATAGATGTACTACCGGCTCCCTTTCCGTGAATAATTGTAAGGTCCTTTACAGCGGCAAATATCTGTTTCCCGGTCGATTCTTGAGCTAATGCGATCTCCTTTGTCCGTCAAAAGCTCTCTTATTATTGCGGTATGGGTGATCCTTACGGAGGAACCTACGATGCCGCATGTAAGCCATTTTCGACTGTTCTTCAGCCACCGGCTAGCTGTATCATCCAGGCACTGGACACATCCGTTGAAGCCTTTTGTCGTGCGGCCCTGACAGTTGCCAAGAGAGGATAATCATTAATGGTTACAAACAATAATGCCCGTAGGATAAAGTTTTCTCTTTATACTCATCCCATACGTGCACACCATCGGTCCACAATATTAGAAGATCTTCAACCAATGGTTTGAGGTACACATCGATATCATTGCCGGGTTGCTGGGCCCTTGGATCAATAGTGGCATCATAATGTACTTTCGCTTCATGCAAAGCCAAGGAGGAAAGTTGTAGATGCATAAAGTCAGCGCCAAGTCTTTGTGGCGACTACTCATGTTGCCAAAAGGATTCATCCCATCTGTACTCAACCGAACCTTATATTCCTCATCATATGCAAAGCGCTTCTTATATTTTCTGTCGATGTTCCTCCATTGCCGAGAATCGGCAGGTGTCTAAGCATTCCATCCTTCTTCGCTCTTGGCGTGCCATCGTAGCAATTGGGCATGCCTTTTGTTATAAACAATCGCTTGACGGGGATTATAGGAAATACCACACCACCTTACGGGGACACCTTTTCTTCTTCGCCTCACCCGACATCTTCGTTCTCGATATCGGCGTCGTTGCCCTTATACCGCTTTGCTTTGCAAACAACACGAGCATCCATGTGCGCAAACTCATTGCGATACAATATGCAATCGTTTGGACATGCGTGTATTCTTTGTACTTCCGGTCCCAGCAGGCGGACAACTCCGCTTGGCACAGATGCGTAGTTGAAGGCAACACGTTACCCTCTCGAAGCAAGTCCCCAAGAGACATAATTTCGGTAAAGCTCTTATCGGACCAACCATTGCTTGCCTTCAAGCTGCGATAGTGAAAGCACTGTATCAACTTTACGTGCTCCTCCTTGCGGCCGGGTACAATGGCGTTGTAGAGTCTTCTACCATACTTTGGAACTTTTGAAACTCCTTTCACTCGTGAAGTCCCTCCCCATCACATGACATTTGATCTAGATCATCTTCGTGGGTATCAACGAACGCATCTTCCACCGCGTCATATCGTTGTCTCCATCATCTCCATCAATGTGTTGCCCTTCATGTACAATATCATCTTCATCAATATGTTGCCCTTCATGTACAATATCATCTTCACCGTGCTCACTCTAACGAGGTATAGCCGACCTTGAAACCCTTGAAGCAAGTGTGCGCGTGTCGACTCTATGTTACAAAACATCTTCTCATTTTTGCAATCAACGCATGGACAACACATATAGTCCGCCCGGTTTCTCGACTTGTGTCGCAAGTTCACGCATTGAAAAACAAGTCACACCATTAAAGAACTACTGCATCACGACGGTCCGTGTCATACATCCACCTTCGGTCCATCTACGATTAATTATATCAAACTACATTTCATTATATGAACAAAGCGATATCAAAATAATTTATTCTTTATAGTAGTCATGCATTGCTAATTAATTAAAACGATAAACACATTATAAGCACATAGCGCAAATAACAATATAATTGTAAATGATTAGTTTTACAAATACATCTAGCAATTTTGCCTATATAATACATCAAACCTTTTTCACTATTCAAATATCCATCTAGCATTTTTAATTATTTAGAAGATTTCTTCATTTCATTTTGTTATGTAGCGCTAGCTATTAAATTAAATTAATCTACAACAAATTAACAAGCATATAATTGAATATAAGGATATATTTCTAAATAATTATTTATGTTCCAACTTTCATTATTGCAAAATCCATCTACCATTTCCCATTATTTAAATATTCAACTAGCAATTCTCACTATTTATAATTGATCATCTAGCAATCTTTACTATTAAAAATCCATATAACAAATTTTCATTAATTAAATTAATTACAATTATGCATAATTGTCTATCTAGCAATTTTATTACTTAAACATCCACTACATCACTAAAATGGATATGAATTTACTACAAATAACAATATATAATTGTAAATGATTAGTTTTACAAATACATCTAGCAATTTTGCCTATATAATACATCAAACCTTTTTCACTATTCAAATATCCATCTAGCATTTTTTAATTATTTAAAAGATTTCTTCATTTCATTTTGTTATGTAGCGCTAGCTATTAAATTAAATTAATCTACAACAAATTAACAAGCATATAATTGAATATAAGGATATATTTCTAAATAATTATTTATGTTCCAACTTTCATTATTGCAAAATCCATCTACCATTTCCCATTATTTAAATATTCAACTAGCAATTCTCACTATTTATAATTGATCATCTAGCAATCTTTACTATTAAAAATCGGCAGTGAATTATAATTTATTCAATAATTTAGCTACAATATGAATTATAATTTATTCAATAATTTAGCTAGATCTTAATTTGAGCAGTACCGACATAAACTGTTCACACCGTACAATCAGCAATTATCAACATCTATAGCACTCCGTAAAGTAAAATTTTACGACAAATATAACATACATCAAGTCAGTAACCTCGAAAAATTTTAATACAATTTTTCAGCAGCAACTCCCCAAGATAATACAGCTCCTCTTTGTTTTGCTCGGTCGGAGAAGATGTCGATTCGATGAAAAATATGAACAAAATACTGACACCAAATTTCGGCAGCACCTCTCCAGGAAAAATACACCCGAGCAAAGAGCTCCTCTCTCGCCGCTTTCGGCGGAAATCGTCGGTCGGTGAAGATTGCTATATAATAGCTTATCATATGCCGCTCGCCAAGAACCGCAGCGTGATAAAATCATATCTCTGTGGAAAATACCTTATCCTTTGCCGGTTACATGCGTAACCCGGCGATGATAAGGTCATACTGAGGGAGAAAATTGCGTTCGCGCGAAATACATATCACCGCTTGGGTTGAATATACAAACCGGCGATAAAAATTAAATATCGCTGCCGCTATAAATTAAAGCGGCGATAATATATCATCTACCGGCTATAGGTATAACGGCGGTGATAGTCGATTATCTTGCCGGTTGGTATACAAACCGGCGATGATACTCAACGTTCAACTCCGCCACCATAGCGTCGTCGCTTGCGTTCTCATCGCAGCCAACCGTTGCGCTTCACATTCCTCCAAGCTGTTGCCCTTCCCATTCGCCTCTATATAATGCCGATATTGTTGCATCAATCCACTCTTGTCACAATCCACACAATCCTCTTGTTGCAGCCCCCACAATCCACTTTTGTTGCAACAATGGCACCCCTAAGAAGCGTGCGTGTTGGTGAGCCCCACCGATCCGTCGCTTCTGAAGGAGGAGGAGAAGGAGGAGGAGGTGGAGGCGGAGGAGGAAGAGGAGGCAAAGGAGGAGGAGGGGCGGCAGCAGCGAGCGATAATGGCGGCGGCGGACATGCGAAAGGAAGCTGGCGTTGGGGCAAGACCAACTCCGCCACGAATCGGATTCGGATGAGAAGGAGGATTTGCACCGCCCGCATCAAGCGGCAGCTCGGCGGACGAGGAGGAGGATGGCGGCGGCGGCGAGTTTGGATATAGGGCAGCGCCATTAGACTATTATAATTAGGACTAAATATGTAATCTTGAACAAATTATGCTTTGTAAATGTTATTTTAATTAATACATATCCGCAAATTACAAATTTGCTTTCATATATTCATTTTTTTAACTAATTATGCTTTCATATGTTACATGCGAGATAAATTACAATGTTTATTATGTTACATGCGAACTAATAATGGGAAACGATAATATCACTTTCGGTTCTATAGTAAAACCGGCGGTGAAAATGGTCTTATCACTGCGGTTTTACTATAGAACCGGCAATAATAAATCACTACGGTTTACATATAACCGTGAGAATATCTTCTTATCATTGGGTTCTCTATTAAACCCAAGAATGATATTACCTCCATTCTTCGCGAGAAATTGAAACTATTCTTATCTTGCCGATTGAAGTTTGAACGGCGATGATATTATCATCGCCGGTTGAATTTGGAACCGGCGGTGATAATATCTTCTTAAACTCGGATTACCCGCGATGATGAAATCGCGGATGAGGCGATCTGTAGTAGTGTTATATCCTTTCAACCGTTTCACGTGTTTTCTCGATAATTTAAGAAGAACGCTGCAAAAAAAAATAAAATTATTTTTTAAAAAATAACGCACGTAACATAACATATTGTGAAAATATTCCTAGTTGTTTAGAAATAAAATAGGGAGCATACGCTTGTCGGAGGTCCAGGCGCACGGATAAAGAAGAGAGCTGAGAATAGTCAGCAGTCAACACAACCCATGTTCACGTGTTGAGTCATCAATATGTGGGCCCAACTGCAAGATTTTTTCAGGGCTCATCCCAAAAAACCGCCGGCCACAGTCTACAACCGCCACGTGTATAGGCTTGGCCATGATTTTCTCCTAAAGTACAGTTCCTGTGGGACATTATTCTAACCAAACTCCAAGAGATATCTTCCGGATTTTTAATTCCAAAAGGCTCATCGCCAACATTTGACTTGGGCAATCTTTTAATTTAACACATACATATTGAAAATTTTATTTAGAAACTCACCAAAATTACATTTATGACAGACCTCTTGAACCAGATAATGTTGTTTTATTAGCTTAGATAGTTGGATGCAAGAACTATGGATGTGTTTGGATGGTGTTCGATCCCCACTTAAAAATTTTAAAATACTTACATGTGTTATTATGTCTAATTGTAGCGACATAAAATTACTTTCCTCATTTAAAAATTTTAAAATACTTACATGTGTTATTATGTCTAATTGTAAAAAAATCAGCTCACGCATTCCATTAAAACCTATGAAATTAGTTTTTTTTTCTGAAAGAAACCGCCGGGAATACTTTTTTCATTGTTAGGAGTGCATGGACATGAATCAAACATGCCCATAAAAACAAAGCTACAAACTCTGGTGCATTGGTCTTTAAAAAGTGTACTTTCGCGGTCTATTCTTGAGTTGAGGTTCTCCTAATTTTCCAAAGTTCTTCACTAAAGGGACCTAACAGAAAAAAGGAGTCCATCACCCATAATGGGATGTGATAAAGGAGGGGAAAAAGAAGGGTTTAAGAAGAGCAAGCTGATTCTAAAGAAGAAATTTCCAAAGGAAGAACTTTCTAGAAGAGACACGTGGAGTTGGACATATGTCGACGTTTGACTTGTTCCTGGCTTGGTTTGTCGTATTTTTAGCCCTCTGTTTTATCTAGTGGCAGCTGGATTCCTTTTAGCTTTTCTTTTTAAAGCTCATAGCATAAACATTTATAAGTTTAGAGTTTAGACCTGAGAAATAAGATAGCTACCATTTTTTGGCTACTTTAATTCATGAATGGCAAAAGGAAAAGAAAAGAAAAGAAAAGAAAAGGTAACAAAGGAGAAGAGAAGTGCATGCTCAAGATACGGATGACTAGGGAACCAACTCCACAGCAATTCTAGCATGGCCGATCTAAGCTTGACTGACTGCCTTTCACTTGAAGTATTGGGATAACCTTCTACTGTTTGTAAACTTCCTGTATGAGCTTTTAGCCTGTTTAATTCGTTGCACTGCGTCGCAGTGTCAGTAGTGAAGAAGGCATCCCGGTAAGCAACCCTGTCGTACCACTATACTCTGTTTCTCAATGAATAAATCCTTATGAGTTCCAAAAGTAAATACCTTCCATATAACTAGGAAATTTTTCGGCGTAATACGCCGCCGCCATTTTTTCGTAGTTTTTATTTTTCGACGCCGTTTATTTTTTTAATCATCGAAATAATGAGCGAAACGACGAAAAAGAACACAAAAATTTTTCGGCGTAATACAATCGCAAGTCTGCCGCCTTTTAAGTAGAATAATTTTTTTTCTTTTCGGTAGTGATTTATTTTTAAATCGTCGAAATAATGAGCGAAACGGGAAAAATAGAGATAGAGTTGTAGAAATATCTCTTTCGATTTAATTACTTGGGAAATATTGAAGAACGAAATGGAAATTGCGGTAGGGAAAAGTATAGAGGAAAAGGGCTAAAAACTATTAGAGATGACAACATTCTTTGTCGAAGTCTAACACTCTACGCGTTCACGAGTAATAACACATGTTTAAAAAAATCTCAAAGGCTCGCGGCGTATGTGTGTGTCGTTTTTTTCGTAATTTTCTTTTTTTTCTGGACATTGTTTTATTTTTTAAATCGTCAAAATAATGAGCGAAACGTCTGAAAGGATACAAAAGTACCGCAGCGTAATACGCCACGCGCGTCATTTTCCCTAGAAAAATTACATTTTTTTTTCGCGGCGTTTTATTTTTAAATCGTCGAAATAATGAGCTAAACGGAAAAAAAAAAGAGAGATAGAGTTGTAGAAATATCTCTTTTGATGAATTATTTGGAAAATATTGGAGACCGAGGTGGAAAACCATGGTGGGAAAAAGTCTAGAGGGAAAAGGTTGAAAAAGTATTAGAAACGAAAATATTCTTTTGTCGAGTCTAACACTCTACGCGTTCACCGAGTAATAATACATGATCTAAAAAATATCAGAGATCGAGATGGAAAATCGAGATGGGAAAAAAGGCTACACATATATTTACATTGGCGAAAATATTTTTCCAGAAAAGCGGAGAAAGGACCTAGACGTAGGAGCAAAGACCCGATTGTTACGCTTTTTTGGACTGCTATCTCGAAAAATTAGAAAAGGGCTTGTTCGCGATTTGAATTAACGGAGGTTTTTTCCCGTAAAATGGCGAACGAGGGACCCAAACGCGATAAACGGGAAAAAATCTTTCCCTCACAAAAAATCACGAAGGACTTATTCGTAATTAATAGGGACCTATTCGTAATTCAAGAAGTGCAGGGGTTTTTTTGCAAAATGCCAAGGAGGACACGTGGGAGGGTCCTCCTCCCGGGAACTCTTCCATCTATATTTACCCCGCCGGCGTTTTATTTTTTAAATCGTCGAAATAATGAGCGAAACGGGGAAAAAATAGAGAGATAGAGTTGTAGAAATATCTCTTTTGACGAATTATTTGAAAAATATTGGAGACCGAGGTGGAAAACTGCGGTGGGGAAAAAGTCTAGAGGGAAAAGATTGAAAAAGTATTAGAAACGACAACATTCTTTTGTCGAGTCTAACACTCTACGCGTTCACCGAGTAATAATACATGATCTAAAAAATATCAGAGATCGAGATGGGAAAAAAGGCTACACACATATTTCTATTGACGAAAATATGTTTTTCCGGGAAAAACGAAGAAAGGATCTAGACGTAAGGAGCAAGGACCTGATTGTTACGTTTTTGGACCTGTCCGCTATCCTGAAAAATTAGAAAAGGGCTTGTTCGCGATTTGAATTAACGGAGGTTTTTTCCCGTAAAATGGCGAACGAGGGACCCAAACGCGATAAATGGGAAAAAATCTTTCCCTCATAAAAAATCACGAAGGACTTATTCGTAATTAATAGGGATCTATCCGTAATTCAAGAAGTGCGGGGTTTTTTTTGCAAAATGCCAAGGAGGACACGTGGGAGGGTCCTCCTCCCAGGAACTCTTCCATCTATATTTGGGGTATTATATGATGGTAGATCGTGCATACTTATGATCCTTTTCTTATATATATAAATACCAGTAAATAATGGTCACAGTGGCGGAGCTAGGAAATTTTAGGAACTTGGATGGCTTAACTACTGCCAATAAACACGAATAAGTCTATATACACATCACACAAGCACAAATGAGAACCCCAAAAAGTTTTTTTCGAGTGATTGCAAGGATAAGGTGAAGTCAGAGGAACACTCATGGAGGACAGCAACCATTCCTTCATTAATTCAACCCTTGACATTCAAGCTAACTAACAATGCTACTGATAGGTGGTTTCAAAAGATTGATGTCGGTAGGTACTAATAATGAGATAAGATCCCAACTAACACCAACACAAAAAAAGGCATGGGCTACCGATCATTAACGAATAAGAAGGAGAAAAATAGGTGACAGCGCCTCCTTGGTGTGTGAAGGGAGTGCGTCATGGGCACGATGTTGATGCAGAAGAGCTGATGCAAGGTGTGCAACTCCATCAAGGACTCCACCACCATCGGCCTCGCCAAGGTCAACAGTTGGGACTTCAAGGTCCGATCCGATTCACCAAATTTCCTTCTGCTCTTCCCATTCATGTGCACTGTTGTTCTGAATTATAATGCACATATACATGGCTATAGGTGATTCGTGTAGGATTTGGACGTAGCGGTGGTGAAGGCCACCAACCATGTCAAGTGCCCGCCCAAGGAGTGCTACCTCGCAAGTGAGATCAATTATCCTTTGCTGTTCTATTGAAATTGCTTACTTTCCTTATTTCTTTTAGTTTGGTCGATCATTCTTATTCTAATCAATCATTCGCTTGCTTCCCTAGTGAAGCAAAATGGAAGACGGAGATAGAAGAAGCGGCTTTTCCGAGAGATTATCGAACGATAGCAACTAAACTCGAAGTAGAGGAGATGGAATGGGAAGCAAGGGTCTAATCATGGTATGAATCTAGATCGAGTTCCCGAGCTGACTAAAGGAACCTCGGGTCATTGAAGTAGTTTCATTCCCTTGGATCAAATCGTTCCTCGCTTGACACGTGGCCGCCTCCAGATTGATGAGTAGCAAGGTCTCCCCGCCAGTGGTCGGGCAGGCGGCGCCTACCTGCCCGGGAGCTGCCTCATTGCTGAATGGTCATACATCTACAATCTTTTTATTAATGTGGCCTACTTCCCATGGGTCCTTGGTTATTTAGTAAGTAGGACCCATTTTTTGAGTGAAAACTTGTAGTCTATGTAAATGATATTTGGGAGGTACTTCTTTAAATTTTTATTTAAAAGTTGCAAAAATATTAAAGTATGAATAAAAAGTAGATGATCATTACCCATTCGGTTACTTCAACATTTATATTTGTACTAATGCTAGTGTTGTCAACTTCCAACTCTTGTTGCCATTGTGTTTCTAAAGCTGTATTCTCAAAGCCGAAGCTTGGTAGCAAACTCAAACCTAAAAATAAGGTTGTGATTGACAAATTGATTAAAAATGAATTTGCACTCTTCCTTGGGACCTTGAGGTGGTTTTGAGAACATCATCTGATCTTCATACATTTATTAAGAATATATCCATCAAGTATGTCGGATCCATGATTCACGATAATTTGATACCTTCTAGCCAGCAAATCATTGCTTTCTAATTGAAAATCAGAAATGACAGCTTGCGAAGCCAAAACTCAACCAAAATAAGGTTGTGATTGACAAATTGATTAAAAAATGAATTTGCACTCTTCGACCTTGAGGTGGTTTTGAGAACACCTGATAAAAATATATCCATCAAGTATGTCGGATCCATGATTCACGAATTTGATACCTTCTAGCCAGCAAATCATTGCTTTCTAATTGAAAATCAGAAATGATAGAACTCCATTTTGATTCAAATTCCATTATAGTTTCCGAACCGGACCCAAAATTGATCCTGTGCACTTACAGAAGGACTAATCTTCCTAGGGAGTTTTTGCATGATATGCCACATGCACAACCTATGTTTGGTGGTTGGTAAAATAGTGCTAATAGCGGCCTTCATGCTTTTGTCTTTATTAGTTATGATAAGTTTAAAGGGTTAACACCCCCATCGCTCTTAAGAAGGTCTGAAACAACCAAATGTATGATTTGATCTTCTCATTTGCTAAGAATGCATTGCCAAAGAACACACTCTGCAAATGATGGTTGACTCCAGTGAATGATGCAAAAATAATATCGTTCTGATTAGTGGTGTATGTGGAATCAAAATATACCACATCACCAAAAAGATTATAGTTTGTCCTGCTTGTGGCATCTGCCCAAAACACATGAACCAATCTTTTCTTTTCATCCAACACATAATCAAAGAAAAATGCAGCATTGAACTCCTTCATTATTTTGAGTTGTTGGATAAACATTTGAGCATCATCGTCATTGAGACTCTCTATAAGGTCATGCTGGTAGTTTTGCAAGTCCCTTGTGCATCCTACATTTTCAAACCCCCCTCACTAGCATAAAGCAATGTATATGCTTAGGATGTACCAATGATAGCTCTACTGCAATCAAACAATGTAGTCTTTGCCTTGTCTCTAACTTCCCGGCTTGATCTAATTAGATGATGCTTACTAGGTGTCACAAGATGGTGCGTGTGTTCCTCAACAAACATATATGCCTTATCCTAAACCTCTTCGTTGCCAAGCCCAACTACTATCGTCCAGAACTCGTAAGAGCTACATCAAAGCTGCAAGTATCCTAGTAAATCGAACAATAAAATATCGCCAAGTTAGTCACTGACATCTTATTGTCTTATTGATCACAAGGACGTTCCAATCCTAAACACAAACAAAATTAACTATAAGAGAATCCTTCTAACTTCATCACACTAATCCAAGGAGCATTCAGTAAATGCAAGATTAGCAAAACAACATGAGCATAAAAATTGAATCTTTTGGCCACCAACCAATCAAGAAACTAGAGAAAAGTCAAGAACCCAAGGAAACACTCACCTGGTCAAGAGCCACCACGAAGGACATCCCAAGAGGCAAAGTGAAATCCTGCATGCGGTAGCCGACCCCTCCTCCTCGACAACTTGACGGCGTGGGCGACAGGCAGGGTGATGGCGTGGGCGATAGGGCGGCAACTCAAGAGGAATACGAGGACGCAAAGGAAGGAAAAGAAAGTTGTTTTTGTGACATGGTTGGAGATTCTAGGGAGTTTTATGAAAAATATTTTAAGTGGCTAGGGTGTCCCTCCCACCTCCATCTCGTACGTTGAGTCTTGATCGGATGGTCCACGTTAAGGGTTGCATGGGTAAGACCATAAGATAAGTTTACACTTGGATATTCCTCCATATATATATATATATATATATATATATATATATATATATATATATATATATATATATATATATATCACACATATGGGAATACAACAACTGTAAAATTTGAAGAACAAACTCAATCGTATTTGAAAGATATGAAATTGACAAAGTGCTAAACAGTAGAATATACTGGCTTTTACTGTGAAAAAAAATAACATTTTACTATGAAAAATACTCAAAAAATTACCACACACAGGAGATATGAGCTTCTACAACTCTGTAAAATTTGAAGACTAAATTCAATGGCATTTGAAAGATACGAAAAATAACAAAGTGTCAAACATCAAGATAAAATATTTATTACTGTAAAAAAAGACTACATTTTACTATCTATTACTTTATGTGTTAATATGTGCTTTATACAACAACCTTATAGTGAAATATTTATGAAAATTATATGTACAAATTTTAAAAAAATCTCAAAAAATTACCATACTTAGAGGAGGTGAGATTCTACATTCCTTTAAAATTTGAAGATCAAAATTAATCACATTTGAAAGTTATGGTTAAATAAAAAAAACAGATTCATGTACAAACACTAAGTAGTATTTATTAGGCATTCATGTACAAACACATTTACTAGTAGTTTTGCCACGTAATGGCTTGGTCAACTAACAGTCCGTTGCACTAATTAAAACAACGTGCGGGCTTAGTTGATACGTAAAACTGGCTAGCGCGTAGAATATGCTATTTTACACACATATATATATATATATAGAAAGCCTTTTTCGTACTCCCAGGAGTACAAACTCCCACCTCTAATATACCACTTAAATAAACGCTTTATACTCCTTTATCACTTTCGGTATACTCTAATAATAATTCTAACATACTCCAATACAACATGATTAAAAAAATTTCATCGGACCCTTTATTTTTTTTGCTACATACCCTTTCCATATGTATAAAGAATATGTAAAAAAAATATGCTATAAAGGGTGGATTTTAATGAAATTTTTCGTGGAACTCACTTTGGAGTATCTTATAATCAATATTATAGTATATTTAAAAGGATAAAGAGGTATAACATTATCATTTAAACGGTATATTAGAGGTGGGAGTACATACACCCAGAAGTATGGAATCATTTTCCTATATATATATATATATACACACACTCACACGAGGAGCAACTTGTCAAGGATGCATGGGTAACACATAACCGGTCTACATATCAACCTGGTTGACCAGGTTCACCTAGACTTTTAATGGACCTTATTGGATGATGAGTAGGAAGGAAGTAAACAGGGAACAACTCTCTCCTCTCTCTCTCTCCACCTGGCAAATCTTTATACACTACAGTTCCTTTTACAGGAAAACACCATAAATTCTTAGAAATCTATTCTAAGATTTTACATTAGCGTCGTTGTAACAATTGTTCTAAGCACTTTTGCCATTGGACCCATGGCCCAGAAATACACATCAAGCTGCTTTTTGATTTTCTGGACTAAAAAACAGCGGTAGTTTTTTTTTTATAAGAGACTATTTGATAAATAGTTAATTTTTTTTAACAATAAGTTGTAAAAACAAGTCCAACTCAACTTTAAGTTTTTGACTTTTACTAGTTATATATGGTTTCTAGTTTATACCAAAAGTTACTTAAAAGCTAAGCTTTTTAGAAGGACTTACTGATTTTTTAAAAACTAAAACTTGCTTAAAACGTCCCAAACAGGACCTACTTGTGGCTCCTCGGGCCCCACGGTTTCAGAACAGACAAGTATACACTCCATCTCCTTAGAAAGTTCATCAGTTTACCGTCTCATGAGGGCGAACGTCCATTGCCGTGGTAGCTAGCTTGCACGGCAGTATTATCTAAAGCTTGAAAAGAAAGAAACCAAGAAAGTAGCAGTATAAAAACTGCAGCCACACATATGTTTCTGGATTAAGCGAGGTGAGACGACAATTGGAGAGTGAAATGCATTCGGCATGCAATGCAATGCAAGAAACCAAAACGCAAGTACACCACGACCACATGATCACTCATCAGTACATTTGCATATGTGATGGCCAAGTCCTTTGCGTCTGCCTTCAAAACAAAGAAGTCCTTACTTTATCTCTGCACTTTTATTGTACTGTTAGGAGTTCTCCGAATAACATTTCCAGAATGGGGCCTCCTAGGTTTTGGGCATGAATGTAACATTTGCAGGGAGACTAAACCAAGTTTTGAAGGTAGCCACCGATTGGTTGCCAAGTAAGGCATCCAAGGAAAAATATAATGAGCCAAAGAAATGAGCTTTGAGGATGGCCACAAACGGGCTGCCATGTTAAGCAACGAGAATAACATATGCCTACTGAAACTACAAAAGCCGGTAGGGCAACTATGCCTTGTATATCGCTTTCTCACGAAGGTGTCTTTTAAGCTCAACATAAGAGAGGGTGGCTTTTGCAACTATTTCTGGCCCTTTTACGCTACCTAGTCAAGACTCAATACAACCTTGCAAAATCATGCGTCCGAGCGAAGCGCTCGAGTGGCTTGCAGCGCTAGTGTAGCGCGTAGCCAGCCTAAGTTCGAATCTTCGGATTCGCCTGAGCACGCATCAGGGCCGAGTGTTGGCGTATGCGTGCATGGGCGTGTGTGGGTGAGTATGTGTGTGACTGTAGTTCGCTGTTGTTCTTCTTTCTATACTGAATGTCAGAGCTCTTGGCCAAGTTTTTTTAAAAAAAACTGCAAAACCATGCAACTTATTGCATCAAATCAATCACAACAAAAAACTAGACTGTCGATCACTCAATCAGACTGTGGTTCGCGATCAGACTGTACGAGCCACACACACGATCGCAACATCTCGAGGCCTCCCAGGCTTTGTGCATGAATGCAACCGTTGTAGGGAGATAAAACCAAGTTTTGAAGATAGCTACGAGTTGGTTGCCAAGTAAGACATCAAAGGAAAATAAATAAGCCAAAGCACCGAGCTTCGAGGATCACCACAAACAAGCTACCATGTTAAGCAACAAGAACAGTGGATGCCAATTGAAATTACAAAAGTTGATAAGACAACCATACCATATATACGTAAAAACCATGAAATCTCTTCTCAGGGAGGTGCCTCTCCTAATTTCAACACAAGAGAGGGTGACTTCTGCAAATGTTTCTAGAACAGACCTTTTACATTTTCTAGTCAATACGACCTTGGCAAGTGCATAACTACGCAACTCGTCCTACTAAACCGAACAAAATGGAAATCTTGATCCTCGATCACCCAATCGAACGGCAAATCGTATGCAATCGCAGCGTTGAGGCCTTATCCCAAGCGCCGTTTGGAACACAGGAATTTGACATATAAATACTTCAATTCTAGGAGCACGAAGCCGAGGCTGAACGCTTGAACAAGAATTAGCAGGGGTGCTATCTGCAAAAAGGACCAAAAAAGGTACAAGCAAGCAAGCAAAACAAATTGCACCCATGTGTTGTGATGAGAGCAACCAGGGGGAGGGTGCCAAGTGAGGGACGGGCGACGGCGACTCGTGGGAAAAGGCGAGTGGGGGAGGAGAATCAAAAAACGCACCCTTGAAGCCACAAGCCCGACTTGTGGCTCTCGACCCACTGCGCCCTGCCTACGTGGCCCCCACACCACGCCCTCTTATACCCATCCCCCATGGCACCGCAGCGCAGAGCAAGGACACAAGTTGCTTCCTCTCCCTGTTACAATTCCACGACCTTTTGTTTCTGCTTCGTTTGTTTGTGTGTTGCTGCAGAGTGCAACAGTAGCAGGCTGCAGCACAAGGAACCCGTCAAGAACACGGGCGAGAGGACAGCAAAAGCCAGGAGCTTTTTTGCTGGGGGAGAGAGAGAGAGAGAGAGAGAGAGGTAGAAGAAACTTTGGAGATGGGGGAGTGCAAAGTAGGAGGAGGAGGAGGAGGAGGAGACTGCTTGATCAAGCTGTTTGGGAAGACGATCCCCGTGCTGGAGGCCGGCGACGTCGCCAAGGTTGGTTTTGCTCGATTCGATCTCGTCTGAGTTGGATTGGTTGTAGGAGCGGTTCTCGATGTTTCTTGATTGGGTTCCTGGACTAGAAGCTGGGAGGGGGATTCGATTGGTCTTGCTGACCTGAAAAGTCCTGAGATGATTGAGTTGTAGCTGGGAAAACTTATTCGTTGAAGGTGGTTCCTTGCCTCCTTGGTGATTAGGGGAAATTTGTTTCTAAATGGATTAGAGTAGCTCCTTTGTTCTTCAAGTAGTGTAATTCGATTGGATTTGTGTGTCGAAGACTTGAGGAATCTTGAGGTGATATAGTATGAGTTTTCATGCTTAGTTTTCATCCTTGATTGTTATTAGCTGTATTGAGTGGAAAGCTAAGGTTTATTATTCTCTTAACATATGGCAAGCTGTTTCTAGGACATGTTAGCCGCTTCACTTAGAGGCTTATCCTCTAGCCTCCTGATCTTTGCCAAACCATGTCCTTCCTTAAGCTCTAAAAAAAATTTCTTCCTTTAAGGCAGACTTGATTAACAGAAATCAATACGAAATACTCCATCAGTCGGTAAGAATAAGAACGGATAAATATAAGGCTTATCAGGAATATAAGGTTTGCATATAAATTTAATGAGCCTTTTTATAATATACCTCTATTTATTCTCTCTCAACCATATGCATTTATTTATAACCATCCACAAAATTATTATCTGTGATTTTCCATGACAATTAAGAATGGTAGGTAAGTCATTTTCTCTCGTGTCTTTCTCAATTTAACTGTAATCTTAATCCTTATGGAAAGTTAAAATACGTCTTATATTTATGAACTGAGGGAGGATAAAGCAACAATATCTGAATCTTGATACCTGGGGAAATGGAAGCTGGATTAGTACTATAATAAACAGTGGGAAAAATAATCTTTGTTCTTTCCAAACTTGCGCTCAAGGAAAGCAGACCTTTTCTCTTCATTTTAAAAATATAACCAGCAGAGTCGTGGCGTGGCCTTCTAATTCATGCAAAGAAAGCTGCAAATTTACAAATGTTTATCAAGAACTACAGTATCCTATGAACTTAACAGGAGATTTATCTGTGTCATTCCAGGATCTCCAGCACAGTGGCAGCAGATCAACGGAATCCGAATTATCCGATGCCCAAGAGAACACGCATCACGACACCGCGGACCCCTCTCCGCAGCCGGAGGTCGTGGACGCCGAGGACCCCGACGCCGCGGACAAGAGCTCGCCGCCGCAGTCCGGCGACGCGGCCAACCAGAAGGAGAAGCTGAAGAAGCCCGACAAGATCCTGCCGTGCCCCCGGTGCAACAGCATGGACACCAAGTTCTGCTACTTCAACAACTACAACGTCAACCAGCCGCGCCACTTCTGCAAGAACTGCCAGCGGTACTGGACCGCCGGCGGCGCCATGCGGAACGTGCCCGTGGGGGCTGGCCGGCGCAAGAATAAGAATGCCGTCGCCGCCTCCCACTTCCTCCAGAGGGTCCGGGCAGCCCTGCCGGGAGACCCGCTCTGCGGCCCACCGGTGAAGACCAATGGCACGGTGCTCAGCTTCAGCCATGACGCGTCCGCTTTGGACCTCGCGGAGCAGATGACCCACCTGAAGGAGAAGCTCATCCCGATTGGTGTCCGAGCTGAGAATACGGGCGACAACCCGTCGATGGGCTCTTGCGGCGAGGTATCAAGCAACCGAGACGACAAGAACCGGAGCAACAGCAATGAGAAGATTGCTATAGAGAAATCCAAAAATGGAGTGCAGCATCCAAACATGAACGGGGGAACCATGTGGCCATACAGTTGTGCTCCATCTCCTGCCTACTACACCTCTGGCATAGCAATCCCGATATACCCTGCTGCACCGGCTTACTGGGGCTGCATGGTTCCCGGAGCTTGGAGCCTTCCATGGCCGGTCCAGTCCCAGTCGCAGGCCATCTCGTCACCCACCAGTGCTCCTTCAGTCTCCTCAGGGCTGGACTCCCACACACTCGGCAAGCACCCCAGAGAAGGTGATGAGGAAAGAGTCCATGGCAATGGCAAAGTGTGGGTGCCAAAGACAGTCCGGATCGACAACGCCGACGAGGTGGCCAGGAGCTCAATCTGGTCGCTCATCGGGATCAAAGGCGACAAGGAGGAGAACGACACCGGTGGGCATAAACATGCAACAGTGTTTGAGCCAAAGCGCGAGGCGAAGATGGCGAAACACGCGGTGATCACTAGCTTGCCACTCTTGCACGCGAACCCCATCGCGCTTACGCGCTCAGCGACCTTCCAGGAGGGATCTTGAAAGCCATCTGCAAGATTTTTCTCATGCCGCCTTCTGATCTAAACATGAGCTTAGCCTGACACTACTGAATTTTTGTGCATCAGAGGATTGCCAACTAGGTATTTGTGGGAAATGGAGTGTATAACATAGCTTTGTAAGACTTGTAGCTGTAATAGGTAGAATGTAAATAGAAGTAGCTATTTGTGTTGGAGAAAGACCAGGAGATAAGATCCCTGGTTGTAGATAAATAAAGATATAGATGGAATATTTGGCTTGAGGTATTTCATTCTTCAGCAGCTTGTTTAACAATATGTTGCTATAATATATTCTCTCTTGTACATACACTAGCCCACATGTACACTAACCCACTGGATTTATGGTATGCGTAGGATATATTCTGGTACACTTTCTATTTGACTGTTTTCTTCGTGTTATATCGGGATTGGCAGTGACAGTAGAAACAGTATCTGATTTCTTTTTTCTTTTCTCTGCATCATTCCTTTTGCATTTTCTTTCTTTATTTCTTTATTTTTTCCCTTTTGGTTGAGATAATTGGACCATGAAAGTGGTGCGAAAAGTGGAGGCAGACATGGCCAAAAGAAGGGAAAGTGACAAGCAACTGCTTGTCCGATTGCCCCACTGACCTTAAAAGTGAAAGCTGAATGTTTAGCTCCTTTACATACTGCCAGCTCAGTCCTACAAATAATCCGATCAATAAGAAAAGGATACAGAAATGAAAAAAAAAACAATATATAGAAATGCTAGATCTGGTAATAGATGGAGAGGGACGTATGGGCTTTTATTTTCGACAGGGGACATATGGATTCAAATGTTTATTAGTCCTAAATTAGGGTACTGATAACCTCAAGAACCAACTGATAATATGATTGAATGTTGTTGCACAGGTAAAAACAGATTTCAAGAAAATAAAAACTATTTTGAACTCCCCATGCATTGATACGACGCAATCAAGAAATCTTATATTTTTATATATATATATATATATATATATATATTACATCTATAAGAAAAAAAAAACATGATGATGTGTAGACTAAAATCGCTTTGTAAACAACCAGAAAACAACGGTAAGAGATGTAGTGGTTAACGAGATTTCCTCTTTGTTAGGTAACTACCCAGCTTTGAAATGCTTCAAAACAAGAATAATTACCACCATGGCACCATTCATACTGCTTTTTTGCCCGTTGACATTTGGCTGGTGCCATCAGAACTAACACCACTGTCAACCAATTTAATACAGTACTATATTCGAACTAAACTCAGACCACAATGTCCATCTAGATGTCAATTGTCAATATATTGATCAGAACCAATATTCTAAAAAGTGATAAGCGGTAACTAGACGCTCACACACTACTGCTGAAGTGCTGAGCACTTCATGCCTTAATTGTATGCATACTTATCTGAAAGTTAATACCGAAGGGGTCTGCTTAAGTGCCACTTAAACAGGCTTTTGGGACATTGTTTAGTGTATGCACACTGTTGTGTGTGAATGAAAATAAACTTTCAGAAAAGAATCTAAACATAAAGTTTAACACTTGAACAGTGTGCTAAAGTGATAACATAAATCGTTTGGCCTTCACTGCCTGTCTGAGCTGTGTTTCACCTGATGGCTCAAAAATTATGAACCATATGTTTGGTGAGCCGCACAGAAAAATTTTCAAATACAGTGTGACTTAAGAAAACAGCCATGCTTTCTTATGCAACGTCTATCCTCAGTAACTTTCGGCCATGTTATAAAACAAGTGAAATTATCCTTTTTGAAATTGGAGGTCAAAACCAATAAGAAGTCGCCGCATTGCTGCCTATGCATCATTAGCACCTCCTCGCGCTTTATCAAAGTGATGCGCCAAATAAGACTTAAGAAAACCATTAACTTTGAAAAAGCTTTGAGTGAACTTTTCAATCAAAGGCAAGTAAAGGAAAAGCGGCCATAAAGTGGCCAAAGTGGACTTATGAGTCACTAGGAGAATTCTAACTTCATAGTTCACAACCAGTATTAAACAATCTTATCATGCTTTGTTTTGAATGGTATTTTTATATGAAGTCAAGGTTAAATAAGAAAAGAGAGGAGATAGTGAAATTCCAACCAACCTTCTATAGACACGCAGAGATTTTTAAGCATGTCGTTCTCAAAAAGGGGAAAACATATAGAAGTAAAGGTAAACATGCCCTGTAAATGACGCATAATTGATGTGTACCGGTGAGTTGTTAGCTATCACACAAGCTGCTCCAGTTTTTGCTAATAGGCAATTATCTAAAAGGTGGAACTGGTCAAGATTTTAATTAGTCCGCATTGAAAAAATTACACGCAATAAAATTGTCGTGCTCGTGTTTCATATGATTTTCAAGTGAAAATTTCACCAGGAGTCATCTAGTCAAAGCCTCGATCTGGTCCTAAAAACACATGCAGAAGTCAAATTGGAATTTTGTATTCAGACATATAAAGATGCAGGAAAACAAATATATGCATGGCATGGAAAGTTAAATAGTGGTTACTTTTGATTTTGATCTATTTTGTTTTCCACACAAACCACAAACATCCAAACAACGGATTATGCCGCAACTATGACTCTCAGCTGCAAGCTTATCATGGAGGAAGAGGGAATAACAGCATATTCGCGCATTTGAAATATGACAGAATATGGGTTACTTACAATATTCTCCAACTCAATTGATGGCATGAGAACAATTTTCGAGATTGAAGTTTCAACGCATCAAGATGACAACAAATGCTGAAAAAGAAAGCTCTCAAGATAGTACCAGTCGCCCTCTGTTTCATGGCAGCATTATTACAGCTAAGACCCGGCTTTTTCATTATTTCATGTCGGGGGTTAAGATGATGACAAACCTAAAACCTCCATGCCTCATCCAGTATCTTGCGCCCTTGGATATAAATTCCATCTCAATCAATTCGCATGGGAACATTGCTGTGTATGAGCACGCAAGTCACAATGCTTCATAAAGAAAGAAATAGAAATGTCGCATCCCAATTGAAGCAAACCCGTGTCTACATGTTCATGTTCATCACACTTTGTAACGCAACCGTTGAATGCAAATAAAAAGGGATGCAATTTATAAGAATTGTAATCGGATCTTCCCCATCTTATTCTGTTCCCCAAAGAATTAGAGTAAATTTCACAAAACTACAGTATTCATGTACAAAATATCAGAAAACTACAAGTTTTATCTTCTATTTCACAAACTTATAGATTTTATGAGAATTTGTGTCACAAAACTACAAATTTTTTAAATAATATTTAAAAAATGAAAAAAATACAGAAATAATATGCCGGTTTAAAAAATTATAGAACTATCTCTCTGTCGCCGTTTGAAATAACGATAGAGGCCTGTCGCCAAACGGACGTCGCCATTTGGCCAAATAGCGACAGAGGAGTGCATATGATTTTTTTGAAATAAAAAGCGGAAAATAGCCTTCCTGGCTGCGTATTTGTGAAAATAGCCTCATGCAGCGGACAGGTTGTGCGAAATGATGTAATGCAGCGGACAAGCGGCATGGCAACAAAAAGTAGTGGAGGGGAGGTGCGGCAGCAAAAAAGCAGTAGAGGGGAGACGTGGCAGGACTCCTGCCGCAGCAAGGAAGCGCGGCAATTCCCTGCTGCGGCAGGGTGGCATTGCAATTGGCTAATGCCGTGGCAGGGCTGCGCGACATTATGCCCTGCCGCGGTATGGTTTCAAGTGTTAATTTTATAATCGAATTTTGTTTGTAATGACTAATGAATGGCTTAATGTAGTGAAGAAGTAATGTTTAATGGCTCGTACAAAAGAAGATTACATAGCATGTTGTACAAAATGACTAGAGGAAACATACATACAAATATTAGGGTACATAGTATGATATAGAAATATTAGGATATATAGCATGACATCATGGACATACATGATATAGAAACTAATGAAAGAGACATGGCGTGACGACATGGACAAACCATGAATGGAAAGTATTGCTAAGGTACATACGCGCCTTTTGAAAATGGAAAAAAGTCATACTTATTGTCGTAGACCTTATATGGAAGGATCCATCGGTGCCTTCCCCTTTGATTTTGCGAGGCTTGTGGCCTTGCCCTTCTTCCAATTAGGCCCGTACACATCGACCCAATAATAGTCTTTTGGGTGATCTTCGGCTCCTCCCACAAGGATGCATATTGCTCATCGCCAGGGGCGGATCTAAGCCTGGGGCAAGTAGGGCATGGGCTCTAGGCTTGGCCCAAATAATAGTGCAAAATACTATTCAATTTGTATTTGGCCTGAGGCACAGCCGGTTCAGTTTTGCGAACGCCTAGGGCATTGCTGCGAGCACAGGGAAGGTCAGACAAAGGCCACGCCACTGCTCTCTGCAGGACGTAGTGCTCCTGCGCCCGATCCGGCGATCCGCCACCCCTGCCCCCGCCAGCCGGTAGCCACTCGACCGCTCCCGACACCGACCCCCCGGTGATCGGCTGCTCCTCGCGCGCATCTGCGTGCTCTCGAGCTCACGCCATCACCCCCCACTCCCTGCTTTGCTGCAAATGCGCTCCGCGCCTCGACTACTCGGTACATTGCTTGCGGCTCGCCCGGCACCCGCGTTCCGCAGATCCAGCCGAGTAGCCGATCGGCCGACAGGTGGCACGGTCGCCGCCGTTCGGCCCACTCCCGGCCCAGCACTACCCGCAGGCCGTCGCCCCAGCCCCCCGCGCCCGCGGCTCTGCTGTCTCCCGTGTGGTCTCGGCAATGGCGACTTCGGCTACTGTCTCTTGCTCCACGAAGCACGATCGGTGCCGCCCGACCCCCTCCGCCCGTCGCCCGGCAAGGTGGCAATGCCCATCGGCCACCACCTCGCCTCTACGCCCACGGCTCGCCGCCTCTCGTCTGGTATTGTTTTGTATTGCCACACCCTTTACATTCTGTAAGGTCCCAAACCCATGCAGATTCAATAATTTGTTTTGGCTTCTTGGATTAGCAAACCCATGCGAAATAATGCATCCACTATGCAAAGCACTTGATTAAATCTGAATTGGTTCAATTTTCATTGGCCACTGAATAGTAAGTACTTCATTCTAAATCTTTTATGGTATTGGGATTTCTAGTTCATTGTTCTACATATTTATGTTATTGTTCAAGTATATATATAGTATGGAATTCAAATTTATTTTTAATTGTGTATTTGTGCTGTACATTTGTTGTACCTAAATTTCTGTAGTCTTTAACAATAGTAATAGTCACCTATTTTCGGCCCTAGGCGTATAAAAATCCTAGCTCCGCCACTGCTCATCGCCTATCTCCTTTATCTTCTTGCGATGTACCTGAATCTCCTATTGTGCCTTCTAGAAGTACGCATCGTTAGGACGATGGCACGGTGGCTTTGGTTTGTCTTTCGCGGTCTGAGGCTCAGGCTTCCAATATTTGTATCGCTTGGGTGCAACTGCGTAGTGCAGGTACACTTCGTGCTCCAAGTACTCCCTATCGTACTTGTCTGAGCCATCGATCCATTGGAAGAAGTAGCAACTATCATCTTCCTGGTGTCATGTGGAGACGAAATTAGAAGTTTGAAAAACGCATTAGGGAATGTACATGCATGTCATTAACTTACACGGATTTCGTAAAGGCACGTGTAGTGTGCTCGACCAGTGATGTCGGGAAGTCTGGACTGCATTATCCATGCTGGGGCATCGTAGTTGCAGTTTGGGCAAGGAAACTCGGTGGAACAGGTGCATCCTTGCAAGAAACATCTGGGTAGCTTTTCTAGCCTTCTTGCCAAGCCACTTCCACTTACGAAGAATTTCTCCATAATCGGTCATCGTGAACCTACCGGTGAAGGGATCTGTGGTGCTAGTGGGGATGTGGTGTTCAGTGTGGGGGTTGGTTTGGTGTAGTGTGGAATGTATATGCTAGATATGGCTCCATCTTTATAGTAAGTTTTAGTGGCAACATCTTGTCCAAGCAGCCTGAGAAAGTTGCTGCCCGTGAGTTGTCTAATCAACATGACAAAGTTGCTACCCGTGAGTCAAATCTGTCTAAGAAAGAAATAGCCAGTGTGTTGTCACTCCACTTTGAGAAAGCGGGGGCAGCGTGTTGTCTCGTCGGTCCAACATAGTAAGTACAGACAAAAGCAATAAATTTGTCACTGTGCTATGAGAAAGCGGGTCACATCGTGTTATCTTGTCAGTCTTGGAGTAAGTGCTGGTATGGCAGACATGGGTCATAGACTAAGCATGAATTAAGTTTGTGTAGCTATTACAATACGTGATCGAGTTGGTAGTTTTGCTATCGTGAAAGTCAGTACTAGCATTAGGGACCTATGGCTTTATCGACACTCTCTATTTGTTAGCAGCACGATGGCAAACATAAACATGAAATGAATACTACGACATATTAGTTGAACAGTAAGAAGGCGTAGATAAACATCAACTGGATACATCATTCTTAAACCACTTCAAATGGCATCTATGACCAACTTAATCTCCTTTGCAGGAAACAAACTACTTTGCAAATATAGCATAAAGTACAAGAAGGATACCCACAAACACAATCTTCTCTAACCACTTGATATGATCTAAAGTACGCTCCATCTTAAACATCAGCATGTTTAGCCTCTGCTCGAGCATAGGGTCCATCCTTTGCTGCAACCCAGATTGCATCCTCTATATAATGTGCTACCAGGATGCTCCATCGAGTATCCATGGTGTCTGCCCACTAGAAATATTAGCATCTTGTAGTCTATGTGACGATGTGAACATGCTTTGAGGCCGTCGAAAGAAAGAAGATCTCTCAACAATAGACAACACGAAGAGGAAAAAAATCATCAAAACGAGAAGAAATCAAACTAAATTTTCACTTACATAGAAAAAAGAGTATTTGTAAAACACCTAACCATTATTTCCCTTAGTGTTCGCATAGAACACATTAGCTTGCACATAGCTGTTAGGGCAATCGACTTGCCTTGCAATGGCAAGCGCAAGGGCTCTCCGATTCCCTAAGCTTGATGTTTGAGACATTGCCTTCACCCAAGCGGAGGTGGCAAGACATGGGATGAGGAAGAGGATATGAGGAAGCGGAGGTAGCATGGAGGTCTATTTATGGAGGCAATGCAAAGTTTTAGCGAGAAAAATGGTGCCAACATTTCGCTGGAAATGTCCAACACGGCTAGATAGAAATAACGTGATTAATAATTAAATCACACGTTATTTCTATTTTCAGTTGGGTAATTTTGAAATTATTCTTTTTTGCTGTATTATTTTTTAAAAATCACATGTCGACGATTCGGGACGAGGGTCGCCAGCAGAGCTTACTTGTTGAATGAGGATCAACCTAAGGCCCTTTCACTTAAGGCAATGCGTCTGGTATCTTAGGAGCTACGGATCGGGCGGATAAGACAATCGGAAGCGCACAAGGGTCGTTTTGATGCAGTTGGGCCTCTCACGGAGGAGATAACAACCCTCGTCGATGGATTCAGCGATGAGTAAGGAGTGGTTACAAGCGTGCTTGCTCGGAGGGCCTCGAACTAGCCTAAGGACTCCAGTGAGCAAGCTACGTATGCGGTATGTGTGTGTGGGTGTCGAAAAAGTCCAGCCCTCGATTACATCGTCGCGAGGGTATTTATAGAGGATTCTGAGGAGACAAGATAGTTAATCTGGCGCTCTCTTTGTGAGGATGTAAGCGGTCGATGGCAGCGCCACCGCCGGGTACCTGCGATGTGGGAGCAATGAGGCGAACCAAGCGGTCGCGGACCATGGCGTAGCAGATCCGGCGGGTGATTCCTCGAGCAGCGGCATTTAATGCCATAATCGCTTTGCGCGAGCCCCGAGCTCGGCTTGCTCGAGGGCCAGGGGTAGCCTGAGCAGACTGCAGGCGATCTGTGGCGCCCGGTAGAAACAAGGCCATGGTCGATTAGCCGGGCTTCAAGGTTGCCTTGGAGTACAGTGTATCCAATCCTCGGCACTAGCCCCGAGGCTAAAGGGGAAAAGGCCTTGCTAAGGCCCGCCTTGAGCCTCTAGATTTTGAAGAGGATTTGAGTCGGACAGCTCTGAGCTCCCGCGGTGCTGAGTCGCCCTAGCTCGGGGGACGAGAATTTTTGTGGCGAAGGCGGCTGCTGGCGCCCATGCAATCATGCTCGAGGCGGTGATCTCGCGGCGAAAAGGCTGGTGACATCCGAACTACTACGCTCGAAGGGATCTCATAGCGGGACAAGGCACATTGCGGCATCCAACTTAGAGCCTGAAGAGCTTCGAAGCGCGCCCTAAGCGGGACCAGCGTGCCAGGTGGCTTCGGGCCAAATCTCGCTTTGAGGGTGCGGGAAAAAAGCTGCAGCGGTTCCTTCCTTGAAGCGTCACGGTCTTGATTCAGCGGCTTTTTGGGAACCGCGCTGGCAGGGCTAAACCAGCCGGGGCGTGCATAGCCGCGTCGATGTCGGCGTCGTCACCAGCCGTTCGGCTCCTCGCCTGAACATAACCGGGAACACTTCATTGTCTTCCATTATTCTTACGCTTGCGGCGAACACTCCGTAAAAGAAAAAAAAGAACTTCGGCGGCTCCCAAACTTCCTCTCTCTCTCTTGGCGGTTCATCTTCTTGGGTCCTTCCATGGCGGTTTGGGGCAAGCAAGATCACGGTGGAAGGCTCACGGTTTTGGAGGAACTTGGGTACAGGCGCCCACACCTAGAAGAATCTGGAGGCGGGGCCCCAGCGCCCGCCTGACAGCGAGATAGTCTCGTCGACCTCTACACCATCAACGAGCTCAGGATCTTTGGAGAGCGAGTTCTTGGGGATGTGCTTGAGCAATGGGTCTTGAACTCACTCATCTCGAACTAACTCCATCCTCGTCTTGAGCGTTTCGCCCACCATTGCGAAGGCTTTGTGGGCACCCTCCCACGCCAAGTCTCTTCTTCCATTTCTACAATCTTTTCATGCCGTGGGACTTCCACCAGGCTTTATATTTTAGCTGTGACCCGTCCATGGTTCAGTGTCCCATCTTCACCCTCAAGGACTCAGGTCATGGTGGGGTGACCTTTAGTTCTACTGCGATAGCGTGAGACTGACCGGCTTTAGCTTTCTTGAGGCGGTGGCGTGGCAGAGCGCCTTGCGCCGTCGACCGATGAGGCAGATCTTGATGGCGATCACGAGCTCACGAACATGGGGCTCACCGGGCGCGACATCGTCCGCGACTTCCTCCGGAATAGAATATCGGCTGGAGGAGGCGCCCTTCTTGAAATCACCGGGTGGGACAACCTCACCCACGAATCCACTTCGGTATGCTCTCTGGCTTGTGATAGTTTTGCTTCATCGCGTTGCTCGAGCTTGTGATGACATTTTGCGTGTGGCTGACCCGAACTCTGTTGGGTGGAGAAGAGGTCGGCGAAATGTTGGGACTAAGGGCAAGGAGCTCGAGAAAAGCGCCAAGTCATTGAGCGATGCTCGGCGGGGCAGCGTGTAAGTGTCTCTGGTTATTCATGCGCGAAAGCGTCCGGGCTTCTGAGTATTCTTGTGGGAACGGCACCGCGCCTTTCCTTCTGACATTCCGCTCCTCCTTGGCGGGAAGGGCGCCTGGAAGCTGGCGTGTGAGCTTAAATCAAAGGCGGTGACAAAGTGCTGTCCTGTGGCTCGGACCAAGAAAGGGAGGAGCAAAAGAGGGCTTGGCCTTGCCGCCGCATCCGGTCGTCGAAGAACCAGCGGCCGTGTGAGAGATCCCAAAGTGGCACATAGATACCGTCGGATGGAGGTAAGCCGCTGAGGCTTTGGTGAAATTATAACTTTGGAAGTTCAATCGAACAAATCGCGGCGGAGGGACGATTGATCGAAGGCATGGTGCGAATCGGCGGGAAGCCTTTGGAGAGAAGCGGGCGAGGCGAAGGACCAACTTCAGCGAGCTACTAAAGCTCGGGAGTTTGGGATCGTCGGCCGGCGAAACCTCTATGATACCGGGCATCAGGGAAAGGCTATTTGGAGGGTCGACATGGAGCAGTCGACCCTAAGGTGGCGAATCACCAGATCCACAGAAAAAGCGGTAGTTGGTAGTTCTAAGCGGCGAACCCGCCCGTGAGCGGCGATGAAGCGGCCAAAGGTGAGCATCGATCCTGCCCTTGCTTTGTTTTTCTTTGCTCTTTGTCTCGCGCTCGGGCTAACCCCACTCACGGCGTGGGCGGTTAATAGCCCGTAGGGCCTTCGGACTTCCGTAAATAGCTCACGAGCTTCGCCCGTTGTGCCTTAGCGGCGTGCTATCTGCTGCCGCGACATCGTGATGGCGAGAAGGCGTGGGGCGGCGAAGCACGGAAAAGGAGGAGAAGCCGACCAGCGACCTGGGCAAGGGGCTGCTCAGAAAACACGGGGCTCCGGCGAAATACTGCCGGGACAAGGCGGCACATACTGGCGAACCACAGCAGGGGGATAAGCGAATACTGAGCGATCAACATGCTCGGGAGGATGGCGAGCGGACCTCAGCGGGGCGCCCGCTCAAAGTGGGCCTGGTGCCTCGGGGCGGACAACATGCCGGGAGGAGGATTCGCTTGACCTTGGACAATCCGCCCTTCTTCAAGGATTCGGGCTTGTCTTGTACACCTCTGCGGATCCGCGACATTGACGAGATTTATGAGAGGTTAGGAGAATCTGCAGAAGCGTCGCCGAGGTGAGAATTGCCACCTCTGTGATAATTTTCCTTCTCTGGTTTTGTGGGATCCTTAGAGTTTTCTGCCCATGACTTCTTAAAAGTCTTTGGCCAATTTTGAGAAGTGTTGATCATCCCAGACACCTGGCCCTTATATGAAGAAAGCCGGACCACTAAATTTGGAGGAGAAGGTGGGCGACCTCAAGCTCGCGAGACACCATAACCATGAAAAGATGCCCGCTGAAGTGGAAGCGGTCGTCGAGTCAAGGGAAGATCGTCAGGCTCGAGCAAAAGCTTGAGCGAGAAAGTTCCGTCTCCCTTGAGCCAAGGAGAGCTGCTACTTAGAAAAAAGTGCTCAGCGCTCAAGCAAAAGCTGGGCGATGGAAAGCAGCCCGACTGGCGGAGAGTCTTTCCTTAGCGGAACAAGGTCCTTGGGCTCGAGCAAGAACTTCAGGAGAAGCGGCATGCGGACCCTCGAGACCAAAGTGGTTTGAGCTCGAAGTGTCGCGCCCGGTAGAGGAGGAGCTAGATCGAGCGAAGCGAAGGCTGGCGAGTTGGAAGAAGGATCGGCGTTAGCGGGACACAGCTCGGGCTCGAGCAAAAGCTTGAGCAGGAGAAAGCGGCGTGCTCGAGCCCTTGAAGCCAAGATAGCCGACACAGGAGGCGGGCGGGCGCCTGGCGCCGCCCTCGTGAGCAAGATAAAGAAGTCAAAGCAACTCCGTGGAGGCCCACAGTCATGACGCCCGCGAGGTGATCGATCTTGAGGCCAAGGTCGCAGTATAGGCAAAAAGCTCTCCCTGGGCTTAGAGGCGGCGCTGGTGTGTAAGGTTATATACTTTTTTTGCCTTTCTTTGGCGTAACTTCTTCTTTACTCGAATGTTGCATCGTGATGGCGCTTCTTTTTCTTTTTGGTCTTTCTCTTGCTTTCCTTGCAAAGATAGGCGTGAGATAGACTGGTGTAAGATAGATTGATGCATGGCGGCGTAGGCAGGGTTAGTTGAAATGAAATGACTCGGCGCATGTACATAGTGCTTAGGCGAGGCGTGCTTTTGCGCAAGCTATGACTTAGCGACAAAAAATATTTTATAGCGATGACCGCTCCTATCAGAGCCCAGCTGCGAATGAAACTTCGTGCACTGGGTTGCAAGCACGAGTTTGTTTATGAGAGAGCGAGATAAAGCGCGCTATACCTCCGACCAAACAGGCCTATCCGGGTGACAAGCGTGGGTTAGGTCGATTGGAGAAAAATAAGCGTGTCTCAAAACTTCCTAACACTTTGCGCTTGCGGCCCTAATTCGCGAGCATGGTGGCGTGTGGAAGCGCCGGTTCTTGGGACATGGTGTGCGGCGACCATGCTTGGCGCTGGCGGGGCTAAGTTCGTCTGAGCCAAAGGGTGTACGTTTTGCGACTTGTATCGCGCTTGTGGATGGCTCTGCGGACCAAGGTAAACTTATCGAGGCGGCACCTTTGGTGGTAATTTTTTAGCGGCGGGCATTGGTGCGTGGTACCTTGTGCCATTCACGTCGTGGTCGAACTCTCTGATGAGAAGTGTTTAAATGACGAGTTGCATTGATTCAGAGGTCGTGAATTTACAACATAAGCGTGAAAATGGGGCATGAGCTTTTAAATATAGAACTTCTTGGTTGGTCAATGTTCCATGGTGGCGAGCTCATGACCATCCTCCGTTGCAAAGGCGGATGACCCAGGCGTGACAAAAGCGACCATGAATGGTCCTTCCTACTTGGGGAGAGTTTGTTGGCCTTGACGTGTCTGAATCAAGCGCAGGACAAGGTCGCCAACTTTGTAGGGCTCGGTGAATGGACTTAGCCGCATGCTTGCGGAGGGTTTCTTTGGTAGGCGGTGGCCCGAGTTGTGCCTTTAGGCGAAGTTTCTTCGGTAGGTCAAGGTCGGCGGCGCTTCGCGACCTTGGTGAATGTCGTTGGCAGTGCACTCTTGGGGATCCGAGCACGATTTGGCGGGGAGGATGGCCTCGGCACCATAGAGCGAGCTAGAAGGCGTTCGCCCGTGCTTCGGCTTCATGATGGTCTTGCCAGAACCAAAGAGACGGAAGGGAGCTCGTCCACCATGACCCACCTTGCCGGGAAAGGTCTCTGAAGACTCTTTTCTTGATCCCTTGGAGCAATTGGCCGTTCGCTCTTTCGTGTGCTCCATTGCTCTGCGGATGGGCTCTGAGGCGGCAGATTTTGTGCCGATGTCTTCGCATGAGGCAAAATAGTTATTTGGTGGCGGGTGCCGTTATGCGTGATGAGGCGTTGGGTACCCTAAGCGCGTCACCACATTGCCGCGGAAAAATCTTTTGGTCGCTTGAGCGAAATGGTTGAAAGCGGGCTCGGCCTCGATCCACTTAGAAAGTGTCGATTGCGGCGAGCAAGAATTTGCAACCCTTTCGACCACGCGGAAAGGCAGGATGTCGACCCCCAAGTCGAGAATAGCCATGACGGTGGGATGGTTTGCGGTAGCGTGAAATTTGGTGGTGGGACTTCTGGGCGTGATGCCTTGCGCCCGACAAGTTGCCACGATCGCCCGGGCGTCGTCTAGCGCTGTTGGCCAATAGTACCCCAACCGGAATGCCTTGCTCACGAGCATCTGGAAGGACGAGTGGGCCCCGCACATTCCTTCATGGATATCTCGGAGAAGGAACTCGCCCTGTTCTCAAGATATGCACTTGGAGAGGACTCCAAGCGCCCCTTTGCGGTACAAAGCGCCGTCTGAGCTTGTAAACGGATGACCGCCTTTGCGGTAAGAGCGCTCGGCTTCTTCCTCGGGCAATGTCCCATGGTAAATCTTGGATGAATAAGCGCCATCAATCCGCACCTTGCTCGAGGAAGGAGAGCGTTGCCATACGCCTCGATGCCTCCTCTACGAGAGGAATGGAGGCTTTCGAGATCTTTCGGCTAGTGCCCATTTGGCGGGCATCAGGGTGGTGCCTCCTCTGAGAGGAATGGAGGGCTTGTGCGGAGATGCTCGACTAAGCGCCCGGGAGCGGGACATCTGTGAACCGACCTTGGAAAGTTAATCGGCGAATTATCCTTCACAGGGATGTAGAGTGCCGAAATTTCAAATGCGCTCCATCTTCCTCACTTCAACCAAGTAAAGCGCCATTGAGCGCATCGAACAACGATACTCCTTGTTGACTTGGTTGATGACCAGTATGAATCGCCTTTCCACGGTCGACCATTTGGACTCGGCGCCTTGGCGCTGGTCCGACAAACCTTCATACTCGCCGCATTGTTTGTTGCGGGGAAGTGTAATTGAATAGCGTCTTGGAGCTGATCCTTGAGGACACCGGACTGCCTTGACCGGCGTTAAGCTTCGGGAACCGTCGAAATACATGGTCAATGGCCGGTCTGATTCGTGGTCCTTGGTGGTGAAATTTGGGTTTGTCCATTCCACCACGAAGTCTGCTAAATTTGAGACTTGATCGCGGTCTTGAGCGAAGTGGACATCGAACTCTGTGAGTTCCATGGCCCAGCAAGCTATCCGACATTGGCGTCCTAGATTTCTTAGGATCTCCCTAAGCGGAAAAGCTGGTCGGGACAATGACCTTGTGAGCTTGGAAGTAGTGGCGTAGCTTCCTTGAGGCTCTGAGCGGCGAGTACAGAGTTTACGGACATCGAGTGCGCTCGCCGGTCCGTGCAACACTTGGCCGGCGTAGTATCTCGGACGCTGCGTCCTTCTCGCTCTACCGCCTACGCTTCTGACTGAAGGCGTCGGCTGCGAGTATAGCAAGCGGCTCTCCGGGACCTTGGCGTGGCGAGGATCGGAGGCGGGCAGTCTTGCCAGCTCCTCGAAGGAAGCGGTTAACCGTCTGTCGGTGAAACCATCATGCTTGCGGGCGCCTTAAGAAAGAGCAAGCTGCGCTCCTGACCGGGAAATGAAGCCGGCCATGACCACTCGTCGGTCGGGTTTGAACCTACTTTACCGAGCTTGGGGCGCATTCTTTCGATAACCCGATCTTCTCGGGTTGGCGCCGATGCCTGCGACGATGATATGCAGTACTTTCTCGGATTTTACACCAAGCGCTTTTCGGGGTTAAGTTTTATTCGATGTCTACGGAGATTACAAAAGGTTTCCTCAAGGTGGGATATATGGCACGAGGATTTTACTCTTAACTACGATATCATCTACATATACTTCGAGTTCCGGCCTATCGCTCTGGAAGGTCTTTTGCATCAAGCGCTAGAAGGTCGCCCGCGTTCATGAGCCAAAGACATGGTCGTGTGGCGAGCGTGTGCGAAAGGCGTGATGAAGAAGTCTTCTCCTCGTCCCCAGGAACAAGCTAATCTGGTGATAGCCGAATATCGTCCAAAAGCTCATTACAGGATTCGCCGTCGCGTCAACGGTGGTCGATCTTGTGGCGAAGATTAATCGCCAGGCATCGCGGCGTTTAAACGGTGTAATTCGACACACATCGCCATTGCCCCCTTCTTCTTAGCGATGGCCGGATTTGCAGCCACTCCGTGTGCGACTTCTCTGATGGCCGGCCTTGAGAACTTTCGAGTTCTTCGGGATGATTACTGTTTCTCAGGAAAATCGCTGAGCCAGCCGCCAGAGTCTTTTGCGGTGAGCAACTAGCTTTGCTCGATCACCTCCCTTGGGACCGGGTATATCGGACGGCTCCCGGCGAACACGTCCGAGCTCCTCCAGAGGAAGGTGATGAGCTCGAGTTCTATTTGGGGTCTAAAGACCCCAAATGGAGGACCTGATCGGGTCGGCCTCGTGAGAGGGACCGCCTTGGTTTCTCCTCCGGTGGAGGGTAACCTTAGGCAGGGAAGGTCTTGGGCAGTCGAGAACCTGTGGCATTTGCCGACCATGTCGAGGGACTTCTCGTGGCGGCTCGGGGCACTGTGGTGCGCCCTTCCACGGTGGACGCCTTTGGGTCAGGGACCTTTAAGCGGTGAAAGGCGTGATGCGTGGCGGCCATGAACTTGGAGAGGGCGGCCTGCCCAGATGGCATTGTAGGCGACTGAAGTCCACGACCGAAGTTGACTAGCTCGGTCCGGAAGTTCGCGGTGTCCCCGAGCGTTCACGGGCAAGACGATCTGGCCCAAAGGCTTGATCGAGTGCGAGGACAATCCCGAAGAAAGACAGCGATGCTCTTGATCTTGGAGCGAGGACTGCATCTCGTCAAGACCGAAAGCGGATATGAGGTCCAAGAGCTCCGCCATCGATCAGGACGGCCGACTTTTGCGTTGTTGATGGTCAGACTCCACGATAGCAGGAGTTTAAAAATTTGGTCATTCCAAGGGACAATCATCCTTGGAGAGCGTGGCGAACCTTTCGGACCACTTGAGCTCTTGTGCAGGGGCTGCCTTGGGCGATGTGACCGACCTCCAGCGGCCTCCTTTAAATCCTTCGAGGTTGTAGGCCGAGCCCCGAATATGGCGATGTGATTATGGGGCTCCGGTAATCCATGTCGTCGTCGTCGTCGGCCGGGCCTTTGCCTTTCTGCTGCTCTCCCCTTGCTCGGGAGCGCGGCATGGAACCCTCGCCCTTATAAATTTCTCGGCGATATGCCCAGTCCTCTGATTCACGGAGGTCGTGGCCGCCACCTGATGGAAGCGGCGAAGCGGTCGCCGTGCGGGCGCCTTCTTCGCCGCGACCACGGCGTCGCGACTTTGGTCATCTGGCCTTGGTCGGCGTCACGCTGATAGTCGCCCGGCGTGGGTGCGGCCGACCACGCCCGCCCATATTCTGCCATTGGCGAACGCAGGCGGTCGTTGCTCGGCGGCGCGACCATGTCCGCCTTGCGACTTCTTCTTCTTCTTAACCTTCTTCTCCGCGAGCCGGGTCTCTTGCTCGGCGCCCTCGGGCATTGGCGGTAGCTTGCCCTCATCGAGTGCTTTCTTCCATTGCAACCGTCGGTGTTAGCGTAGCGATCGGCCCTCTGGCAGATTCGTTGGCCAAGCGGTCGGTGAATCTCCAAGTCTTGTGTGAAGCGGACATCACGGACCCGAACTTGAAGGCCACGACCACGCTTCGTCCGAGATGCTCGGGATGGAGTTCCTTACCTTTATGAACCTTTGGGCGAAGTCGCGTGGCATTTCCTTGTCCGTTTGGATGAGCCGCTTCGAGGTGGCGCTTCGTTGCGGCGAGTGTAGCGACTTTGGAAGTTTGCGGGAGGGCCTCAGAGCTACCTCCACGGCGGATCGATCCTCCTTACGGTTAAAAGCCAAGTCTGGCGAGCCGTCGAGGACCGTGGGAGGTAGTTAGCCATGACCCCTTCATCTCCGCGGCGCTGGATGGCGGTGGAGTAGATCGAGATGAACTCATCGGGTTTTGGGTCCGTTGAACGCTTCGATGTGGCGGGCTTGAATTTGCTCGGCCACTTAGCGTCGCGGAGGACAAAGCGACATCTGAGCATCTGGGCCATCATGGCGAGCCCTCCGGGTGTGGCATGATCGTGGCGGCCCAGGCTGACGGTCCTTGGCGCGCAAGGTGGCGAAGAAACGCCCTCATGCGGTGCGACGATGGCGGGTTTGATGTGGAACATCTGAACACTCACGGCGGGCGGGCATGCCGTGAGCGTGTGGTTGCGAGGAAGTACTCCGGACATCCTCACGGTCTTGACGCTGATTTCGGGGTTCCCGGCGAACCGGGAGGCCCTAAGCGAGAATGGCGCTTAATGTCGGAAACATCCGGGGCCCTTAACGCCGGGAGGTCAGGAGCCCGATGTCGGCGGCGAGCTTTCGAGTTTTTGACCACGAGGGCCCCATAGCGCCGAGTCCACAGTTAGCGAGATTGGAGGCGCGCCACGGCGTCGCCATGGAAGCGGCGCTCGGCGCTCGAGGCGGCGGGAGGCGACCTTGGAGGCGGTGGCGCTCGTGCCGAGGCGTGGCGGGGTCTCGTGAGCGGTCTCCGACCCGGCACCGGCTCCGCCGCCGGATTGGCGGTGGGCGATCTCGGGTCCCTGCCGGGGATAGCTCGGTGCTCCTCACCATCGTTATCGGCGGAGGAGAGGAGGGCTGGAAACGGCCGTTCCTCGTGGTCGCCCTCCCTTCCCGCCATGCGAGCGGCAGGAGGAGGACCCGGGGACTGCTGAAGCAACACGAAGGGGTAAATGCTGACAGCGGTCCCAGCTAAGCTCGAGAGCGGTCGGGGCGGCCCGTGTCACATAGACCGCCAGATTCTTCCTGTAGCGAGGGTATCGGCATGGCGGAGAAATGCTCTCATACTGCGACCCACCGGGAAAGACTCCCGGTTCGGTGTGTATACGGATTGACCGCACCACCCATGCCGTCGTGGCGTAGTATTCATCGCCGTCCTCCACGTCGTCGAAGATCTGAAGTCTTGATTGTCTTGCGAGTTTGGCATCCTCGAAGATTCCTTGCGAAGGACTTGATCGGATCCCCCACGAGACGGCGCCGGTGTCGGCGATTCGGGACACGGGGTCGCCGAGCTTACTTGTTGAATGAGGATCAACCTAAGGCCCTTTCCGCAAAGGCTATGCGTCTGAGGTATGCGAGCTACTGGATCGGGCGGATAAGATGTCGGGAAGCGCACAAAGGGTCGTTTTAGTGCAGTTCGGGCCTCTCACGGAGGAGATAACAACCCTCGTCCGGTGGATTCAGCGATGAGTAAGGAGTGGTTACAAGCGTGCTTGCTCGGAGGGGCCTCGAACTAGCCTAAGGACTCCGGTGAGCAAGCTCTATGTACGAGTATGTGTGGAGCTGTCGAAAAGTCCAGCCCTCGGTACATCGTCGAGGGTATTTATAGAGGATTCTGAGAGACAAGATAGTTATCTGAGGCGCTCTTGTGAGGGCGTAAGCGGTCTGATAGCCGCGCCACCCGCCGTACCACTACGACGTGGGAAATGGCGAACCAAGCGGCGGACCATGGCGTATGATCCGGTAGTGATTCCTCGAGCAGCGTGGCATTTAATGCCACGTCGCTTTCTGCATGAGCCCCGACTCGGCTTGCTTCGAGGCAGAGGTAGCCCATGAGCAGACTACCCAAAGGCGATCTGTGGCGCCAGGCGAAACAAGGCCATGGTCGATTAATGCCGGGCTTCAAGGTTGCCTTAGATGCAGTGTATCAATCCCGACATCACCCTTGTATACATCAATTTTTTATTTTGGCACATTATTTTTGTAATTTTTATTTCTCATGTATTATTTCAAAAACATTCCTTATCATCCACATCAGCTTTTTTAGGCCGATTTGAGAACACACTGCTAGAAGCTTTGTTAAGCCGATTAAAGAAATAGGCAGAATGTTGTCACTTTGCGGTGTGCAGAGTGTTGTCAAATCGGCCTGACAAAGCTGATCTGTGCATGTTGTCCATTCGGCCTGACAAAGTTGCTGGTAGCGTGATCTCAAATCAGCTTGAAAAAGTTGATGTGGATGGTAAGAAATGTTTTCCAAAGCGGTGAGCAGAGTGTTGTGAAATGTGACTGCGAAAGGTGATGGATGTGTTCGGTATTTGACAACTGTCGTTACTAGGAGGAAATAATTACATAATATATAAGTTAACAAAGCAAAAGATCATATCTGAATAGCATATAAGTTAACAAAGCAAAAGACCATATCCAGATAGTACATAAGTTAAGAAAGCAAAATGACATATTCAATTAGTACATCAGGTATGAAAGCAAAAAAAACTAGCTAGGGTTCTTGCGTGGTGCAACCCCTCATGTGGTCCCAAGCCTCCTTTGGCACTACACATGTTTGGATGGATACGTCAGCTGGTTAGGTGCACGTTCATGAGTAGTCATAGCAGGCCGTACAGGTGCTGATGGAGTAATGAATGTGGCCTACGATGGCTAGCTTGGTTCGGGTGCATCGGTTAGCTGTAACGGACCAAGGATGACACCCTGCTACTGCTGGTGGGGGTCCGCCAACCACTCCTTGATGATGGCATCGTCAAGGGGGGATGAGTTGCTGGAATGGGTTGTGTTGTGGTCAGGTGCTGCATCGACTGCTATTGACAAACATTTTACATTAGTACACCACACAATGTAAAGAATGAAATAGATGAAGGTAGACCATGAAGGTGTACCTAGAGTCATATGGATGTGCGATGTAGAACGGTGCCACCTGGAGCCCCTTGACACATTGAGAGGAGGGGCGGTCTGCATGTGAACTGTCCCGGGTGTGGTGTACAATGTGTGGCAACCACATACAACTGAGGAATGCCTGTGGACCTACACCATGTCGTCATCCCTAAGCCTCCTGCAGGATATAAGCTGGATGATACAAGCGTCTTCTAGTAAGTATGTTGCAATGTCCCTCTCAGGTAGTCCATGCTGACCTCCAACCTATCCCCCGACCGACTTCAGCCAACAGTGAGGTGAGCTCCTCCGTAGCCTCCCTGGCAAGGTTGCTTTAAGCACACATTAAAAGGCTTGTTAGTTGTTACAATTGTATTATTAATAGTACATTATATGACATGTGAAAAGAAGTACTAACCGAGTGATGAAAAGCTGAGTTCGGTTAAGCAGGGTAGGTGTCCACCGTAGAGGGAATGTGCCTCGGAGGTTAGTCAATAACACGCACAACTCGAATGCGTGTGCGCGGGCTGTACCACCGGATGTACTCCTCGTACGTGTTGTAGTCGTAAGGGGTAGCCTCCTCTTGTACGTCCACCAACGTTTGTGCCCACTACTGAGCATGAGGCAACATGTGTGTTGCCTAGCTCGCACCACTAATGAAGCCCTTGCGTGTATGTCTGCATAAAAAGATTTGCAACATAACCTCATTAGTAAGGACATCGGAAAGAGTGATGCAATTGAAAGTGATGTGAAAGAGAACTAACGTGTGCATGCTCGGTGGGATGCGTGACAAGTGGGGATGGGGAACACCTATCGGAGATTGAATTGCCTCATGACATAGTGGACGGCATAGGTCTCCACATATGTAAGATCAAGGATGTCAACTAGAGGAGGGTGAGTATGATGGGGACGGCGATCCCGATCTTTCGGTGAGATGATGATACGTCAATTTGGGGGTGTTGATGGCACCGAATTTAGGGCTTCCTACCAAATAGGTCGAGAGCTTCACAATCGCAATGCCAAATCCGCATAGATACAAGATCCAATGATCAGTAGTTCCTGCAAGAAATCGAGAACCCGCAAGAACAAAGTATGAAGCAATCCAAAAAGATGGTATTTAAATCAAAAGAAACAAGTTGAGGTTCTGTTTCTCGGCTCGGGCGGTCTAGTCGACACGCGCAAACACGAGGAGGGACGCACACGGGGTCTACCAAACACAACAAAACCTAAAAAATGAACAACAGGGGTGAAAACCTAATATAAAGGGGTACCCACACAAGGCGCCCAAGAAGTCTTGGCGGCCAGGAGAGGGGCGTCGGCCAAGGGGGTAGAACCCTAAGAGTACATGGGCCTTGGGCCCAAAAGAAAGGTGGTGCAACACCCGGAATTTCTATCCTGTAAGATTGTTCAGTGATTTCCCATCACTCCAGGAGTAATTTGGCTTTGGGACATGATCCATTGGAAAGGTTATCTCGATACCTTTCGAACAAGTATTCGAACATCGAAAATGGAGTTCGGATGTGGCCGTGGCGTCCATTTGAAGTACTGCTGCTCCTAGATGGCCGAACCAGATTCGGCGATGAATTGGGCTTGATCTTGGGCCTTCCTTGGCACGTAGGCTGTCCTCGGTGGATGTTCATGACGTGCTGGTCCAGCAAAGGTGGATGGAAAGGCCTTACTTCCGGATTAAGCCCTCGGCATCGTGAGCTAAGTAGCGGCGAAAAGCAATGACGGTCGGGGACGAAATAGCGGTCGTAGGGGAAGAAGGGGCAGCGATTGTATCCTTGGTTGGGATGTCCTCATCAGAGTAGGCGGCTATAAAAATTTCTTCTAGATTATTTAAAATCTCGCCTAAGTACCCTTATGTCAAAACCTAAATGATAATAGATGCGGAAGTAATAAACTATGGTTTTGACAATTAAAGCCTAGGTCAACTAGGCTCACTAAGTGCACTAACTATTTATATCTCTAACAATAATTTATAATTCTAAATATAAGCAATCAAACCATCAATTCTATGAATATAAATTGCTTGAATATAAATAAAGAATAGAATGTAAATCACAAGAGATACAACGGTATTTTACCGTGGTGTTCGGAGACTTGCTAGTCTCCCCTAATCCACATTGAGGCAAGCCCAAGTCACTCTGGACTAGCTCCACGAATTGAGCACCCACCTCGATTTCATTAGTGGTAGCTCTTTCCCCCTCCAGGTAGGTGAGCTCTGACCTTCACAACTTTACCGGACCTTCTCACAATATCCTTGAGAAAGTCACCGTGCATGACGCCTCCAACGCTGTCTAGGTGTCGTCAAACATCAAGAGTAACAAGTCAAGCCCTCTAACTTGAGCTCCACTAAGTACAACACATGTACAACGATGATCACCGAGTGTAACACATGCTCAAGGCTTTCCTCAAGTGCAACACAAGCCCAAGAGGCTCTCAATGCTCTCCTAATTGCAACACGTGTAACTAGAGCTCACTCTTAGCTTAAGAACCAAATGTGAGACTGCAACACATGCACAATATCACCCAAATACTCAATAAGGCCAACAACAAGCAAATGTCAGCCCCAAAGCTCCTTTTATAGCCTCCTACATGAAAACTAGCCGTTGGAGGGCAAAATAAGCGAAAAAAACACAGCAAACTCGGTGCTACTGCCCTTCTAGGCCGGTAGCACCGATTTTCTAGCCAACAGCTAGAAAAACTAGCCGTTACTAAGAAAATCTGGTGCTATCGGGCCTTTTTCTTTGTTCTTGGGCTAAAAACACTCATTTTGTGATTTTTACACCACTCCTAGAGTGGTAGCACCGGACTTGGGGTGGTGCTACTACCCTTAGACTCTGGTAGCACTATCCAGGCGGTGCTATTGTTCAGAGGCCGGTAGCACCGGCCTTGGGTGGTAGCATCACTACTACAATTACTACAATGCTCATAATTTTTTACTCTGAACTCTAATTTAGGTGATCTTGGACTCTATGTGAAGCTTATCAAGAGGGCTACAATCTTCATTATTTTTAATATTTAAACAACCATAGATATTTTTAAATATCTCAAAAATTCCAAATTAGCCACTCAAGTCTAAAATCTAATTTTTCTCGAAATCTCTCACACAGGCTTGATTAACAGCGTGACTACATGCTAGCAAGAGTCAATTAGATCAAATCTTGAGTTATGTGATGATCAATTCATGATCAAAACAATATGCAAAATATATTTGTAAACTCTAGTCATATGCTCCAAAGAATTGCACAAATATCAACTTGTTTGCAAAACATATTTGCAGAACAACATTGAACATGAGTTTCTCCTATTTGCAAAACATATTTGCAGAACAACATTTTTCATCAACACATGATGAACTCCCTTATCTTAGCCGAGTTGTCTGTGATGCTCATCAACACATAATGATATATTTGTCCCGTTTATCCATCTCAACCTTGGACTTAATGTATCATTCTAAAATTTGGAGTTTTGGAATGTTTAAAATTAAAAAAATGAACCAGTTGTATTTTCTTGGAATTAACCAAAGCTTAAATTGAATTTTCAAATAATAAAAAGATTTAATTTGATTAATCTATGCATCAAATTAAAGGTTTCTAGTTTTTATTAGGTTCCTTGTGCTTCAAGGAATTTTTATTTATTTTTGGAGATTTTTCTGAATTTATTTGCTATTTATTTGAATTTATTTGCTTTTATTCAGATTTCTGAATTTATTTAATTCAAAAATGTTTTAATTCTCTTTCCTGCCTCGGGCCAAATCCCTTTTCCGTTGGCCCGCTTCTGTTCAAATCCGGCCCATTTCTATTTCCGTTCGGCCTGCATTCGCCCGGCCCAGTCCAACCGAAAACCCTAGCTCGCGCCAACCCTCACCGTTGGATCCAGATCGCACGGTCATCAGTCGCCCATGTGGCCCTTCAGTGTGAGCCATTGGATCAGCGCTGCGCGATCGCCCGTGATAGTGCCACGTCGCTCCATCGCGCCGCCGCCCGCAACCCTAACCCTAGCCGCCGCTCTCGGATTTCACGTCGGGCCCGCCTCCCAAGACCCCTATTTAAGGTGCTGCACCCCCTTCGATGATCGCCATTTCACGCCGCACCTGCTGACCCCTTCCGTGCCGCCCGAGACCCCTCTGTTGCGCCGTGTGACCTCGCCGAAGTCCGCGCCATGCCCGAGACCTTCTTCGCCATTTTCCCTCCCCGCCGGTGAGTCTCCACCGTGATGGGTTGCACCGTCATGGTGCCCGTGTCTCCCTCTTTCCGATCCATGCCGAACCGAACCTGATTCATCGCATCTTCGCCACTTGTCGTGTCTCCTTCCTCGTGTCCGGCGAGTCTTCGCCGCCACCTCGCCGTCGAGCTGCTTCAATCATCCGTGGCTGTCCGATCTTCGGTGAACACTCTCGATCGCACCACGTCGCCATCGGTTGCGCCTCGCTTCGCCGCCATTTGATCCCGAGCCACCGATGGATGACCGTCGCGTGGCTTGTCCTGGTCAGCCGCCGTGTCATCGCCCCGTGTCCGCCAGCCAGCCGCCACCTCAGCCCTAGACCTCTGCGTGGCTGCCACGTCAACGTGGTCCGCCACGTCATCGCAAGTCGTAACCTTTGATCATATTGAACCTATGCTTGCAAAGTTATTTTGTTTTGTACAATTGCATGCTATTTGTGTATCAATGCTTAATTTTAGGAGTAACTATTCACCTAATTGATGTTATGCCACCTTGACTATTGGAATGACATATACCCATTGTTAACCTTAGGTTGGGACATTACTAGTTGGACATAATCATAATACTAACATTGGGTTAACATAGCTATGCTTAGACCTGCTTAGTCGTATGATGGGATTCATGTCACTGTGAATTAATGTTAATCTTGACTTAATGAGATATTGAATTGTGGTCATTGACCCTTGTTGTAAAACTTGTTGTACCATGGCGGGGATGCCATTGGTATTGGTTGAACAAAATGTTTTCCCCGGGCAAGTGATCGTGCAGTAAAGGGGGGTGCTGTCTAGCACATTGGGATATGGCTGTCTTGCCTGAGACAACTTAAGGACTTAATCTTGTGCGCCATTGAACTGGGCCTAACCGTGTAACCACAAGTCTGGTATAGGACAGACCTACCTGATTAATTTGCGATGTCTAGTCTTGAGTACTGCCAAATGTTGGTGTGGGTTCCAGGATGGATGGGTAGACTCACATGGCTCAAGAGGGGGCCCCGAGGGGTGAAAGCTTAGAGGGCAGTACTGAGTTTAGACATGCATTGTAAAGGCTTTGTAGTGATCTCTCTGCCGACACACCAAAGGAAGTGTGTTCGTAGAGCTTGGCACTAAGGGATGATCATGTCTTGTGGGTAAAGCTGTACAACCTTTGCAGAGTGTCAAACTATTCGAATAGCCGTGTCCGCGGTCATGGACAAGCCTGAGGATTTCACACGGGGTATAGAGTGTTTCTTGAAATGTTGAATTGTTGGGTTGTGAACGGGGAGTTCACTGTTGTTTTGTTGTCTCAAGCTATACTGTTGAATTTAATGGTTGATACTTGCTTCGAATGATGTAGGGTGATGCCTCGCCATTTTATTCATGTTGTCTACCATTGATTTACCAGTTATTTATTATTGTTTTTTTATCAATCCACCTTCAATCTATTTATTGTATTTAAATTCAAGTTATTGCTTTCTGCAAATGAACCCTATGACTATCCTTTGTCAAGCCATGCATGAATATATTGCATCATTTCCCTACGGCTTCTTTGAGTCGTTTTGTACTCACGGCTTTACGCCCTTGTTGTTCAGTTGCTGAGGAAGGACCAGGTAATGAGTATCAAGAGGAGGAGTACTATGAAGACTACGTCGATTAGGAAGACGTTTCCCCAGAAGATTGCCTGTGGCATGTCGAATGGCCCAAGTTATCTTATTTCCGCTGCAACAGTTTTATTTGTTTCTTAAGCCATAAGGCATTGGTGTATGAACCTTGACCATAAGGTCGTTTGCATTATTCAATAATAATTTGCTTCTTCTTAGTTATTTCGATGTATGGAATGATATGTCATCTATGTTTCCACTGTGTGCACTAGCGTGATCCTGGACTAGTGCAGTATACACAGAGGGTCTCGGATTTGTATATCCAGGTCCCGACACTTAACCTATTTCAAACTTATTGAAAGTGTTAGTCCAAAACACACGATTGTCTCAATCATCAATACACTCCATTAACACATAATGGATGCTCCCAAGATTGTTTAATCTTATCCTTTGATGACTAGGAACATATCCTGTGCAACTAGAGAGTTGGTGAAACCACGGTGCAACCCAACTAGAAAAAGTTTCAAAATTTTTTGAAAACAATCATGGATGTACATCTCAGCTTACCCCATCTACATATAAAATTTCATGATCAAATTCGTCCTGTGCTAGAAGTTACAAAAAAGACAAAGTTGATCATGAGCGATGCTTATTACTGTTCATGATCAAGTTTGTCTTTTATTACTCTTAGCACAGGACGAATTTGATCATGGTAGATGGGGTAAGCTGAGATGCACATCCATGATTTTTTTCAGAATTTTTGAAACTTTTTCTAGTTAGGTTGCACCGTGGTTTCACCAGCCTGTCTGATTGCACAGGATATTTTTCCTTGATGACTAACCACAACCCAAAGATAAATTGATTGAACGATTAATTGTGTCTTGAGTATACTAATACAACTAATGCTTCATGTACTCAAGAACTTTCGATTACGCTAGGATCAATATAGTGAACCATCAACACATGATTAGTTCATTGTTGATTGAATGGCAACTGAATACTATTTAAATTGAATTTAAATTGTCATGAATATATATTAACCACACAAGTTTTATATACTCAATTCAATGGAATCTAAAAGTAATGATCCAATTTATATGGAGTGGTGGAAAAGGATCTGCATACAAATAATTGAACTTGAATCAATATGCACATATTCAATTTTTGAGATTGCTTTGGAGTTTATCCTATATTAACATGAGTATACTACAACTACACAAGTTCTATATATATACTCAAGAGTTTATTTAAAAGTAATGATCCTTCATATAGAAAGATGAATTGAACTCCTCATAAATATGTGCATTCGTGTATATATGGAATTGAAACATTAATGCACATCTTGAGGTCTAAATAATGGTAGAGTTTATCCTTTAACTTAAATCTAAAATATGCATTAAGATATCATAAAATAAATACGAGTGCATACCTTGGGTTTTCTATTTTTCAATGAGATGAGACTAATCAAAGATATACTCAATAAAAGAGTTAGTCTTATATTTGGATTTATCACTATGATCATGAATATTATATCCAAGAAATGTAACAAGATATGATAATATAAACTCGAATGCATACCTTTGATATTTCTACCTTTTTCATCCAAAAGAAGCTAATAGGAGTTAAAGCTCAACAAAAAGTTAATCTCATAAAAAGATTTGTCGTTATTTAACCATTGAGACTAATCAATATTATGATTATTAAAAGGTTTAGTCTCAATATTAGATTTGTCATTAACACCAAAACCAAATTAATGGAGATTGAACTTTCAACATACACGTCAAACACCGGGTGACGCCATGTCAGCTAGAATGTGGCGTTTCTGGTGCAATGCAGTGATAGGACCTGAGGTGTTCTCGCGCCGACAAGCTCTAGGAGGTATGGACGCTAGATGATGCGATCATCTGTCAGCTGGTCAAACATCACTATGTATTCGAGGTATGAAGCATGCAATGTAACAGGGGTGAAAGTCGGCTGCAAAAAAAGCGAAATAGGCAACCGTTAGTGTGAAACATAGCAAATTATTGTACAATTGATGATAAAGGTGATTTTACTAACCTGTCAGTGATACCACAACGTCCCTATGGTAGGTGTAATACTGCAAAGCCTCGTTCCAATTTTTTGGGCCTTCCGCCGGGGATGTTTTGGCTGTCCGGCATATATTCACGGGGATGGTTGGGCCATTTAGGGGATTAGGGTGAATAATTTTTGTGTGGGAGGGGTTTTTTGGAATTTCCCCTCCCCACCTACCTTTTCTCACCTAACCCCACCTTTTTCCCAAGTGTGTGGCTGAGTTTTTCCTGCTGGCTGCCTTCTCCCCCAAATCTCCCAAGCGCCAGCCTCCTGGTTCTTCTCCCTACACGCCTGGCTTCCAGTTCCTCCTGCCGGCGTTGCCCTGTCATTCCTCGACCGGCCGTCGCCCCAGTCGCCGCCGGCAGCCATCTCCAGCCCTCTGGCCGGCTTCATGCTGCTCTTCCCGCCGGCGACCTCCTTCCCCAGCACCTGCCGGTGCCTGCCCAGCCCTATCGGCGCCTCCCCCCCAACTGGCGCCCTGCTTTGCTTCTTCCCTGCTGCCGGGCGCCGGCCATCCCTCCATCCTCCTCCTCCTTGTGGTATGTGAGGTGAGGATTTTAGGGATAGTGATTTGGGGCCCTTTTTGCTGGTTGGGGTTGGTCTAGGGCTCTTAGATTTGGGCTATAAAGAAAGCACTGCTCTAGTTGGGGGAAAACTTTGGTTGGTGGTTGGGTTGTGTACAGGTTGAGATTGCGGTCACGTTTTGGGCATGTTCGGGTCCCCTCGTGACCGGATGGCTGTATAGAAATCGAAGTTTGTGTCCTTAAGTTTAATTAGGGCTCGAGAGGTCGCGATTTGGCCTAGCCATTTGGGAGTTGTGGCTGTTTTCGTGCAGGCTGTCCAATTTGAGTCAAGCAGTGGGTTTCCTCTGTTCCTTGTCAATCTGGGTTCAGGAGGGGCGTCAGCTAAGTGCATGGTTATATTATTCATGTAGTTTATTCCCTTGCGGTCGTTTTGAGTATAAGAACGCGAAAATCCGTTGAGCCAATCAAAAGTTACGTTATTTGGAAGTTTTGTCCCGAAGTTGGGAAATTTCAGCGAGCTCAGTTTTTGTGGTGGGGTTTTAGTGTGTGATTTGGAGGCTTTCGTGGCATCTCTCGCATGAGTGGCTATGAGGGAGTTGTAGGTTAGCCTCTTATGGATTAATTGGGTTAAAGAACCCAATTTTTGGTTAAATCAATTAGGAGTTAAACTCGTTAGAGCGCATGCTGTCCGGTATTTCCAACCAGCGGGTTTTGGGGCTGTTTTGTGCTAAGTAGTAGCAGTGTTGCATGTATTGTTATTGTGAACTATCTAGAGGTGGAAGGTTGAGTTTGCCCATGTTATTTTCAGGAGGAGTAGCTTCGAGGGAGGCTTCAACTTCTCTCTATTCCCCTTCTCACGGTTGAAGGCAAGTGTAATGTCCAGCTCTCACTATAGCTAAACTAATTGCTCATCGTTGTGATTTAATCTACCTTATAGAAAGTATGTGATGTCTTTCCATGATTTTATTCATGACTTTATTTACTCTAGTATGAATCATATTTGGGCGATAGCAAGTTAGTTGGTACTTCCATATTGACATGGCTATGCGTTTGGTGAAAATGAATGAGGGGTGAAAGTGTGTTCAAGTCAATTGCATAATTGCATTCATGATGGATGAGGCGTCCCATGTTGATGCGGGCCTCGGTGCTCACCCGTAGTGAGCACAAAAGTCCTACCTCGTAGTCCCATTCACCGAGGTGAATGGGAGCGAGACTGATAAAGTAGGCCCTTCCACGGGATGGAAGGGAATGAGAGGGTGCACACCGACGGGTGTGCACCCAAACAACTCTGTATGAGCCAAAGAGGATTGCATTCATGAGCATGCATGATACATTGCATAATTGTGGTTGGGAGTAAAGACCCCTGAGATGTATTAAATGAGGACTTGTGAGATAAATTCCTTGTATGCTTAATGTCATGACGTTTATATATGTGGTTGTTACATGTACCCACCTTAATTTCTTGTCGTATTGCACTTTGCTGAGTGATGATCTCACACTTGTATTGATGTTTTATTCTAGGTACCTCCAAGGCGACATTTTGGGGAGATGGGCTAGCTCACTTCACTCCTGGTGACAACATGTAGCTAGATTAGTCGTAGACTTTACTTTTGGTTATGGTGTTGGTTGTGGTGAACTTGATTTTGATTAGATAAGTTGTTAGTAATTGGTGAAGGTTTAAAACTCTGGCATCCTGGTGGCATGGTGTCTCTACTAGTGGTCCTCACTGGCGTAGCGCTTGTCTTTTGCTCATGTTACCCTTCTATGTACTTGTTTAGTTGGTCATGTGGTTAGAGGATACCATGATAGTGGAACGTGGCTAGTTGGTTGTGAATGGCTATTTCTATGTTGTCTCTATTGACTGTTGTCTTTTGTCTGCTGAGTGGATGTCCACTTTTAGGGGAGGTGCTGCCGAAATTTCTTCTTTTGGTGCGGCCACCTATTAGCGTGATTAGCTGGTTTTACCATTATTCTCTGTTTCCTCATGTTGTTGTTTCTTAAGGGAGTAACATTCGGGGCAAAGGGGTTGCCAGGGTGTTACAGTAGGATGGTCCACGTCATCTAAAACACACATATGTAGAACTGTAGCAGCCACTTATGCATCGAACCATGCAAAGTGAAAGGTGTGTACCCTACCTCCTTGGGTAGCACATCCATGAACCAGCCCAGGAGCTCCATCTACCACTCCAAGTGGACATCGTCAGGTACCACCATATCCTCGAAGCAAGGTAGGACCAGCAGGTAACTGACATCCTCTAGTGTTCGCACCATCTCGCCACATGGGTGGTGAAACGTGTGCATCTTTGGTCGGTAGCGATCTACCAGAGTGGTCAGTAAGCTCATGTTGTAGGGGATCCTCCTAGAGGCACCACATCTTTCCTACGTGTCGGCGCCAATTGCATCCACCATCCGTGCTAGAGGAAGTAACCTTACCGCTCTCGGCTGCTAGGAAAACATTGTAAGAACAGTCGCTCCACACATACAAAATATCGTAATACAATTATGACAATAGTGCACTAACCTCAAAATCCACCGCGGGTCGATCTGCCAAGCTTTCATGGGGGTGCACAAGCGTAGGGCACTAAGCTCGAATGTTGGCTCCTCGTCCAGCAGTGGCATGGTGGTTAAGCTGCTCTAGTGAGTCACATTTATCACTAGGTCGAGTAACTCGTACTGTTCGATGCCCGTCATACATGCAATTGAATAGTTCAATGTTAGTATGAATTGAATATACATACAAACTGAATTTAATAATTACAAATAGAATTTTAATACAACAATTACACGTACAATTTGAATACGATAATTAGACATACAAATTGCATTCAATAGTTACACATACAAAGTCCATACATTCATTAGACACACGAGTTGAATACACTAAATTGACATATGAATTAAGTACAATTATTTAATATTAAAAGTACATACAACAATTTCACATTCTTTGAACCGTCGAGCAATACTTGAAAGTGTGCCCCATCTCCTTGAAAACCGAACATTTCTTTACACGACGTCCACTTTCCGTAGCATCCATATCATTCCTTATACGCCTTCTCTACCACCGTTCTACACCCTTTAGCCTGCTAACATCTAGAACTGACTGTGTGTCCTCCCAACTCTGATGCTTCATGAATAAACCCACTACTTGAAAACCATAAATCTCTGTGCTCCAAGTTGACACTCCTTATTGAAGAATTGTGACATGAATATACCTGGATCCATACTGATTGTTGAGTAGGCAGCCATGACGTGTAAGCATGGCCGATGTAATAGACGAGGCTTGTTGCGGGTGTAGACACATGTTAGCCTCTGTAGGATGCATTCATGAGCAACTTTTCATTAGTTCATCCCACGACTGCTTTGTCTCTACACAGTACCTCAAAATGAAGCTCTCTCGTGCCCATCTTTAATACTCTATGCATCTCCCCCTTCTTTCCTTTCTCCACCATGTATGTTGAAATTATCTCGAGTATTTCGTAGCAGGATCATTTATACAGGCGAACGCCCTAGCATGGTGATCCAAAAAGTACTTCGTGATGCCACAAAGAATACCCTCCACTATAGCAACCAGGGAGGGGTTTCAGACCATGCACGAGCCAATTGTAAATCTCAGCTAGATTTGTTATCATGACCCATACCTGGCACCATCGGTGTCATAAAGTAGAGCCTATTTCTCCCTAGGCTCATACTCTATCCATTCGGAGAAGCATTTTATAGCCCTTCCGTTCCTTCGAATCAGGTGCGGAGGGTCCGTGGGTGACTCTTTGAGCGCTATTGGGGCTTCCTTTGTGCTAGGCATTGCCCTCTTCACTGCCTCTACTATATGCCTTGATATCAGCTTGTCCAACTTATTCCATAGTGCATCAAACTTTATCTACTAGTTTTGGTTGCACAATCTCTTGAAAAGCTTCGTAAGCTCCTTGTTCCTAAACTGCCTGTAGAAGTTGGCACCTATGTGCTGTTTGCACCACCTACTTCACAAATTAGGCCATGGATATGTCTCATCCACACCTTGCTGCAACTGCACGATCGCCTTAACAACCCGGGATATCGATCGTGTATGACACACACTCTAGACCCCGATCCACGACACTGGCTTTTACATTACTTAGAAACCAGAGCTAGCTATCTGTGTTCTCACCCTCCACGAATGCGAACGCTATGGGAAGAATCTAGTTGTTGCCATCTACTCCTATGGCAGTCAATATCTAACCTATGTACTTCCTAGTCAGAAATGTCCCATCTACGTATAACAACGAATGGCAATGTTTGAATGCATTGATGCATGCACTGAAAGCAAAGAATGCCCACTTGAGTACCATCTTCCTAGGGAAGCACTGTGAAGGTAGCTCACAAATATCGACATAAGTTTCAGCATTCCTTTTCTTGATCACCTCAAGCATGCCTGACAAGTTTTGATAGGAGTCTTCGTACGTACCAATCCTTACTTCCAATGCCTTCTGCTTCGCTATCCATTCCTTGGCATAGCTTATGGTGTACTGGAACCACTTCTCTATTACAAGTATGTTGTCACGTGGCTTTAAATTTAGGTTACCCACAATCTCCCCGTACATTGCATTCACAATAAACCCTAAAGATATGTTTCTATGCGATTGCATAGAATTCGTTACTACGCATATGTGTGAGACAACTATAGAATACTTCCAAATGGTGTACATCATGAGCAACCCTCCATCTAGCATATGATATCATACACCCGTATTTGATTTCACAACCTTAAAGGTTCTATGCAGTGACACTGCCTATGTTGTCACTGCTTCCTGAATCTCACACTTATTCTTGTAAATTACATCTTGCCTCATCTCATTCCGATCGTACTTCCATGTGAAGTATTCACCCTCGTTGACTACCGATCGAACTAACACTCATCCCACTCTGTAGGGAAAGGCTCTTCATTGTTGTCAGCATTACTTAAAGCCTTGTAGTCCTAGCTTTGCCTCCATTGCTTGCACCAACGATTCAATATGTTCTCCCTCATCTGCCACACCCATTGGTTCCTACACCTCTAGAATTGGAACATCAACTTCTTTGCCTTGCACTCCCTCTTGACCCGAACTAACATCTTGCCTCACTAAGCATTCTCCAGTTTGACTGCTCTCCCCAACTTTCTCTGGCTTATCACCAACAAACCCCTCTTACGTCACATGGTCGGCATGGACTTTCTGAAATGCTTGTGCCAACAACACTAGTGGTCATCCTTTCTCAATCACCATTCTTACATACGAGCTCCACAACTTCGATCCTTTCAATTCCACTATTCCTAGTATGTGCAATCCCGTCTCTAACACCCTACTCCGTGCAACTTGAGATCATGCAATTCACGGTCCAACGAGAACAGTGGTACAACCATCTGGTAACCGTACCCCATAAATGCTCCCCTGCATGTGATAGGCTAGCTATGACACTTAGAAAATGACTTAGTTCCACCCCTTATGCACCCATGTATGGAATCCCTTCTCCGTAATGTATGTTAAATTGCACTCGTTCATCCATACCCGTCAAGCATTTTAGAAAATTCTTAATACGTACACAGCTTAATGCTATCACCTTTTAAATTCACAACCTACCCATACTGCTACACCTATGTACCACGACGACGTACTCTACACTATTTGAAACAACTACTACAGTCATATATAAATTTATTTTTTAACTACATACTATCCCGCATACTTTTCACATGTTTTGTATGTCCATAACTGTTGCTACTCTATACAGCTAATTACTTACGAACCTAATTAATCTGGTCACTAAGTCATTTACGTAAAAAACTATTGCTACTCTATACATCTAGTTACATACAGAGCTAATTAATCTAGTTAGCAAGTCGTGTATGTAAGAAACTGTTGCTACTCTACACAGGTAATTACATACAGACCTAATTAATTTGGTTGGCAAGTTATGTATCTAAAAATATGTTGATATTCTATACATCTAATTACTTACAAACCTAATTAATCTGATTGCTACATCATCTATCTAAATAATTATTGCCACTCTATATAGCTAATTAGTTACAACCTAATTAATTTGCTCGCTATGTCATCTATCTAAATAACCATTGCTACTCTACAAAGCTAATTACTTACGACCTAATTAATCTGGTCACTAAATCGTATTTTCAAATTTTAATTCAAATAAACAAAAAGAAATTACCTCTTTGTCCATGACACCTTTCTTCCTCCTCCTCCTTTGTAGTATCTCAGATCATTTCCCAGGTTAAGGAAATTTCCAATTGGGGTGTGGGCCTACCTGTGGGCTTTAGGAGGTGGGTTTTGACCCTTTTGAGAAGGGTTCCCTTAATTATTTTTCCCCTCCCACCTATTCTCTCCTCACTTTTTCCTGGTGTTTTTCCCCTGGTCCCAGTTGTGTTGCTCCCTAGGCATTTTCCCCCTTTTGGTATCCCACCTGAACTCCCCCTTTCTCCTCCTAACTCTTGGCACCTCCTCCTCCTAGAGCTCCCTCCAGCTCCTCCTCCTAGTGCTCACTCCCTGGCGCCTCTCTCCTCCATGGTTGCAGCAGTTGCTCCTTCCTCCTCCATGGTAGCAAGCTCCTCTTCTTCCTTGTTCCTCCATGTGGTGAGTGAAGGAGGTATGCCTTCGGGAGTGGCCTTAGCCTCGCGCCACTCGCTCCTCGTGGTTAAGGCAAGTGTATCAATTAGAAGGATGTTAGGATGTTGGTAACAATTATGGTTATGTTTATGAGTATGCCTAGGATGATGATTATGTTATGATGATGCAAATGATAAGGTGATGGGTGTAATTATATGACAATGTGTATGTTTATATTCATGTTCATGTTATGTTTATAAACATGTATATGGCAATGTGAGTGTTGAAATAGAATGCAAATTGTACTTCATTCATATCACATGCATTTGTGCATTCATTATGGAAGAGGTGACCCGAGTGGGCCTCTATGTCTCACACGTAGTGAGATATGAAAGCCCTACTTTGGTAGGACCCTCTACGGGCTGGAAGGGAATAAGAGGGTGCACACCGATGGGTGTGCACCCAGCTATACCAGTATGAGCTATGAGATGGGCATTATGAGCTTGCATGTTGCATTGTATGAGTAAATAAAAATTAAAGTTGGGTGAATGTGTTCATACTCTTATGTGATTATTAAGATATGTATACTTTTAAGTGTTTACCAATGTGTTTATACTCTTGTACGGTAATCATTCAATGTTACAACTCATTATGATTTATTGTTGTGCGATACATGAATTGATATGATGTATTTTGCTGAGTTTTGGACTCATGCTTATTTATTTAATTGTTTTTAGGTACATGGAGAGCGGCATATGGGAAAGTGGTTTAGCACCACTTCACTCACACTGAACATCTATGTAGTTAGAGTTGTTGTAATATATTTCTCTTATGGTTGTGTTAGGTTTCAAATACTCCCTCTTGTCTAATTAGCTTTTGTAAGGAGCTTATGGTTGCATGGCGATATGTTTAGTTGAGCTCATGTATCTTAAATGGTTCATGTGATTCACTATGTGGTTATCACTTTATTCTGCTCCCCTCCCTAAGAATGATATTATGGTTGTTACATGTTGTATTTGCTCTTCCTTGTTATTTATGCTCGAATGGTTATATCATGATTGCTACTATGTTGTAGTTATGTTGTGTTGGGTTTGTTTTGTTTATCCTATCTTGTAAAATATGCTCTTATGATTGTGTAGTGATTAGATCTTAATGTTTGTGATGTTTTGTGGTTGAAAGTTATTCTAAGTACATAGGGGTCATGCTGAAATTTTTAGTATTTTGGGTTGTTTAGTTGTATGTTGGTGCTAGTGGGTGTGGCTTAACTGTGGGTGTAGATTGAGATGTTGTCGCTGAATTTAATTACTCGAATTCCATTCTAGTTGTTTTCATGCTTGCGGATATCGATCTTTAGGTTGTTTTGTTAATTATGCTCTAGTCTGTAACTCAAAGGTTACTATTGGAAGTGATATGATATGTAGTATTTTTGCTAAAATTTTATGTGTCATTGAAGTATTTTGTTGTGGTTGAGTTTGTAGTAGTAACATTCAGGGCACGTGAGGTGTCGGGGGTGTTATAGTTGGTATCAGAGTAGGTTTTAGGTAGGGGTGAAAATGGGATGGATAATTCCCGCCCGATCCGGAGCCGGATCCGGTTTCAACCGGATCTGGGAAGCAAAATGGATATCGGGTCGGATTCGGATCCGGATCCGGATATTCAAAAATGGATACCGGATTGGATTCGAGTTGCCCACTATCCGGAAAATATGGGTCGGAAAACGGATATCGGGTATTCGGTAATTCGGATATCCGGATTGTCTCATGTGGGTCATGGCCACCACCAGTCAGTGACCTTACCCGTTACCCCTCTGGTCGACTGGTCCCTGACTCACCCTGTCGCCCGTGACTCCCGAGTGCCATCTTCTCCCGTCTAGAACTCCAGATCGGCCATCTCTCTCCCTGTCGGCGCTCCCATCCAGATCTGGATCACCTCTCAAAGACTCAAAGGCTCCCTTCCCAACACCGGTGGCCGGCTCCCCCCCGTGGCGGTCCCGGTGGCCCCTCCCCGGCCGGCGCTCCTCCCTCGGCATCTTCTCCCGGTCGGTGCTCCCCCTGGCCCTCCCCGGCCGCGGTCCCAGTGGTGGCGCTCCCTCCTCGGCGCTATCTTCTCTGGTCGGTGCTCCTCTCGGCCCTCCCAAGACAGGCGGTCCCGGTGGCCGCGCTCCCCTCCTCGGCTTCTTCCCCCCTCCGGTGGCGGCACTCCCCTCCCTAACTAATGAGTCTCCCCAAACACCAAAGAGTGGTTTGCACAAACAAGACTCTCCAGTTATGAAGGTGAAAAATGACAAATATGAAACATGGTTGCTTATATGCTAAACTCTAGTTTTGGACAAAGTAGATGTGTTTGATTTTACTTACTTCTCAATGCCAAGTGCTGCATACTTGAAGAGGTTTGATGAATTAAGGAGTACATATAGTATATCGTAGTCTACACAAAACAAATATGAACAAGAAAGATATGCCCATGTGTTGGTCTACATTCTATGGAACAAGAACAACGAGGTTGTAGATACTCTAATTAAAAGACCGTAACAATCTTGGTGGCAAATAATTTGCAGAAGATGAGTTTTACTTTTCCTTCTAAACAAAGAAAAGTAATCCTCCGGCATATAGCAATACGAGAAAGGGTCCTTTGGATACCATTGTCACCTTAATTGTCAAACCGTAGGTGGATACCAAGCGGTATGTAAGTGTCAAGAGAAAAAACAAAAAGCGGGTTTAAGTAAGTAAAGAATTACGCATACAACATCATTTAAAATTGATTCTCCAAAAACAAGGGCATAGAGGTTCACATCGGTACCAAGTTCTGTAATTCCATGAACAATGTGCAATTGTTTCGTTTAAGATAGCGATAATTAGATATGCACATATTAATTAGTATATGAAGAGATGGCGAAACACGAAATATAGACAACAACGGTGCTAAAATTTGAATCCGGATTGAGTACGATGCGGTCAAGTAAAACATGACAAACTTCCCAAGAAGTAATTAAGAAACAAAATCAGCATACAGTAAAGGATATAATATGGTACCTTGAGTATATGAACACATCAAAACTAAAAATTGAACCAAAAGGTCCTGCTATATTGCATTAGTATAGTTACTATGAATAGAGACTTTTATTCATGTCTCATTGTGATATTTACACTTATACTACTAATTGATCTAATTTCAATGATTTTTTTCTATTCTAGTAAGAACATGGGGTGAATAAGGTGAATCTGTTGATGCTGATGGGAATGAAATATTCATTTTTCTATTGTTCATCGTGATGTAGACGTGTACTGGTATCGTCTATGTGTGAACGGTTTTGTTAAACTCTATATTTGACAATAGATTTGAATTATTCTCATGTATTCGTGTGGTTTGATTCAACATTTATTACTTTATGTATGCGTGCATTATCCGTTTCTGAATTATCCGTTCCGATCCAAATTTGTCATATATCCGACCCGTATCCGTATCCGTATCCTAAATTATCGGATTTGTATCCGGATCCAGCTAGCCCGTATCCGGTTCCGAATCCGAAAAAAATATGGGTTAGGATACGGGAAGAACAATATCCGACCGTATCCGACCCGTTTTCACCCCTAGTTTTAGGTCCGTGGTGTATGGAATTAGCAAATTACTCTAGAGTGAACTAAAATTTTGATTTGGAAAATTAGAAACATGGCTTAGGTATATTCTCTTTAAAATTTTGCCAAAGGGCAATAAACTTAAAAATCTGATGTAGATTGGTTAATTAACTTAAAAATTGACACACTCTAATATACAGTAGAAAGGGGTATGGGTCATCATTGCATTACGCTTTAATGCTTTATTTGAGATTTGATGATGAATGCTAAATATTATGATGCATTTTGCTATACCATGAAAGAACTGATTAAATCATTTTGTTGTTGTGAAATTCTGGTGTTGAAAGGTTTTGACCATGTTCTTTTGGCCGTGGTAGGGGACTCGGTTGTGGGTGTGGCCGAGTAGAGCCACCACTTGAGGTTTATGGACCTCTTGTAGGTGAGAGTTGTTGTTTTTAATCATAGATCAGAGAGTGGGTAGAGAAGGTTGCTTTCTCTTTTTGCCTTCGATAGTTGGAGACAAAGAGAAAGAGATTAGTGAGCACGACTATCTGAATAGATTTTACACTCTGCAGAGATTATGCGCTTTACCGACATGACATGATCGTCACTTGTTGCTATGAAATTAACACACTTCCTTTGGTGTGTCGGCAGAGAGATCATGATAAAGCCTTTACAAAGCATTGCCTTAACCCAGTACCGCCTGCTAAGGTTTCAACATTGAAGTGACTGGTTACCATACTCTGGGCCCCCTTTAGCTCCATGTGAGTTTCATCATTCTATTGGATCTCACACTACCAATAGTAGTACCAAAGTTAACACATTGCAAATTAATCATCTAGGTCCATCCCATTCCAAGCATGTAGTTGCATGTTTGATTCAGGTCAAATGCTTGCAAGGTTAAGTTCTTAGATTGACCGAGGTAAGACTTTCACAACCCATTCCACTATATAGACCCACGTTGGCATACTACCCTGTAACATCCCAAATTTTAGCCTTTTTGATTGAGTTAATAGTGTTTTATTTCCATTTGAGTGATTTTGGAATTTTCTAGATTTATTGGATTTTTCTGAGATTTATTTGAATTATTTTAAAATAAGTATATTAACCTTTTGCTAAAAAATAATTATATGTAGATAAATTTAAAATAAAGTTTTGGAAAAAATATTTTATTTGAGTCCAGAATGTCTCAAAGTATTTTCTTGGATTTTTCCTGGTGTTTTTAGTTTCCCAAATAAATCAAAAGTATTTTCTGTATTTATTTTAAAGGAAAAACCCGAGTAATTCGCAATGAACGATCTTGGACGAAGCCCGACCTTTGTGCGTTTGGCCGTATCTTGGTGTGACCCGTTCGCCCGTTTTCTAGAAGCCGCGCCGTAGCCGTCGAATCGTGATCCGATGGTCTTCATCAAGCCGCATCGCAGTGAAACCCTAAGCATTGGACGCCGTTGGATCAGCATCGGACGGGCGTTGTTCGCCATAGTCGATCAAAACCCTAATCTCTCCCGTCGTTGGATGCGTTGATCGGGTAGGATCGTGCCGCGCCTGGACTCTCTCGTGGCCGTCCGATCGGTATCGTGCGGTGGTTGTGCGTCATCTCCGATAAGGATTCGGACACCGTCGCCGTACTGAACTCGGACACCATCGCCGCATCGGTTAGGATTCCCGAGCCCGCACGCGTCACTCAAGGGGCTATTTAAGGGTCTGACCCCCCTCCCGAGGATCGCCAGGAGCCCCGCTCACTTCGCTGCAGCCGTGTCGCCAGAGGAGTACCAGGGAGGTCACGAGAGCTTGCCGAAGTCCGTGGAGGTTCACCGCTGTGTTTCACCATCACCGAGACCTTGTTCCGCCGTTCTGAGTGCAGATCCGAACACATCTCATCGATCCACGTTCGTTCCGCCGTCTCTTGGTCGTCGGAGATCGCCGCAAAGCCGTGTCATCGTCTCCAACCCTGGTGAACCACGCCGCCGCATCGCCATCGTCAACGCCAAGTGTTGTCGACCGTCGGATCATCCATGAGTCTGCAGATCGGTTCATGTCGTGTTAGGAGGGAGCGCAAACGCCAAGGATTCTTTGCCATCCGATCCGAGACGAGCGATCCAGATCGAGCCACGTCCCCCTTATCAACAGTGAAGCTCATCGGTAGCTAGGACCGTTAGATTAGATCGGAAGGCCATCGCTTCGCCTCGTGGCCGATGGCCGTAGCCGTCGGATCTGATCGGTACGGTGCTTGACCCGTGTGCATCGTGCAGAAATCAGATCTTGCCTCGGGCCGGACCAATCAGAGGATGACGCGTGGCGCGTGACGTCATGCTAGCATCAGCCGGTGCACAGCATAGTGTCGTGGGTTCACGGTGAACCGAGTCCACAGCATAGTGCCAAGTGCCACGTGGCAGTGTCTGGTTGGCTCGGGTCCAGCACTGACGTGAGCATGATGTCATGGTGATGCAGTAAATCGGATTTCCTTTTATTAAAATAATTCGGATATTATTGATTTTTAGGATTTTGAATCTTCCAAGAGCTCGTTCTCCTTCATACGAACTCTGATTGAGTTGATTCAAATTTCTACAAATTTGTAAAATTGAGATCTATCTAGTGGTGGCTTTTGTTTGATTTTTGGAGTTCTTTTGCTCTCTATTTTTATGTTTATTTACTTTTTCTTTTTGATTCGCGTAGACGTTGAAGTGTGTAAAGCTTCGAAGGAGGAATTAGCAACACAAGATCAATTTCCAGAACATGACCAAGAGCTTAACCAAGGCAAGTTGTGCTTTAATCATGTTGCACCCATGTTTATAAAGTTGCTATTTTGTTTTACGATATTGCATTTTATTTCATGTGTATAAATGATTTCAATCTAAATTGGGATTTAGATATCTTACCCTTTGAATTATACCCTACCTTGTCGATTGTATGCCATGATCCACTTGTCACCTTAGATTGGTTTACTATAGTTGGCTAATAATAAAATCAACATGGGATGGTTAGATCAGATTAGATTGCTTAGCCATGTCACATCATCACATGTACTTGAATCACTGATTATTAATCTTGACTAATGGAATATGGAACAATGATGCGAACTTGTGTGTCATGTGTGGTCACATAAAGAGATTGAGTTGTTGTGACAAGGAGGTCACGGAACGATGTTGATTTATGGATAGCACGTGGTGCTTGGTAATCAATTAGATTGGTAATCATTTAGATTGAAGCAAGTGGTAAGGGTAAGTGTGCCAGGGTGGGCCCGATGGGCTAAGGGTATGTGCAAGTCTTGCTTTGATCAACCCTAAGGACTTAACCTTGCGAGCCTTTGACCTGAGTCAATCATGCAACCACATGTCTGTTATGGGGTAGCCTAGCCGACTAATTTGCAATGTCTTAGCTTTAGTACTGCTTTGGTGGTGTGAGTCCGGGTCTACGGATGAACTCACATGGCGCAAGAGGGGGGCCCTGTTGTGGTGGTTTAGTTCATCAGTGTTGAAACCTCAGCTGGTAGTACTGGGTTTGTTATGATCATTTGCCTGTGTGGTGCATGGTTGTATCGTGTGGGTAAAGTGCATAACCTCTGCAGAGTGTACAATCTATTCAGATAGCTGTGTTCGCGGTATTGAGCAATGCTCGGGAATTACAGTTAAGGGTTAGTTAATCTATTGGACAACTGAATGGGATGGCAGGTTGCCATGTGTATGATGAAACTTGACTTAGGATAGAAACTTGGTTTACTTGAGAATCATTGAATCTATTTATTGTTATTATTTGTTTTACGGTCTTTTCAATCTATGTAATATATGTGTTCATAAATGTTGCTTTACTGCAAATAAACCACATAGTCATTCTTTGGAATAAGCCTTGCATATAGCTATGGTAGAAATGCATTCTGGGCACAACTTGTTGAGTGCCTTTGTACTCACCCTTGCCATCAACCACAAACCAACAATGGAGGAATCATCGCCCGTGCTGGAGGAGGACTTCCAAGTGGATACGAGTCACTAGGCCAAGCCTTGTCAGTCGCCTGTGGTGTGCTGATGAGTCATCTACGTCTTTTGCTATTTTTCGCTACATTTGTCTTAGTTTATTTTCAGTCTAGCCCTGTGTGGCTAAATAATGTAAGTGATCATAAGATCATACACTAGTTATACTAATAAATGAAGTCTTATTATTCTTATCGTTATGTATGATGTGATGCTTACCGATGTTGAGCTGTGTGCACTAGCGTTGATCCTGGGACTAGTGCAGTAAAACACAGTGGATTCGAATTGGTGAATTCGGGTCCTTACATACCCCTTGCCACTTGCCCCAATCTAATCATTATCACCCTAGTTGATTGCCATGCAACACATGTCATCAACAATTCAACTTCATTGTAGAACTACATATGTTACCATAACTCAACATCATCATATAACAACACATGACATACTAATTCTATAAACATGTTTCATATTCCAATAGTCAAGATTAACTTTGATATTTCAAAAGACATATGTCATACATAGCATAGCTAAGCATACTATACACGGTCTAACCAAACCAGTTGGCATCTATTAGCAACAAAACTAATAATGAACTATCCTAGGGTGACAAATAATCATGGCATATAAATGATAAGCTAGGTATAATCCAATTGGGTTGAATAACTAGATCCAAAACTATTTTCAAAGCAGTTCTATGCATAAAATATGTGCATATTTTAAATCAATATAGAAATTTTGCAAAACTGGGTTCAACATTATCAGCACAATGTGCCTTGCAAAAGCTCTTGTTTCTACTATAGACCTTGCTCTTCATTCAAGAATTGCACCTCAGACGCTCCAAGCACTTCGATGTCTATGTGTATCGAGAGAAAACACTAAATAAGTACCAAAATAGAGACAAAATAAATTATAAAGATAAAATAAAATTCACCAATAAATAGATCTCAATTTTACAAATTTTTAAAAATTTGAATCGCCTCAATTAGAGCTTGTATAAAGAAGAACGGGTGCTCAAATTTTTGATAAATAAGAAAAAATAAAAAAATAGAAAATACTGAATTTACTGAATTCAATCTATACTTAAAAAATCCCTTTATGATGTCTTCATGATGTTAGCATCGATCTGGACCAATTGGAATGCGATATTCACCACGGTCCATGGACTCGATCCATGATCTTTCAGTCCACCGTACACTCAATGCACTATGCTATGAATCAGATGACACAAGTGATGACATCACGTAGTGACGCAACAACAACGTCAGTCGACATAAAGCAAGATGCAGGTGACGAAGCTTGGCACAATTTGGACCATGCATGCACAGATCCAATGACTGAGATGCAATGGTCATGGCTCTATAAGGCGGATGGACATTGCAACACGCGGCCTGATCAGCGATGGCGGTGAGTACATGCGATGCATGGGCAGGACCGATACGTGGTTCAATCCGGGCCACGTGATCTAGATCTAACGGCTAAGATCATTACGAAGGACGACGATGGAGGTCAGTGGTGCTACTCACCAGAGAAGTGGAAGACAACACATGAGACGGTGCTTCCTCACCGATCTTGCTTTGGTCTTGTGTGGATCTGGTGCGACACAACCAGACATCCTCATATGTGGCACAAATGCATCGGAACGACGCTCAATGGCATTGAAAACTTGTGAAAACCCATGACGGCTCTTCACGGCACTACAGTGAGCTTTATCTCCTTGGTGACAACATCCTGGTGGCAAGCACTTAGGTCAAAAGCTGTGGCGTGAATTGGTGAGCGTCGACAGAGCCCCAAGCAGCTATTAAAGCCCTTGGTGTTCATGTTTAGCATAAGAAGAGGAACCGTCTCGGTAGCAAACTCTGAGTTTGTGGCGACGATAGAGTCGGGGGAATGATGACCCGGAACCATCCAGGTAGCAAGATCGATGGATGTGATGCTCCATGAAGTGGCTTGATCCAGGATGCAAATGGAATCCAACAGCCACAGTTGGCTAGGTGTCTGGTTCCAAATATGCAAATCCGGACCCTTTATGTATATCGTACTAGTCTAGGATCATGCTAGTGTACACAAGCTCAACATAGATGAATATCATTACCATACACAGCAGAAAATAATAAAAGACTCCATATATTAAATATAACTGGTTGAATGACCTTTTGGTCAACTTACATGATTAAGTCACTATAACATCCCAATTCTTGCTTTTTAATTAATTTATTATTTTATTTTGGCATTTTATGGTTTTTTAAATTTATTGGATTTTTCTAGAATTTATTTGAATCTATTTCAAATAATGTATATTGGCCTTTTATGGAATCTAATTAATTATAGATAAAATTAATATAAAGTTTGGCTAAAAATATTTTATTGGTGTTCAAAATGTCTCAAAGTATTTTTGAGATTTTTCTTGACATTTTTATTGCTTTAAAATAATTAAATGAATTACTGAAATCATTTTAAAAAAGAAAAATTCAAGAAAATCCTTTGAATAGTATTGTGCTGAGTCCAACACTGTGTGTGGTAGATTAGCCCATCTGGCCCGAGTTCTAGCACGTTGAATTACAGACCGTTAGATCATCATTTGATGATGGATAATGATTAAGAAACCCTAGATCTAGGACCATTGAAGTACGATCAGACTACCATTTTCATCGGGAAGTTCTAAGTGCCTTGGATAGTTGGATTGGAGCAAGAATGGTTCAGATTTTGCAACATCTCATGAAGTAGATGCCTAGATGATCGCCACGTGTGTGGACTAGATGAGACCATGTCATACCACCGCTATTTAAGGTGTGGAACGCAGCTTGAGATTCGCCATCGCCTGTCACCTCCTTTGGCCCAAGCATCCCTAGCCGAGACACTGTGAGCAAGCCGCGGGAGCTCATCGGAGAGGAGAAGAAGCCACCATCGACTTTGTGAAGTAACATGCCGTTGAGCCATTTTCCACCACACCGATTCCAGATTCGAGTTTGCCTAACTGCGCCGCATTAGATACATGACTCCTTTCCATCGAATCGTTGCCAAGGCACTGTGCGTGTGATCGTCTTCTTTGTCGATCATCCTTTCCATCCAATCTGATGAGATACATGGATGTGCATCGCTTGTCGATCATCAGCTCGGCGTCACTGTAGCCAATTGTGCCTCACCGCGTGGTGGGCACAGTCACCAAAGGGTCATGGACCAAGTCCACGGTGGACCAGTGCCAACCCATGAACCAAGTCCATGGACCAAAGTGACGTGGCGGCTCCGGATTGACCCGAGCCTACGCTGACATCACGGTGACATCATGATGACATCACAATTTGAATTTTTTCATTAAAAAATATTTCAGCTGAAATATGTTCAGTACTGACGTCATGATGATGTTATAAAGGGGAATTTCTAATAGAAAAATAATTTGGTTTTATTATTTTATTTTCCAATTTTCTGATTTTTAGATTTGTGAAACTTCCAAGAGCCCGTTCTCCCTCATACGAGCTCCGATTGAGGTGATTCAAGTTTCTAAAAATTTGTAAAATTAAGATCTATTTAATGGTAAATTTCATTTGATTTTTTGAGTTCACTATAAATCTTTTTTGGTGTTTATTTTACTTTCTCTCTCGTTTTGCGTAGATGTTGAGTTTTGCGACGCATCCGAGAAAGAACCGTCAACTCAAGACCAGGTTTCAAAGCAAGAGCAAGACCTTTTTCAAGACAAGTTTTGTTTTGATCATGTTGAACCTAGTTTATAATATCGCTACTTTGCTTTTACCTTATTGCATATTATTTCATATAAACAATTGTTTAAAATTAAATTGGGACTTAGCTATTTTACCAATTTGATATATTACCTTGTCAATTGTATGTCATAATCTATTGTCATCCTAGATTGGTTCGTTATAGTTTGTTAATACTAAAATCAACACGGGTTGGTTAGACCGTATTAGTCTGCTTAGCTATACCACGTCATCACATGTACTTGAATCATCAATGTTTAATCTTGACTAATGGAATATGGAACATGATTATGAATTGGTTTTTTAGGTGTTGTCACATGAGGAAATTGAGTTGCAGTGGTGAGGGATGTCACGCAATGAAGTTGACTTGTTGATAGCACATTGTGCTTGGTAGATCAACTGGAGTGGTAATCAGTTAGATTGAAGCAAGTGGCAAGAGGCAGTGTGCCAAGGTGAGCCAAAGGGCAGAGGGTATGTGAAAGTTTTGCCCTAGTCACTCTAAGCACTTAATCTTGCGAGCCTTTGACCTGAGTAAATCATGCAACCACGTGTTTGGTATGGGATAGCCTAGTTGATTAATTTGCGATGTCTTAGCTTTGGTACTATCAGTGGTGGTGTGAGTATTGGGTTCACGGATTAACTCACATGATGAAAGAGGGGAGCCCTATTGTGGCGGTTGAAACCTTTAGTGTTGAAACCTCAGCGGGTAGTACTTGGTTAAGGCAGAGCATTATAAAGGCTTTGTTATAATTAATTACTTTTGTGGTATATGGTTGATCATGTGGGTAAAGTGCATAACCTCTGCAGATTGTATATCTATTCAGATAGCCGTGCTCATGGTATAGAGTATAGCTTAGAAATTACTATCAAGGGTTAGATTTGAATACAATGAAAACTTGGTTGGGATGGCAGATTGCCATTGGAGGTTGGAAACTTGACTTAGATTGGAAACTTGGTTTACTTGAGAAATGCTGATGTTACTTACTACTGTTATTTGTTTTACTGTCTTTACAATCTACTTATTGTATTCATTTACAAATGCTGCCATGATAGCTATTCCTTTGGAATAAGCCTTGCATATAGAATATTATAATTGCATTTGTGCATGACTTGCTTAGTGCTTTCAAGTACTCACCCTTGCCAACAATATCAACAGTTGAGGAGTCTACCCCTGTTTTGGAGGAGTCCAAGAGGACACGAGTAATTAGGGTTTGAGTCTTGTCAGTTGCCTGTAGTAAACTTATGCATTGTCTATGTGTTTTTATTTTCACTTCTTTGTCTTAGTTTATTATTCAAAGTCTAGTCCTGCATGGCTTAATAATGTAAGTTGGTAATACAATCACACAATTAATTATATTTAATAAATAGAGTCTTTATATTCTATCGTTGTGTATAATTGTGATATTTACCGATGTTGAGCTTGTGTGCACCAGCGTGATCCTGGACTAGTGCGATATACACAGATAGTCTGAATTACTAAATTTGGGTCCTGATAGAGGTGGTATCAGAGCCATACTGACTATAAGACTTGGCCCTATATAGCATGGTGGTGTCATAAGTGTGTTCAAAGTTATTTTCTAAAAAAAATCTAAATTTGACTAACATGACACTCTTGACTCTTTTTATTCTCTACTCCTCACCTTTGCTGAATTTTTTGTTTTGTGGCTACCATTTCAAGTTGTGAACTCATATATGTCTCTTTTGAATAGATGAGCATGGTGCAGATGTACGGAGAGAGCGATGGTAGATATGTTGCGGAGCTGTGGAGAGTTATTTTGGTTTTGGCAAGCTTTGTGTGACTGCTCTAATAGGAAAACTACTAGGTCATGAACACAGTTGAGCGTGGTTATCATCTGCAAGATTCTCATATATGTATGAAAGGATGAGAAAGCAAGCAAGCCAATCAATATCATGGTGAGGAGATCCACATTTGAGATCAGGATCCAAGAGGCTTCACGACTTGCTTTAAGGAGTATCTATCAGGACTACTCTCACGAGATCAAGGACTCGAAGTTTAGGCTACCTCGACTAGGTGCGCTTCATAGTAGCGAAGGATCAAAGAGGAGGAGGATGCTACTACCGTACACTTGGCTCAACTTGCAGCTACATAGGATGCTAATATGAAGGATATCACTGAGGAATTGAAGATGGTGTACAAAGCTTTGAGGATCATTGAGGAGGAGCTGCACGAGACTCGCATCGCATATACAGAGCAAATCATGGAGCTGGAGGAGGCCCTTCAGGGAGGCGACCAGGCTGCACCAAAGTAGGACAACGAGGAAGAAGAAGACCCGGAGAAGGCTGAGTTTGAGCTGGTGGAGCGCGACATCCATGTGGACGAGGAGGTGCTAGTTGCAAGTCACTAGGATAGATTTGAACGGATGCCTGTCCACCCATCGATATATGCACTGAGTAAGCCTCAACTTGGGTGGTTAAACAAGTGATAGGTTTAGATTTTAGTTGAGACTCATGTGTGGAGTCGCATCTTTAAGTTAGTCTTTACCATTTTAGTAGTTGCTAAGTTGGTGTGCTTAGTTTGATTCTTTTTGTTCGTTGAGTGTGCAATATGTATTGCATAGCCCTTAGGCTTTTGTAAGCAACCTTAACAAGTATTAGTAAAGTTGTTTAAGTTTTTGGGTTAAACTTGTTTCCCTGCCTTAGAAATTCTTGTATCTTATCTATGCTACATCTCTTTTTCCTAACCCAAGAGGCAATCAACAGATGGTGAATACTCGTGGCAATAACGAAGCTTCTGGTAGTAGTCTTCGACCAAGTGACAACCCCAATGATGGAGTACCGCCGCAACCTTCACCACCGGTTAACATGCAAAACTTTGGTACTTTTCTTGTAGAGCAGACTTAGCTTATGCAAATAATGATGCAAACGGATACAAAGTGTGATAAATGAAGCTATCAACAATAACAACAATGCTCAACGTGGCAATAATGAATCACGTTCTTACTCAAAGCTTTTAGATTTCATGAGGACTCGTCCTCCAAAATTCTCTATGAATGTCAATCCTTAGGAAGCCGATGATTAGCTTAGAACTATTGAGAGGAAACTGCACATAACCTAGTGTGAGAGTAATGAGAAGGTTCTTTATACTTCTCATTAGTTAGAAGGAATTGCTACAGAATGGTTGGAGAATTATTGTGTTGCACATGAAGCCCTACTAGAGATCACCTGGGAAGAGTTTACTATTGCTTTTCACCAATACCATGTACCTGAAGGTACAATGGACCTTAAGAAGGAAGAATTCAGGGCACTAAAGCATGGGGGCCAGTCAGTGGCCGATTACTTGAGTAAGTTTACTCAGTTAGCATGCTATGCTCCCGAAGATGTGGCTATAGATAAAGCAAGAAAGTCTTGATTCATGAAGGGACTAAATTCTGAGTTGCAAGTGGAATTGATTACCCATAACTTTCCTAATTGTCAGGAGTTGATTAATAAAGCTTTAATCTTGGAGGACAAGCACAAGGAGTTAGGTGAGGATCGCAAGCGTAGGATGGCTAATCAAGGAGGGCGTCCAAACCAGTTCAGGTTGAGAATGTCTTCGCAATAGTTTGCTAGGTTTTAGCCGCAGGCTACAAACAAAACATCAAGACCTGCACCACATCCTACTAATTAGAATTTCTAGGTGCCAGCCCAAGAAAACAATGCCTCAGGAGGAATTCAACAGTCTGCTATTAAGCATTGCTATTCTTGCAACGAGCCAAGGCACTTTGAGAAGGTATCATGCTGATTCACTTCAACTTGGGAACTACACCTACCAAAGCACCAGCATCAGGAGGGAAGCGCTCAACAAGTCAAGCTGGAGCTACACCTCAAGTAATAGTGCGAGGTCGGGTCAACCATATCACTGTGAATGAAGCTCAAGAGGCATCAGACATTGTACTGGGTAAGTTTCTAGTTAACTTAGTACCTGCTATAGTTTTATTTGATTCTGGAGCTTCGCATTCATTTGTTTCTCAGAATTTTACGGTTGAGAATGGGTTGGATGTTAAGAATCTTAAGTGTGTGCTATTAGTCTAAGCCCTAGGATCGGAATTTCGGTCTAGCCTTGGGTGTTTGGGAGTTAAGTTGCTCATGGATGGGATAGAATTCCTAGCAAATCTTACCTTGTTGGATACCTAAACCCTAGATGTTATCCTTGAAATGGATTGGCTGTCCAAACGTAAAGTTGTTTTGGATTGTGGCCAAAGAGTTGAGTATTTGAAAAGCCCTAGGGGTGAGAAGGTAGAACTTCAAGCGACCCGAGTTTGTGATGGTCAGTTAATTGTACATAGTGTGGAAGTTGCTAGCATGGAGGATGTGCCAATGGCTAGAGAATACCTAGATGTTTTTCCTGAAGATTTGCCTAGTGTGCCACCAGACCGAAACATTGAGTTCATTATTGAATTAGTACTTGGTACAACACCAATAGCGAAGAGATCGTATCGGATGCCAATAGATGAGTTAGTTGAGATTAAGAAGTAGATCGACGAGTTGCTCTAGAAAGGTTTCATTAGACCCAATTCGTCTCCATGGGAGCACCTGTTCTATTCGTCAGAAAGAAGGATGGAAGCTTAAGAATATGTATTGATTATTGTGCACTTAATGAAGTGATGATCAAGAATAAATATCCGTTGCTCAGGATCAATGATTTTGTTTAATTAGTTGAAAGGAGCTAGAGTGTTCTCCAAGATACATCTTCGATCGAGTTTCATCAGCTAAAGATTTATTCAAAAGGTGTCCCTAAGACTACGTTCTCTACGTGATATGAACATTATGAGTTTACGGTCATATCTTTTGGATTGACCAATGCTCCTGCATATTTCATGAACATGATGAAGAAGGTTTTCATGAAATATTTGGATAAGTTGTTGTGGTGTTCATTAATGATATTCTTGTTTATTGTAAGTCGAGAGAAGAGCATGCATAACATTTGAGATTAGTTTTAGAAAAGCTGCGTGAGCAACAATTGTATGCTATGTTTAGCAAGTGTGACTTTTGGAAGGAGAAAGTTGAATTTCTTGGCCATGTGATGACTGCTAAGGGAGTTGTTCATCCGAGTAAAGTGGAAGCAGTGTTGCATTGGGAGCAACTGAAGTCTATTATCTAGATTTGTAGTTTTTTTGGGAATGGCGGGATATTATCGTCGATTCATAGAAGGATTTTTGATGATTGTTAGACTGCTTACGCAATTGTTGAAAAAGGAGAAGAAGTTTGCATGGACACTAGAGTACGAAAAGAGTGTTCTGGAATTGAAGAAGCGTCTAACGACAGCATCAATGTTAGTGTTACCGGATGTGCAGAACAGTTTTGATATATATTGTGATGCTTCGAGACAAGGTCTTGAATACGTGTTGATGTAGAATGGCAAGGTTGTTGCATATGCGTCGAGGCAGTTGAGGCCGCATAAGGAGAATTATCGTACGAATAATTTAGAGTTAGCTGTCATAGTACATGCTTTGAAAATATGGCGTAATAATCTCATTGGAAATAGAAGTGAGGTATATACAGACCGCAAGAGTCTAAAGTATATATTTACTCAGTCAGATCTCAATATGAGACAAAGGAGATGATTGGAGTTGATCAAGGGTTATAGTGTTGGAATTCATTATCATCCTAGTAAGGCTAATGTGGTAGCCGATGCCTTGAGTTGAAAGAGCCATAGTGCTAACATGCTGGTAATAAATGAGCAACCAGAGTTGTGCAAGGATTTGTAGAAGTTGAAGGTGGAAGTTGTAACACAAGGATTTCTAGCTGCTTTTAAATGAAGTCAACACTAGAAGATCGAATCAGAGAAGGTTAGAAGGATGATAAAAAGATCAACAAAATCAAGACTACGAAGGATGAAGGCTTAGCTGAGGATTTTACTTTGGATGAGCAAGGTACCATGTGGTTTAAAGGTCGAATCTATGTAAGGAATAAGAAGGAGCTTAAGCAGCTGATTCTTGAGGAAGCTCATGATTCCAAGTATTCAATTAATCCAGGAAGCGCTAAAATGTATCAAGATCTTAAGGAAAGATTTTGGTGGCCTAACATAAAGCGTGAAATTGCTGAGCATGTTCTCTATGTGATGTGCGTCAAAGGTAAAGGCTATGCACTAAAGGCTTGCTGGTTTGTTACAACCATTAAAGGTTTTTGAATGGAAATGAGAGAAAATCGGTATGGAATTTATTTCTGATTTGCCCAAAACCCAGAAAGGCTATGATTCTATATGGGTCATTGTCGATCGATTGATCAAAATCGCTCACTTTATACCAGTTAAGACTACCTACTAAGGAGATCACTTGGCAGAGTTGTATATGTTAAGGATTGTGTGTTTGCATGGTGTGTCTAAAAAGATAGTATCAGATAGAGGTACCTAATTTACCTTAATATTTTGGAGTAAGCTGCATGAAGCAATGGGAACTCGTTTGAATTTTAGTACAGCATATCATCCATAGACAAATGGTTAGATGGAGAGAGTGAATTAGATTCTAGAGGATATGCTAAGAGCTTGTGTATTAGCTTATGCTACTTCATGGGATAAGTGTTTGTCATATATAGAATTCATTATAACAAGTTATTAGGCAAGTTTGCAAATGTCACCATTTGAGACTTTGTATAGTCGTACCTATCTTACTCCAAGAGCATTTGGTGTTTGAGTCTGATATTCCTAAATAAGCCAAAGAGCAAATTGCTATGATCAGAGAGAGGTTGAAAATAGCACATTCAAGATAGAAGAGCTACATTGATAATCGTTGTCGTGAGTTAAGCTTCAAACTAGATGATTTTATGCATCTCAGAGTTACTCCTCTTAAAGGAGTCAAAAGGTTTCACACTAAAGGGAAGCTTGCACCAAGATATATTGGTCCATTCAAGATTTTAAGCCATCATGGAGAGGTTGCTTATTAGTTAGAGTTACCGTAGTCATTGGCAGGAGTGAATGATGTGTTTTATGTGTCACAGCTTAAGAAGTGCCTCACAATGCCAGCAAAGCAGACTCCGTTAGAAGCAATTGAATTGTAGGAAGATTTGACCTACAAGGAGTAACTGTCGGGACCCAGATTTCCAAATAAGAACCCTCTGTGTATATCCGTGCTAGTCCAGGAACAGCTAGCACACACAGTGGAAACAGTGATGATAACACAATCATATCACGAAGCAACTAATATTAATTAAGCAAAAAGAGTATCAGCCTTATGGCCAAAGTATTACAATTAACCAGCCTCATGGCTTGAGTTCAATAAGAAGCAGCAGAATTAAAATAGTAGCAGCAGAATGAGCCAATCCATATGCCACAGGCAATCGACTGGGGTACGCATCCTAGTAGTCTGGATCGCCTTCATCATAACGACAAGCATAGAACTCGTAGTCACCTTCAGCTTCAGCACTCTCTTCTGTGGAAAGATTGGGATGTTGCAAGGGTGAGTACACACCGTACTCTACAAGTCTTGAAAACATAATGCATGATACTATATGCATGGCTGAACAATTGAAGGCATAATAGGGTTTCCTTTTGCATAAAGCAGGATTTAACTTTAAATACCATTAGTAATTTCGTAAAGCAACATTTAACAAAATGTAATAGAATAGTAATTGAATAATAACAGAATTTGATATAACAACTGAACTAGTTCTAACCACCTGACTGGCTCCATCCGCCAAACCATAATCTAAGAGTTCCCTCCACTCACAGATTCCCAAACCATCATTTTCATTTAAAACAAAACCAAAAGATCTACAATGTGCTAGCGTACCTTGCCCACCCTTGACCGTGGGCACGGCTACTTAAGTAGTTTTAACTCTGCAGAGTATGTACAACTTTACCCACAAGACATGATCGACTCTTGTCGCCATGCAATTAACACATTTCCTTTGGTGTGCCGGCAGAGAGATCTTGACAAGGCCTTTACAATGCATGACCCCGCTACTAACTTCGCCCGCTAAGGTTTCACCGCTGTTAGGGTTCCATCCACCCAGTATAGAAGCCCCCTCTTGCGCCTTGCGAGTGTCTCCATCCGACACCCACATTCAACCCAATGACGAAGCCAATAACGAGACATACAAATTAATTAGCCAGGTCGTACCCACATAGACTTGTGGTTGTACGGTAGTGCTCGGTCTATGGTAACACATGCTTTGGTCCTTAATTGACTAGGGCGGAACATTCACTTTACAAGATCTCGTGCATCAAGCACCCACCAAGCATCCATCCGCCCCGGTCTAAACCTTTTCCACTTAAATTCATTTAAATAACAGCAGCAACACCAATTGCTACAATCTCACAATTAAGTTTGAACAATGTTTAAAAAGGTTTTCCATAATAGCATGATACCGAAACGTTTAAGCAGGACTAAGCAATTCTACCGTCCCATGCTACACTAATATTTATCATCAAATACAGTAGCTAGTATCACCTAGGGTGTCAAAGGTTGTCATGATTAAAGTCAATGAGGTATAACAAATCGAAATTAGCTAAACCCTAAAAGCGCATTTAAAGTATATTACGCAAAATAATAAGCATGCATAATTTAAAACAACATAATGTTTTCATAAAATTTAGGATCAACATGATCAAGGAAGACTTGCCTTCGTTGACACCTACTGGTTCTACCTCGCTTTGTTGATTTGCTGGCGATCATTGCGTGTCTACACGTAAAACGAGAGAAAATAAATAAAACAAATTCAAATAAAATTCAAAAATTAAAAAGAATGGTACTAGAAGATAGACCATGAATTTATCTGAATTTAGAAATTTGAATCACTGGAATCGGAGCTCGGACGGAGGAGAACGGGCCTCTGGAAGCTTCTCGGATAAGGAAAATCAAAGAAATTCAGAGGGGTGACACGTGTCAGAACTGGGTTGGCTGGAATTTCGGAAATTTGGGAAAAAATCAGAAAAATAAAAATGAATGCCAACTGACATGCGGGGCCAACATGTCAGTGGCTCGGTCTACCGTAGACCGAGAGCACCGAGAGGACATTCGGGGTGACGTGGCGAAACGGCTGAGGTGGCGGCTGACGCGACTATTAGGGCTGAGGTGGCAGCCGAGTGACGCTGACGCAGCTGCCACGCGGAGGTGACACGGCGCGGCATGGCCGACGAGGCATCGTTGACGAGGACGGCCACGCGGCGCACATCCGAGCGAGGCTTCGGATCTGACGGCCACGGGAGACGGTCAAGGCAGCGGGGACGTGGCAAGATCTGAGACGTTGGGGCGATCGGACGGCCACGGGACACCATCTCGGCGGGAGACGTGGCGCAATCCGGGACGCGCATCGCAGATTGGACGGCTGAGGCTTGCGATGGAGCGCGACGGCGTGGCAGCGGCGCATGGTCGTCGGACTTGAAGAAGATGGTGCTGCAGGCGGCGAAGGAGCAACAGATCGGCAACGACTCGTTGCAGGTTCGGAAGAGGACGATGCGATGAACTCGAAGATGCAACCCATCGCGTCGGAGACTCACCGGAGAGGGAGGAAACGGCGGCGGAAGGTCTTGGGTGCGGCGGCAACTTCGGCGAGGGCGCACCGACGGCAGGAGAGGTCTCAGGCGACGAGGGTTGGGGCAAAAGAGGCGGCGTGAAGAGGAGAACATGGCACGAGGTGTCTCGGGGCCTTAAATGGCCCCAGAAGGCGCGCCGAGTGCGGAGAACGAGGCGGCGACGCGGCTGGGGAATAGGAACGGGCGGCGACGCGGGCGACAACGTGGCGCGATCAGAACCGTCCACGACGCGACGATCCAGCGGCTCAGATCACATGGCGACGTAGGCAATACTTGACCGTGGGATCAACATCCGACGGTTGAGAGGCGCATCAACTAGGGATTCGGCGCTGGCGGCCTGGGCCGGAAGAACAGGCCGGTGGGGAAATGAATAGGAATGGGCCGAGCGGGAGATTCGGCCCGGAATGGAGAAAGAATTTTAAAAATGAAATCTGAATTTAAGAAATTCCAAAAATCCGATTAAGAGTAAATAAATTCAAATAAATAGCAAATAAATTCATAAAAATCTCCAAAAATACATAAAAATTCCTTGAAGCACAAGGAACCTAAAAAACTAAAAATCTTTAGTTTGATGAATAAATTAGTCAAATTAAATCCTTTTATATTTGGAAAATTCATATTAAGCTTTATTTAATTCGAGGAAAAATGCAAATGGTTAATTTTGAAATTCAAGCATTCAATAACTCGAATTTTGGAATGTTACAAACCTACCCCCCTAAAAGAAATCTCGACCCCGAGATTTGGACAGACTAGAGAAAAAGGCTAGGGTACTCCGCTCTAACATCTTCTTCTCGCTCCCAAGTTGCTTCCTTCTCTGAATGGTTGCTCCACTGAACTTTGCAAAATTTGGTCGTCTTGTTCCTTGTTCTGCGCTCTGCTTCATCTAGAATTTTGATTGGATAATCTAGGTAGGTGAGATCCTCCTGTAGCTCAACATCTTCAATCTGCATATGCTCTTCGGGTACTCTGAGGCACTTTCTCAACTGTGACACATGGAACACATTGTGCACATTTGACAACTGCGGTGGCAGCTCTAATTGATAAGCCACTTCTCCACTTCTGGCTATGATTGGAAACGGTCCAATGAATCTTGGTGCCAACTTTCCACAAACTTGAAATCGGTGCATTCCTTTGAGCGGTGAGACTTTTAGGTACACATAGTCACCAGGGGCAAAGGTTAACTCTCTTCGACGGTTATTGGCATAACTCTTCTGCCTACGCTGCGCTGTTCTTAACCTTTCTTGAATCATCTTCACTTGTTCTTCAGCCTTTCGCAAAATATCAGGACCAAAGACTTGGCGATCTTCTATTTCATTCCAACAGAGAGGTGTCCTGCACTTTCTTCCATACAATGCTTCAAACGGTGACATCTGCAAACTTGCTTGACAGCTATTGTTGTATGAGAACTCTGCATATGGTAAACTTTGATCCCAACTTGTCGCATTAGACAATGCACAAGACCTTAACATATCCTCAAGAATCTGATTCACCCGCTCAGTTTGTCCATCAGTCTGAGGGTGATAGGCTGTACTGAAATTCAGATTGGTACCCAATGCTTCCTACAACTTTTGCCAGAATCTCAATGTGAACTGAGTTTCTCGATCTGATACAATTTTCTTTGGCACACCATGTAAACACACGATCCTTGACATATACAGCTCTGCAAGCTTATCTCCTTGATAGGTTGTTCTCACAGGAATGAAATGCACAACTTTTGTTAGTCGATCTACTACTACCCATATAGAGTCATATCCTGATCTGGTCCTTGGAAGTCCTGTAATGAAATCCATCCCAATTTCTTCCCACTTCCATTCAGGCACTTTTAATGGTCAGAATAATCCTCTGGGTCTCGATGTTCAGCTTTAACTCGTGGCATACATCACACATAGCTATGTACTCGCAATTTCCTTTCTCATCCTTGGTACAAAGATACACCACTTAAGATCATGATACATCTTAGTGTTGCCTGGATGAATTGAGTACGCTGACTCATGCGCCTCCTTTAATATCAACTGCTTGATTTCTTTTTGATTTGGCACATAAATACTTTTTTCAAGCCAAACTGTTCCTTCTTCATCTTCTGAGAATTTTGGGGCTTTACCTTCCTTTATTCTGTCCTTGATCTTAGTAGCTTCCTTGTCTGACTTTTGCATCTTTTTAATCTGATCCACTAAGGTTGGTTGAATCTCTAAAGTAGCAACAAAACCTTCCTCCACTAATTCCAGATTCAAACGCTGAAACTCCTCGTGAAGAGTAGGTTGTCCTTCTTTAATCATCAAATTATTGCAGTAGCTCTTTCGGCTTAAGGCATCGGCAACTATATTAGCCTTGCCAGGATGATAATTTATTAGTCAAATTAAATCCTTTTATATTTGGAAAATTCATATTAAGCTTTATTTAATTCGAGGAAAAATGCAAATGGTTAATTTCGAAATTCAAGAACTCGAATTTTGGAATGTTACAGTAACCAATCAAGATTTTGGATGTAATGAAGTGCAAGATCAGAAACAAGTCAGTTCGCTTTTACAGAGTTCAATAGAGCAATCATTTAGAAAGTGAAGCTACCTAGGAGCGTGAAGTGGATTTGAAGTCAGAATTTCCTAACCTGTTTTCTAGATAGCCCTGAATCTCGAGATCGAGATTCTATTAAGGAAGAGGTTTGTAACATCCCAATTTTTGCCTTTTATTTAATTTATTGTGTTATTTGCTCATATTATGGTTTTTGAATTTATTGGATTTTTCTAGAATTTATTTGAATCTATTTCAAATTATGTATATTGGCCTTTTGTGGAAACTAATTAACTATAGATAAAATTAATATAAAGTTTGGCTAAAATTATGTATATTGGCCTTTTGAGATTTTTCTTGGATTTTTTCTAACATTTTTATTGTTTTAAACTAATTAAATGAATTATTGGAATTATTTTAAAAAGAAAATTTTGGGGAAATCCTTTGAACAGTATTGGGTTGAGCCTAATGCTATGCGCGGTAGATTAACCCATCTAGCCTGAGTTCTAGTAGGTTGAAGTGCGGACCATTAGATCGTCATCCGACGATTGATAGTGATTAAGAAACCGTAGATCTAGCATCGTTGAAGTAGATCAGATGACCAATTTCATCAGGAAGTTCCTAGCATCTTGGATATTTGGATTGGATCAAGAATGGTTTAGATTTTGCCACATCTCGCGAAGCAGTGGATGCAGATGATCACCATGTGTGTGGGTCAGATGAGACCACGTCACGCCACCGCCGTCGTCTCCATTCCAGACACTATTCTATCACCATGTTTCCTGGTGCTATTTAAGGCATGGGACGTAGCCCGAGATTCGCCATCGCCTGTCACCTCCTTTGGTCCAAGCATCACTCGCCAAGATGCCGTGAGCAAGCCACAAGAGCTCGTCGGAGGACGAGAAGAAGCCACCGTAAACTTTGCAAAATAACGATGCCGTTGAGTTATTTTCCACCGCACCTATTCTAGATCTAAGTTTGTCGAACTGCGCCGCATCAGATCTTTGACTCCTTTCCACCGAATCGTCGCCGAGGCACTGTGCATGTGATTGTCTTCTTCGTCTTTGGTAAACTTAACAACCGCAACCTTGTCACCGAGACTAAGCTTCAACAGCTGTCTAATCTTCTATGAACCGTCGGGATCTCGCAATGATTTGTAGTGGTCGCCATCATCTGATCTGGTGAGACATGTGGATGTGCACCGTAGGTCGATCATCGGCTCGGCGGTGCCACAGCCAATTGTGCCTCGCCACGTGGCGGGCACAGTCACCGAGGGTCATGGATTGGGTCCATGGTGGACTAGTGCCAACCCGTGGACCAAGTCCACAGACCAAGGCAACGTGGCAGCTTCGAATTGCCCCAAGCCAACGCTGACATCATGGTGACATCACGATGATGTCATAATCTGAATTTTTCTACCAAAAAATATTTCGGCTAAAATACCTTCGGTACTCACATCATAAAGGGGAATTTATAATAGAAAAATAATTTGGTTTATTATTTTATTTTTTTAATTTTTTGAATTTTAGATTTTTAAATCTTTCGAGAGTCTATTCTCCCTCATACAAGCTCTGATTGAGGTGATTCAAATTTCTAAAAGTTTGTAAAATAGATCTATTTAATGGTGAATTTTATTTTATTTTTGGAGTTTGTTGGCTCTCTGTTTTGGTATTTATTTGACTTTCTCTCTCGTTTCGCGTAGATGTTGAGTTGTGCGACACATCCAAGGAAGATCAGTCAACTCAAGATCAGGTTCAAGAGCAAGGGCAAGTCCTTTTTCAAGGAAAATTGTGCTTTAATCATGTTGAACCTAATTTATAAAATCGCTACTTTGCTTTTACCTAATTGCATATTATTTCATGTAAACAACTATTTCAAATTAAATTGGAACATAGCTATTCTACCAATTAGATCTATACCCTACCTTGTCAATTGTATGCCATGATCTATTGTCACTAAAGATTGGTTCATTATAGTTAGTTAATACTAAAATCAACATGGGTTGGTTAAACCGTATTAGTCTGTATAGCCATACCACGTCATCACATGTACTTGAATCATCAATGTTTAATCTTGACTAATGGAATATGGAACATGATTATGAATTAGTGTATCAGGTGTTGTCACACGAGGATATTGAGTTGTAGTGGCGAGGGATGTCACGCAAAGAAGTTTACTTGTTGATAGCACGTGATGCCTGGTAATCAACTGGGGTGGTAATAATTTAGATTGGTGCAAGTGGCAAGGGGCAGTGTGCCAAAGCGGACCGAAGGGCAGAGGATATGTGGAAGTCTTGCCCTAGTCACTCTATGGACTTAACCTTGTGAGCATTTGACCTGAGTCAATCTTGCAACCATATGTATAGTTTGGGACAGCCTAGCTGATTAATTTGTGATGTCTTAGCTTTAGTACTATCAGTGGTGGTGTGAGTCTTGGATTCATGGATTAACTCACATGGCACAAGAGGGGGCCCTGTTGTGGTGATCTAACCCTTTAGTGTTGAAATCTCAGTGGGTAGTACTGGGTTAAGGTAGAGCATTGTAAAGGCCTCGTTATAATCACTTGCCTTTGTGGTGTATGGTTGTATCATATGGGTAAAGTGCATAACCTTTGTAGAGTGTAAATCTTTTTGGATTACCATGCTCACGGTATAGAGCATAGCTCGGGAATTATAGTCAAGGGTTAGATTTGAATAAAATGAAAACATATTTGGGATGGCAGGTTGCCATTGGAGGTTGAAAACTTAACTTAGGTTGGAAACTTGGTTTGCTTGACAAATACTGAAGTTTCTTACTAATGTTATTTGTTTTACTATATGTACAATCTACTTACTATATTCATTTACAAATGATGCTTTATTGCAAAATAGTCATGATAGCCATTCCTTTGGAATAAACTTTGCATATAGAATATTAGAATTGCATTTATGCACAATTTGTTGAGTGCTTTAAAATACTCACCCTTGCCAATAACAACATCAACAGTTGAGGAGTCTACCCCTATTTTGGAAGAGTACTAGGAGGACACGAGTAATTAAGGTTTGAGCCTTGTTAGTTGCCCATGGTAAACTGATGGGTTGTCCACATCTTTTTATTTTCGCTACTTTGTCTTAGTTTATTTTTGAAAGTCTAAATATAGTTTATTATTCAAAGTCTAAATACTCACATTCTCCTGGTACTCCTTTTCTAGAGCCGGTGTAGATTCCTCAGTTGGTGATGTTTTGTTGGTAAGAGTGAGTACTTAAAGCACACAACAAGTTGTGCACATAATGCAATTCTAACATAGCTATATGCAAGGCTTATTCCAATGAAATGGCTAACATGGTTATTTTGCAGTAAAGCAGCATTTATAAATGAGTATAATAAATAGATTGAAAAGACAATAAAACAAATATTAGTATTAATTAATTTTTAGCATTTTTCGAGTAAACATGGCATCCATCCCTAAATCAAGTTTCCAAACTTTCAATGGCAACCTGCCATCCCATTCCAAGTTTCTATTTTATAAAATCTAACCCTTAACTGTAATACCTGAGCATTGCTCAAAACTGTGAGCACGGCTATTCAAATAGATTTTACACTCTGTAAGTTATGCGCTTTACCCACATGACATGAACATCTCTTATGCAATCGATATTAACACACTTTCTTTGGAGTATCGCAGAGATATCATGACAAAGCCTTTACAATACTCTGTCTTAACCTAGTACTACCCATTATGGTTTCAACACTAAAAGGACTAGTACCACACTTAGGACTCCCTCTGACGCCATATGAGTTCATAAAAAAGTGAACCTCACACCAGCATTGATAGTATCAAAGCTAAGATATTACAAATTAATCAGCTAAGTCTATCCCATTCTAGACATGTGGTTACATATTTGACTCAGGTCAAAGGCTTGCAAGGTTAAATATTTATGATGACTAGGGTAAGACTTTCACATACCCTGTATCCTTCAGGTCCACCTTGGCACACTGCCCCTTGCTACTTGTCCTAATCTAAATGATTACCACCCTAATTGATTACCAAGCACCACATGCTATCAAGAAGTCACCGTGTTACTACAACTCAACATCATTGTGTGACAACACCTGACACACCAATTCGAATCATGTTCCATTTTATTAGTCAAGATTAACTTTTGGCATTCGAAAGTCATGTGATGTACGTGGCATGGCTAAGCATACTAACAAGGTCTAACTAACCCATGTTGATTAGTAATATTAACTAACTAATAATGAACCACTCTAGGGTGACAATTCCTCATGACATACAAATGACATGGTAGGGTATAATTCGATTAGACAAATTAACTAAATTCTAATTTAATTTGAAATAGTTATACACATAAAATAATATGCATAAAGTAAAACAATATAGCGATTTTATAAACTAGGTTCAAAATGATCAAAGCACAATTGCCTTAGAAACGTTCTTGTTCTTACTCTGGAACCTGGTCTTGAGTCAATGAATCCTCCTTGGATGCTCTGAGCACTTTGACGTTTAAGCGTAATGAGAAATAATGCCAAATAAACACCAAAATTGAGGGCAATAAAAATCTAAAAATATAATAAAATTCACCATTAATTATAACACAATTTTATAAATTTTTAGAAGGTAGAATTACCTCAATCGGAGCTCGCATGAAGGAGAACAAGCTATTCAAATTTTGAAAATAATGAAAATACCAAAAAAATCAGAAAATCAATATTAAACTGAATTATTTTTATACTGGAAAACCCTAATTATTGCATCATCGCTAATGTCAACGTCACCAATTGCCACGTGGCAATGGTCCATGGACTTGTCCATAGAACCAAGTTGGTTCACCATAGACTTGGTCCACGTCCCTTGGAAACCCATGTACTACGTGTCAAAACTAGATTGGCCTGGTGCACAGCTCAATCTGGACCACATGTTCTAATCGAACGATCAAGATCAGGCATGATGATGGAGGCACGCAGCATGTTGAGGATTGGAACATGTGTCGGCAATCCAACGGTGCTCCTCGGATCAAACGGTCAAAGGCTGGCGATGAAGATCTGGCCATGGCGCAACTGTGAAACATACCGTACGTGAGGAAGAAGGCGTGGGCGATGACTATTTCGGTGCGGAACTGACTCGGCGCACCTCAGATCTGCACGAACCCAACTTGGCGAACCCAAATCTGGCACTGGTTTTAGCGGAGGCGCAACAGGCAGCGAGATCTTGGCAGAAAAGCACGATAGTGAGGTCTTCAACTCTGATGAGCGATTGCGGAACAGCGAAGACAAACTGAGTAGATCTAACTAGACAAAAATGTGCGCACGAGCTTGGGAATCCTTGAGGTATGACCCAATGAACTTTATACCCCTCGGCAGGCATGCATGAATGGAATCCCTATTCCACACGGTGGCAGTCTCCAAGTCCCATATGGTGACAACGACATGGGGAAGATGGAATTTGGGCCGAACACGCGTCGGTAATCCGACGGCCTCCCTGGCGTGAAATGCGACGCAATTTGAGCCACTTACGAAATTGACCCGATGGCCGAAAGCTATTAGGGTTAATCCTACCAGAACCATCTTGGCCGTTCATCAAGATCTGATGGCCAAGGCTGTTAGGGTTTTGATTCGTTCTCACCTGTGCTTGCCCAATCCAACGGCCACGATCGCTCAAGCAAATCAGATCGGGCCGCATAGGAAAAATGGACTGGGCGAGCATGCATAGGATTGGGCCTAGTGGGGTTCCGGCCCAACACTATTATCAAAGTTTTCCAAAGATTTATGAATTAAATTAATTCCAGAAAATGGATTAATTTAGTTAAGGTGAATAAAATATCAAAAAAAATCTCAAAAATATTTTGAAACATTTGACACTCAAATAAAATATTTTTAGCAAAACTTTATTTTAAATTTCTCAATATTTAATTAGTTTTCACAAAAGGCCAATATAAAGAATATTAAATAAATTCTAGAAAAATCCAATAAATTTAGAAAAGTCATAAAATGCATATTAAATTCAAATAAAAAAGGATATTACAAACCTCTCCCTTAACAGAATCTCGATCTCAAGATTTAGGGTTGACTAAGCAATAGGTTAGGAAATTTTGATTTCTGATCATCCTCATGCTCATAGGTAGCTTCACTTTCTGAGTGATTGCTCTTTTGATCTTTGCAAAAGCAAATTAAATTGTTTCAGGTCTTATGCTCTATCTCATTCAAAATCTTGATCGACTGTTTTTTATAGGTTAAATTTTCTTGCAACTCAATTGCTTCTAACGGTGTCTACTCTATTGGCACTCTGAGGCACTTCTTAAGTTGTGATACATGGAACATATCATGCACCCTTGCTAATGATTGAGGTAGCTCTAATCGGCTTAAGATGAACGGACTAACTTATCTTGGTACAAACTTTTCCTTTAGTGTGAAACCTTTTAACACATTTAAGAGAGGTAACTTTGAGATACATAAAATCATCTAGCTCAAAACTCAATTCTTGATGACGATTATCAGTATAACTCTTTTGTCTCGACTAAGCCACTTTCAGCCATTCTCTAATCATAGTAATTTGCTCAGCAATTTCTTTAAGAATATCATGTCCAAACACCAAACGTTCTCCCATCTCATTCCAATTCAATAGAGTACGACAGGCATGACCATACAAAGCTTCAAATGGTGATATTTGCAAACTTACCCGATAGTCGTTGTTATAGCTGAATTCTGTATACGGTAAACTTTTATCCCACGAAGTAGCATAAGCTAATGCACAAACTCTTAGCATTTCTTCCAAAATCTGATTAACTCTCTCAGTCTGACCATTTGTCTGCGAATGATACACTGTACTGAAATTCAAACAAGTTCTCATAGCTTCATGCAACTTATTCTAGAATCCTGTTGATCTTTTCGTCATCCTTCTGACCATCTCGATCTGATCTTCTAGAGTTGGTTTCACTTCCAAAGTAGTTAGGGATCCTTGTGGAACAACTTTCAATTTCAACTTCTAAAATTCTTTGCATAATTCTGCTTGATCATTTAAGACTAGCATATTAGCACTGTGGCTCTTATGACTCACATTATCTAGCTACCACATTAGCCTTCCTAGTCCTTTATCAACTCCGACCATCTCCTCTATCTCAATTGAGATTCGACTAAGTAAATATATACTTTAGACTCTTGTGGTCTGTATAAATCTCACATCTATTTCCAATGAGATAATGATGCTATAACTTCAAAGTATATACTATGTCAGCTAATTCCAAATCATATGTTGGATAATTCTCATCATGTAGCCTCAATTGCCTTGACGCATAAGCAACAACTTTGCCATTCTGCATCAATACATATCCAAGACCTTGTCTAGAACTATCACAGTATATGTCAAAACTGTTTCGAACATCTGGCAACACTAATACTAGTGCTGTTGTGAGACGTTTCTTCAATTTCTGAAAAATCTTTTCGCGTTTTAGCGTCCATACAAACTTCTCTCCTTTTTCAACAATTGCGTAAGCGGTCTAGCAATTATCGAAAATCCTTTGATAAATCGATGGTAATACCTTGCCATCCCCAGAAAACTACAAATTTGGCTATCTAACTTTGATTATTCCCAATGTAGCACTGCTTCCACTTTGCTTAGGTCAACAGTAATATAACATCCCAAAATTTGAGTTTTGGAATGTTTCAAGTTAAAAATGAACCATTTGCATTTTCTTGATTAATTAAAGCTTAATTTGAATTTTCTAAAAATAAAAAGATTTAATTTGATTAATTTATTTATCAAAAAGATTTCCAGTTTTTGTTAGGTTCTTTGTGCTTCAAGGAATTTTCTGTATTTTTGGAGATTTTTCTGAATTTATCTGCTATTTATTAGAATTTATCTGTTTTTATTTGAATTTCTAGAGTTTTATTAATTTGGAAAATGATTTTAATTCTTAAATCACTTTCGAGTCGAGTCCTTTCCACCGGCCTGTTCCTATTCATTCTGGTTCGACCCGTTTTCCCACTTCTACCTGCCCACCACTCGCCTACAGCATCTTCGCTTCCCGGGCAGCGTTGTTGCTCAACCTGACTCGCGTGCAGCCTGGTCGGCCCACCCACGGAAATGTCGCGCCGCCACCAGTGTAGCTGAAACCTAACCCTAATTGCGCCGTCCACGGTGTTCGCGCTTGGCACACTTCCCTAGGGCTATTTAAAGCCCCGAGGACCCCGTGGCGAAGCTTCCCCGTCGTGCATCGCACCTGCCTCCTCTTTTCCCATTGCCCGAGACCTATTCGTCGCCGAGAACGACCTCACCGAAGTTCTCCACCATAGCCGCCGTGTTCCTCTACGTGGATCTTCGCCGCTGGTCCATCTCCGCCGATGCCGTTCACATGTCCAGACTCGCCGCGTTGCCATCTTCCAGATCCACACCGAACCAAACCCGATCCGGTCCAATTTCATCATTCACCGCGTCGTCTTCTTCGGCTCCATTGAGTAGTGCCGTCGCCTCGCTGCGCTCAACCATGGCCGTCCGATCTGCGGTGCACACGCCAAATCGTGCCACGTCCTGCCGCCGCAACCCTGTCCCTCGGCCGTCCGATCAAGATCGTGCACTCCAGATCTCCTCACCGCATCTTTGCTCTCCTACCGTCCGATCCCGTGCCACCACCGGATGCGTGACACGCGGCCTGTCCGCGTCAGCCATCATGTCATCACTCGTGTGGCCGCCTCGTCAGCCACACCGTCAGCGCCGCGTCAGCCCTAGCTGCTATGCCGTGAGCTCGGTCCACCGTGGACCAGCGCCATGGTCGTGGACTCGGTCCATGGACCGAGGGTCCCACATGTCAACGAAATAAGAATTTTTGAATTTATTTTAATTCAGGAAATTGATTTGCTGACGTCAACGTTGCGCAATAAATCAAATTTCCAATATAAAAATAAATTAGAAAATTCGGATTTAATATTTTTCAGCCATTTTCTCTGAATTTAATCTTCCGGAGGCTCGTTCTCGCTCATACGAACTCCGATTGAAGTGATTCAAGTTTCTAAATTTTTGTAAAATCGAGCTCTACCTTCTAGAGCCATTTATTTTTAATTTTGAGCTTGTTTGAGTATCTATTTGGTATTTATTTGGTTTCATCGCTTTTTCGTAGACGCGAATCCTAAAGGTGCGAACGGAGACTTCAAAGACCAAGACTCAGCAAGGCAAGTCGTAACCTTTGACATATTAAACCTATGTTTGCTAAAGTACTTTGTTTTATACAATTACATGCTATTTGTGTATCAATTCTTAGTTTTTGGGAATAGTTATATATTCACCTGGTTGACCCTATACCACCTTCATCTTTGGAATGCCATGTATCCATTGTTAGCCACTAGATGGGTAAGTATTAGTTAGACATAATCATAATACCAACAATGGATTATCGTAGTTATGCTTAGACTTAGTTGTACGATTGGATCCATATCACATGTGAATGAATGTTAATCTTGACTTAATGAGATATTGAATCGTGGCCGTTAGCCACTGTTGTAAAATTTGTTGTACTATGGCAGGGTTTGCCATTGATCTTAGTTGAATAAAATGTTTTCCCTCAGGCAAGTGATCGTGTAGTAAAGAGGGTGCTTTCTAGCACATTGGAATGTGGCTGTCTTACCTGAGACAATTTAAGAACTTAATCTTGTGTGCCATTGAACTGGGCCTAACTGTGCAACCACAAGTCTGGTATGGGATATACCTAGTTGATTAATTTGCAATGTCTGGTCTTGAGTACTACCAATTATTGGTGTGGGTTCCGGGATGGACGAGTAGATTCACATGACTTAGAGGGCAGTACCAAGTTTAGACAGTGCATTGTGAAGGTTTTGTCGTGATCTCTCTGCCGACATACCAAAGGAAGTGTGTTCATAGCACCTAGCAATAAGAGCTGATCATGTCTTGTGGGTAAAGCTGTACAATCTCTACAGAGTGAAAAATTATTCGAATAGCCGTGTCCGCGGTCATGGACAAGCCTGGGGATTTCACACGGGGTATAGAGTGTATCATGAAATGTGGAAGTGTTGGGATGTGAACGGGAGTTCACTGATGTTTGTTGTCTAAAGTTATTATTGTTGAATTTAGCAGTTGGATACTTGTTTTGGATGGTGTAGGGTGATGCCTCGCCATTCTGTTCATGTTGTCTACCACTGATTTACCAGTTATTTATTATCGTTTTCATCAATATGCTTTCAATCTATTTATTGTATTTCAATTCAAGTTATTGCTTTCTGCAAATGAACCATATGACTATCCTGTGATAAGCCATGCATGAATATATTGCATCATTTCCCTATGGCTTGTTGAGTACTTTTTGTACTCATGGCTTTATGCCTTTGTTGATCAGTCACTGATGAAGGACCAAGAAATAATGAGTATCATGAAGAGGAGTACTATGAAGACTACGTGGACTAGAAAGGTGTTTCCCCAGATAATTGCCTATAGCATGTCGAATAGCCCAAGTTATCTTATTTTTCCCGCAATAGTTTTATTGTTTTTTAAGCCATAAGGCATTGATGTATGAACCTTGACCATAAGGTCATTTGCTTTGAATAATAATAATTTACATCTTCTTAGTTAATTCGTTGTATAGAATGATATTTCATTTGTGTTGCCACTGTGTGCACTAGCGTGATCCTAGAATAGTGCAGTATACACAGAGGGTTTCAAATTTACAAATCTAGGTCCCGATAAGTAACTTCTTTAGCAGTCATAACATGACCAAGGAATTCAACATTCTCTTTCTAAAAGTCACACTTGCTAAACTTAGCATACAGCTGTTGCTCTCGCAGCCTTTTAAGCACTAATCACTACAACACGTCGGGCTTCTGATGGCGCCTATAAATGCCTTTAAAACCTTATAAATGCCTTAAAAAGATTTTAGATGGCGTCAGGAAAAGTAATTGGCGGCGCTTAATTATCCATGGCGTTTATAAGTGCCATGGAAGACTCTAACCCAAGTGCCGTGGAAGACTCTAACCCGGCGTTTATAAGTGCCGGGGTTCCCTCTATTCGTGGCATTTAAAATCACAGGTGCGCAATGACTTCCCAGGAGGTCACCCATCTTATTACTACTCTTGTCCAAGCACGCTTAACTTCAGAGTTTTTATAAGATCTAGTACTTTAGTGGTGTGTCGGGACCCGAATATGCAAATCCGGACCCTCTGTGTATACTGCACTAGTCCAGGACACGCTAGTGCACACAGGCTCAACATTAGTGAATATCATAATCGTACACAACGTAAATAAGATAAAGACATAATATACTAAATATTAGCAGTTGTATGACCTTATGGTCAACTTACTTAGCAATGCCTCATAAGGCTGAACAACAAATTGAACTGCAGCGGAATGAAGACGTAGATAACCCCTCAGTATACCACAGGCAACTGACAAGGCTCGCACCCTAAACATTCGTCTCTTCATGTTATTCCTTCTTCAAAGATCGATGATTTTTGTAGGCAAGGGTGAGTACACCAACACGCACTCAACAAGTTGTGCATGTAATGCAATGCTATCATAGCTATATGCGTGCTTATTCCAAAGGAATGGCTAAATGGTTCATAAGCAGGAAGCAGCATTTTCAATCGTAAGCAATATGTAGATTGGAAAGACAGTAAAACAAATAATAACAAGTAAATAGATTCCATTGTTTCTCAAATCAAACCAAGTTCTTCATCCTAAATCAAGTTTCAACTTCCCATGGCATCCTGCCATCTATCCCAAGTTTTATTTTGCCTTAGTTGACCGAGGCAAGACCAACCAAAAACCAAATGCGACCGCCCAATTGCCATTCTTGGCCCACCAAATGCGATCACCTAATTGCCACTCTTGGCCCATTAAAACCAAATGCGACGCCCAATTGCCGCCTTGGCCAATTAAAACCAAATGCGACCGCCCAATTGCCGCCTTGGCCCACCAAATACCAAATGCATCGCCTAATTGCCACTCTTGGCCCACCGTAAACAATCTTGCCACTTGCCTCGCTTTAAATCATTTTTCCCACCCCAGCTTGATTACCAAACACCACGTGCTCTTCACAAATCAACATCGCTATGCGTGACTCACTGTCACAACAACTCAATCTCTTTGTGCGACCACACATGGCCCACAAATTATTATCATAGTTCCATATTCCATTAGTCAAGATTAATAAACAATATTCCATGAGCATGTGATGACGTGGCATGGCTAAGCATCTCTAATCCGGTCTAACCACCCATGTTGATTTTCTATTTAACCAACTATAATTAACCAACCTAGGGTGACAGGTGGATCATGGCATACAACTAGCAAGGTAGGGTGTAGCTCAAAGGGTACAATAGCTAATCCCAAAGTTAAGTTGAAATCAGTTATACACATAAAATAACATATGATAAGTTTAAATCAAAATAGCATGCAGTCTAATTTATGGGTGCAACATGATCAAAGCACAACTTGCCTTCGTTAAGCTCCTGGTATTGCTCCGAAGATTGCTCTTGAAATAATAATCCTTCTTCCGACACCTCGCTCAACTCAACGTCGATTCGAAGTGACACGGCAAGACCTTAGCGTTCCAACGCGAATCCGACGGCCGACGAAGCTCTGACATGGCGCGGCGACGGCGCTTGAATTCATCGGAGATGAAGACGACGACCCGGCGGTAACTCGGCAATACAAGACTCGAAATCTCTCGGTGACGCTGCGGATTTCGCGATCTTACTCGACGACGAACTCGCTTGAGCGCTCGAATTTTCTTGCCGCTTAATTCTTCCGACGACTCGCGGTCATTGCCCACGCGAGAACTCGGCCGCTTCAGGCCGCAATTTTTTTGGTCACTCGGTTCTTCCAACGATGCTCGGCACGGTTTATATAGGACGAGGTGTCCTTCTCCGCCGGACGGCTCCGATCCTTGCTAACTTCGGCGCCAATCGCCGAGAGTTCAAATCGCCACGACTCCTTTTCCAAATCTCGTGGTAACACGGCGATCCGAATCCCGTCCGAATCCCACCAGACACGCAGCGCCCTCACGGTCCAAAACGGCGAACTCGACGATCTAACCCGTCTGCCACGGTCGCGCCTCGCCAGATGGACTCATTGGAGAATTCGATTCACCACGCTACATTTTCCGCCGGACGAGACTTCCGATTCAGGTCCATTTCGTGTTAGCGCCAATACTGGATGTTTCGAGCGGACTACGTGTTGCTTCTCCCGCCAATTCTCGAGTCGATCTCCTTCGTCCGGCGCCAATTCCAAACCATCCATGCAAAGAAACGGACAACCCAGATGCTACACGCCAAGACTTGATCTCGAACTGCAATGAAAATCAATCGCTTATTCCTAATCCGCTCAATCCCAGAAAAAGAAAAACTTCCCAAAAATACTTCGAGACCTTCTAAACTTAAATAAAATATTTTTGGGCAACTTTATTTGAAATTTTCCTTTTATAATTATTTCTTAACGACAGCCACATTCAAATAATTCAAATAAATCTCAGAAAATCTAAATAAATCCAGAAAATTCACAAAAATCACAAAATGCATTAAAATAATATTTAATAATTGAAAAGCTAAAAATTGGGATGTTACAAACCTCCCCCCTTAACGGAATCTCGACCCCGATTTAGATTTTAGGGTCGTTATGAATAGGTTCGAATTCGCCTATGGCAACCATTTATCCCAAAACGTGGCGTAAGCTAATGCACAACCTCTAAACATACCCTCCAGAATCTGATTAACTCTTTCTGTTTGACTATCGGTATGCGGTGATAACTGTACTGAAATCCAAGCGAGTTATCATTGTTTCATGTAACTTATTCTAAACCCTCGAGATAAATTGGATACCTCTATCGGACACAATCTTCTTAGGCACCTACACAGTTATTAAATCCCTGACGGATTTGCCAAATGATCTTTTGAATACGTAGTCTTTAGTGATATGAATGAGTAATTTTGGTTAATTTAACCAATAATGATTCCTCCGAATTCATACCTTTTAAGGTCCATTTACACTAGGGATCATTTTAATGATTTGCCCCCTATAAGAATCTATAATGATTTGCAACGAAACTTTAGATCTCTAATGCATTGCCTTTATTATTATTATTATTAGTATTATTTTTATTCACATCACATTGGGTATCATAAACATTAGTTTCGCCCTTCGCCTTAGGTCACTAAAAACCTTTCCTTAAGATATTGATTCTCTTTGGCACTTCCTAGGTATATCGAGTACTTAGAATTATGAGTTTTCTTAAGTATCAATTTCTTAGGATCTTCCTATCCGGCACACTGGTTCAACATTAAATCCTTATGGTATCCTAATCACTCAAATTTCCACTTTTTGGCTACGCCTTCTTCTTTCCTTAACTTGATTTTGTACTTCATCTACCTTCGAACTTCTTACGTTCTGATCTTCTAATGTTGGTTCTATTTCCAAGGCAACTATGAAACCTTGTAGGCTTAATTTTAATTTCAACTTCTTATATTCTTTACATACCTCGTTAATCGCTTATTATCAACATATTACCTCGTGGCTCAAACGTCGATTACCACCTTAGCCTTACTGAAATGCCTATGGATTCTGACACTAAAATCTTTGATCCTTTCCAACTATTATCTTCGTCCTATATTAAGGTTGGACTGAGTAAATATATTTAGATTTTTAAGGCTCATATTTTTTTTTTGATGAGATAGTGATACCGTTTTTTTTATTGGGCTGTACCAAGCACTATCTCGCTCACAAATTGGGGTCTTTCGATATGACGGTATATCGGCAAATTCTTGGGAAATATACCATGGTATTCTCTAACAACTAGCACATCTTCTAATTGGCAAACTCCACACTATTATCCATCAGCTGGCTAATCACAACTGTCAACACTCTGAGAATTTTTTTTAAGGTTTTAGATCGATATATCCTTCACCAAAATATCCTTATGTCTGAGTATCTACTAATTTCAAGAATAACCTAATTATCTACATAATATGATTTGCTGGGAACTTAACTCATTTACTAAGCACTGAACCCTTAACGTTTTGGCGGATCCTAGCTCAACTGAGCACTTAATGACAAATCCTCTAATTAACAAGTTCTCACTGGGTCATGAAACTAGCCACTATTTCTTATGCATCATTTTCAGGTGAACCATAAACTCAAGAATACTCTTAGAGAAACATCTAACTCATCGTTTCCATTATTGCTTTTTCATTTCAATACTCTGTATACTAATGCATCAACTAATTCTGCTTTTATTTCTTTTGGGCAAGGAAACCTTACTCGGAATTTATCACTAATCTCTTTGCTTTGCAAATATGGTTACGATATTGCACTAAGTAAGCTCATGACTCCCTTTTTTTTTTTGATTTAGCATTGTTGCTAGGGCTTTGATGGGGACAGAGTTGGAATTGACTTGAACTAACGCGATGGCTTCCTTTGAGGGCATTTACTGACAAAATGCTCGGACTTATGGTAGATATGGCAGAGTCTATGATGAACTTTCTTTCTTGGTTATTCGTTGATTGGAACAAAGATCTTTTACCCGAACGCCTTTTTCTTCGATTGGTTCTCTAGACAAATTTCTTCCGCAATTTCACCGCTCACTCTTAGCGTTATGTATCGAATCGGGTAACTTCCCAGATATCCACGGCTTCTAAAGGCTAAATATTTACTTAAAATGTTGGTGGATGAGTCCTTATAACTTCTAATAACCTTGAGTCAATACAGGATTATTATTAATAGCCGAGATGTTTTGTCGGCATTAACTTGATTAGTCCTATTTCAGATTTGATTCATCATTGCTTGCCTCAACCGGGTCCGATCACCAAAACTCTTTGAAGCTCTACGATTCATTTGTGTGATGGTTGAAAACTAATCCATCCTTGGAATTTCCATTAAGTTGGTTTTCACTTTCACCGACTTTATTGTTATCACTAATCGGAACCATCTGCTTGATTACTTTACAGGGGTTAGGTGAGAGGGAAATAACATAGGTAAGAAGCAAGAATCCTAACACAGGGAAGATAGGTTTAACCCAATATCTTAAGCAGTCAATATTAATAACTTGGTATGGCCGCTTATATAAGCCTAAAAGCTTTGCAACCCATACTGCACACTCAGCAATCAAGAAGAACCAATTCAACCTAAACACACAAAACTACCGTCTACATGGATGACACTCCTATCTTAGGAAACGCGACTCTCACACATGAGTCTTAACTAGCTACTTGAAGTACTGAGTCTTCTAGCTCTGAATACACTTCATTGATCCGCTCCTCCATGAGCTTGATGATTCCTTCTGTCATGATCATTATGGTAGCCGCAGGCACTCGACGACATCTCCTAAAGTGTGGTATATCGTTTTCTACTCAAGATAACATCAGGTAAGATTTTTAAATCAATTTAGCAGAGGTAAGAGAAAGAAATTTCAGCAAAGGAAAGGAAAGAATTTTGGGTAAGAACAGAAATAGAAGAATGAGATAAGTCAAGAGTATGTTATTCTTTCAGATTAGGTCTCTTACTTTAGAAAATAATTTTGAAGGACCTATAGAGACGACCAACTATCTAGGGGCAAGACCTACAGTCAGTATGGCTCTGATACCACTTTTGTCGGGACCCGAATATGCAAATCCCGACCCTCTGTGTATATCGTGCACTAGTCCAGATCACGCTTAGTGCACACAGCTCAACATTAGTGAATATCATAATCGTACACAACGTAAATAAGATAAAGACATAATATACTAAATATTAGCAGCTTGTATGACCTTATGGTCAACTTACTTAGCAATGCCTCATAAGGCTGAACAACAAATTGAACTGCAAAGTGGAATGAAGACGAGATAACCCTCAAGATACCACAGTGCAACCGACAAGGCTCGCACCCTAAACATTCGCTCTTCATGTTATTCCTTCTTCAGCACTGATGATTTTTGTAGGCAAGGGTGAGTACACCAACACGTACTCAACAAGTTGTGCACAGAATGCAATGCTATCATAGCTATATGCAGGCTTATTCCAAAGGAATGGCTAAATGGTTCATAAGCAGTAAGCAGCATTTTCAATCGTAAGCAATATGTAGATTGGAAAGACAGTAAAACAAATAATAACAAGTAAATAGATTCCATTGTTTCTCAAATCAAACCCAAGTTCTTCATCCTAAATCAAGTTTCAACTTCCCATGGCATCCTGCCATCTATCCCAAGTTTTATTTTGCCTTAGTTGACCGAGGCAAGACCAACCAAAAACCAAATGCGACCGCCCAATTGCCATTCTTGGCCCACCAAATGCGATCACCAATTGCCACTCTTGGCCCAATTAAAACCAAATGCGATCAGCCTAATTGCCACTCTTGGCCCAATTAAAACCAAATGCGATCGCCCAATTGCCGCCTTGGCCCACCAAATACCAAATGCGATCGCCTAATTGCCACTCTTGGCCCACCGTAAACAATCTTGCCACTTGCCTCGCTTTAAATCATTTTTCCCACCCAGCTTGATTACCAAACACCACGTGCTTTTCACAAATCAACATCGCTATGTGACTCACTGTCACAACAACTCAATCTCTTTGTGCGACCATACATGGCCCACAAATTATTATCATAGTTCCATATTCCATTAGTCAAGATTAATAAACAATATTCCATGAGCATGTGATGACGTGGCATGGCTAAGCATCTCTAATCCTGGCCTAACCACCCATGTTGATTTTCTATTTAACCAACTATAATTAACCAACCTAGGGTGACAGTGGATCATGGCATACAACTAGCAAGGTAGGGTGTAGCTCAAAGGGTACAATAGCTAATCCCAAAGTTAAGTTGAAATCGTTATACACATAAAATAACATATGATAAGTTTAAATCAAAATAGCATGCAGTCTAATTTATGGGTGCAACATGATCAAAGCACAACTTGCCTTCGTTAAGCTCCTGGTATTGCTCCGAAGATTGCTCTTGAAATAATAATCCTTCTTCCGACACCTCGCTCAACTCAACGTCGATTCGAAGTGACACGGCAAGACCTTAGCGTTCCAACGCGAATCCGACGGCTGACGAAGCTCCTGATTGGCGATGCGGCGACGGCGGCTTGAATTCACTGGAGATGAAGACGACGACCCCGGCGGCAACTCGGCAGCGCGCACTCGGAAATCTCCTGGTGACGCTGTGACTTCGCGATCTTACCTCGACGACGCAACTCGCTTGAGCGCCTGGAATTTTCTTGCCGCCTAATTCTTCCGACGACTCCTGCGTGCTGCTGGCCTACGCGAGAACTCGGCCGGCTTCAGCGCTCGCAATTCTTTTTGGTCACTCGGTTCTTCCAACGATGCCTGGGCACGGTTTATATAGGACGAGGTGTCCTTCTCCGCCGGGACGGCTCAAGATCCTTGCCAACTTCGGCGCCAATCGCCGGAGAGTTCAAATCGCCACGACTTTTCCAAATCTCGGTGGTAACACGGCGATCCGAATCCCGTCCGAATCCCACCGTACACGCAGCGTCCTCACGGTCCAAAACGGCGAACTCGATCGATCTAACCCGTCCTGGCCACGTGCTGCGCCCTCGCTCAGATGGACTCGCTGGAGAATTCGATTCAGCCACGCGTTACTTTCCCGCCCGGACGAGACTTCCGAATTCGTGTCCATTTCGGTGCTAGCGCCAGCGCTGGATGTTTCGAGCGGCTACGTGTTGCTTCTCCCGCGCGAATTCCTCGAGTCGATCTCCTTCGGTCCGGCGCCCGAATTCCCAGCCATCCATGCAGCAAAACGGACAACCCAGATGCTACACGCGAAGACTTGATCCGAACCGCAATGAAAATCAATCGGCTTATTCCTAATCCAGTTCAATCCCAGAAAAAGAAAAACTTCCCAAAAATACTTCGAGACCTTCTAAACTTAAATAAAATATTTTTGGGCAACTTTATTTGAAATTTTCCTTTTATAATTATTTCTTAACGACAGCCACATTCAAATAATTCAAATAAATCTCAGAAAATCTAAATAAATCCAGAAAATTCACAAAAATCACAAAATGCATTAAAATAATATTTAATAATTGAAAAGCCAAAAATTGGGATGTTACATGGTGGTATGATCACATCTGATATATAATGCGTCCCTCCTCCCCTTAACCCCGTTAAACACCCGAACACCGATTTTCAATTATTTCAAATTAGCAAACTATTGAGGTAATTAGCAAAAGCATAATACGATAAGATCTCCAATTATATTCTTTTTGGCACCAATTCTAGTTTGCAAACACGAATCCGAGCATATTTCTTAAAATAGACATAACTTTTGACTCGTACCTCCAATCTAGGCGTTCTTTGGCTCATTGGAAAGATAACGAAAAGTAGCATCTGAAATTGATAAGTATCACAAAATCAGATGGTCGAAAAATTTGAATTTTCAAACAAAATATCAACGAAAATTGAATTTTCTGACAAAATTTGAAATTTTAGACAAAATATCATCGAAAATGAAATATTTGGACAAAAATTATTGCAAATGGAATATTAGTTTCAATTATTTCAAATATAATATTATTTAATTTCAATTTTTTCAAATTCCCCTATTGTGGTATTCACGCTTATAAACGCCGTAGAGTCTACCACTACGCTTATAAACGGGAATTCCACTTCTATACAAGCATTTATAAGCGCCGTGGAAGACTCTAACCCGCTTTCTAAACGCCAGTATAGAGTGAAATTCGGCGCTTATAAGTGCCATGGAAGATCAGAATCAGGCGCTTATAAATGCCAGTATAGAGTGGAATTTCAATATTATAAGCGCCATGGAAGATTTAACCGCTTATAAACGCCAGATAGAGTGGAATTCTCGGCATTTAAATGCCTCAATGATAAAAAACGCTTTAGCCTTATTAGGGCGTTTAGATTAAACGCCGCAAAATAAACGCCGAAATCCATGTTATCTTGTAGTGAATGTCAAGTGTTCTGCATGCTCTTTCCTCGACTTAGAGTAAACAAGAATGTCATCAATGAACACCACGATAAACTTGTCTAAATATTCGATAAAAACTTTATTCATCATGTTCATAAAATATGCAGGAGCATTAAAAATTTAATCTATAAAAGACCTCAAAGAAATTTAAACACTTTTTGAAATCATTTAGTGCTTCTAAAAATCCAAAACAACAATTAATGAAAAGGAACAAAGATATTGTCCGATTTTTATAAAAATTTACATAATTTATTATATTCTAAAATTTTAATGTAACCATAACTAATGACAAAGGATTATATAATAAAATTTTCAGAAATATTAGACTTTATTTAGTGCTAATATAAAATAAAAAAACATAAGAGAATATACAATGATGGTAGGACTTTCAGATTTTTTTAAAAATACACATATATGATCATCATCTCAAAATTTTGCAACATCATTAGAGTTATGTTAGAACATCACACAAAAAGTTTAAGAAATATTACACTTCATTTTGTGCCCTTGAAAAATAAAAAAACTAAAGAGCATATATTTTGATAGTATCACTGTCAGAATTTTTTAAAAATACAGAGGTCTACTAATTATCTAAAAATTTAATAGCATTATTAGAATTTCCTCAAGACCTTACAAAAAATTTTCAAAATATTTTAACAATTTTTTCTTTTTTTTTAAAAAAAAATTAAATTTGCATTTGAACTCCACGGTTTATCGAGTAGTTTTTATTGCTGGGCTGCCTTGATACAGTCGGAAATCATGATTTTCAATCGAAAATTATCGATTTTGTGAGCCCTGAGCAAAGGTCCATTATGCTTAGTTATGCTAGGGCTATTTATTTATTTATTTTGGGTTGGGAGGTTGGGCTGAGCAGCTTTTAATGAGTTGTAATTTTTTGTAATATTTCTAAAAAACTATCTATTTGTCAAACATAGCAAGTTAGGGTTATTCAAGGCCTCTACCTAAACTAGGGGCCGGATAGAATTAGCAAGGTCCACTTTTAAACAAGTTTAATGCAAAAATTATGTTACTATACAATATCAATATTCCAACAATCTTTTATTCAATTAAATTTATCTTTAGAAAGACACTTATTTAAACTTTATATCGTTTTGGGATATTCAAAGCCTCTCTAACTTTAAAAAGGGCTGGATAAGGTCCACTTTTAAACATGCTTACCACAAAATATTATGTCATTATACATATCTCTTTATTGAATGTTTAAATAATTTTTTATTCAATTTTATTTATCTTTAGAAAGCCACTTATTTAAATTAAATATTGCACTACATTGAAATGTTTTTTCCCTGCATCAGATTTAGAAATAGACTTGTTAGCATTTCATTATTATCCTTTAAAAGTGCACTTTAGAAAAAAATAGTGATGGCATGAATCATAACTTCATAATATGTCATAAATTAAACAAGGAGAAATTGGACGAAGGGGAAAAGAACACAAGAAGAAATGAAGGGAAAAGAAAACAAAATGGGAAAAACCTAAGCAACCAAAACTAAATAGGCAAAATATCCTGTGCAATTAAATATTTAGTGAAACTACCGTACAATCCTACTAAAAAAAGTTTCAAAAAATTCTGATCAGGAACAAAAAGATAAAGTTGATCAGGAATAGGAACTGTTCCTATTCATGATCTAGTTTATCTTTTTATTACTCTTAGCATAGGACGAATTTGATTATGAAATTTTATATGTAGATAGGGTAAGCTGAGATGTACATTCATGATTTTTTTAGAATTTTTTAAATTTTTTTTAGTAGAGTTGCATGATGATTTCATCAAATATTTAATTGAACGTGATATTTACCCAACTAAACTAAATAAGGCAAAGCTAGGGTTCGTCTCCTCCTGCTCCGCTTGCTGCTATCATCAGCTCAACTCCTTTGCTTCCTTCCTCGCCACTCCCTTCGAGGCTTCCGCACCACCACAGGGCGCTCCCGAGCTGTAAGTTTTTGTACGATTTCCCCATCTTCTCCCCCAATTTCTCACTGTTCTCGACAATTTGGTCCCTTTTCTCTGCACTCGCCCGGAAATTGGTCCTTTTAGGTGCTAATTGGGTCGAAATTTGTCTTGCTCTTTTTCTTGGAGGCTGTAGTTTGTGTAAGCCTAACTTCGTCTGTACCTGGGCCATCGAAAATACGGTTTCTTGCTTTGCTCTTGTGTCCATTTTACCGGGAGTCATTTCGTTTTTCGCGGACCAGATGGGCTTGGATTTCGTTTCCTACTTCCAAAGGCGCAATCTTGGAGGCAATTTTCTAGGAAATATGCTGACTTGATGTGGTTTCTCGTACCTGTTGTACTTGCACTTTTGTTTCTTTCGTTGCTATATAGATTTGTTCATAGAGTATTTCCTTAATACATTGTTGCGTTCTGAATTTTCGAAATAATCATGTTAGCTTTGCCTCTTTTTAGGTACCTTGTGGTATTTGTTCCTGCAATGATTTCTTTGAAGTTATGGTTCCCATAGATTGGAGTAGCCACAAGGCACCTCTGGCTGTCTGAATAGTGCTGGTGTGGGGTTTTCAGCAAGAAAATCTGCAAATGAGTGGGGATGTAGGGGCTACTCTGGATTCCGCATTACAGGTTTAACCGGGATGGGGTCACTGTGCTGCGTGGCGGCGCGACCCCATGGGACTAGCACAGCTAGCCGAGAGTGGTCCTCGGTTGGCCGTAGTGATCCGCTCTGGCGGACCAACGCTGGCTTCTCGCCACCACTGTCGAGGAGGTGGGAGTACCAGATCAATTCCGAGGGCTTGTCTTATGGATCCCATGGTGACAGCGGGGTTGCTGCAAATTATGGTTCATCACTATCCTCAAATAGTAAAGAGGCTAGTAGGAGCTGGGAGAGGAGCGAGCTTCAACCAGATCATCGTTATTCTACCTCAGAGGGTGCCTTTTCATATTTTAACAGTCCAGATGTTAGCTTCCAGAATCACCACGTTATGCTGCCTATGCTGCAAGATTCTAGCATTGATGAATACGTGAGAGGTATGTGTTCTTGGAGTAGCAGCCTTTTTTTTAATGCTTTCTGATGTTCCAGCTGCTTTTGGTATTAATGTTATCTAGGTTTAAGCATGCCCAAGTTGTTTCAAACTCGACATCCATACTGTGTTTCCAGTATGCATCAATTCAAAAGATTTACTTATGTGCCACTTTGCCCTCATCTGCTATTTGATTCCGATTTAGATATGAAGCAGCTATATAGCATTCTGGCAAGATTTAACGGTCATTTTTGAATAATAGGACAAACTGTTTGCCATTGCTATCCTGTGGTGCATAATCAAGCACTGCATAATCCAGCTAAATTACATGTTTACAACCGCATACCACATTCTTGCAGAACAAATGCAAATTGTACCCCAAGTTTCTTTCTGTAAATCACAAGCATGATGACAAATCATTAGCTGATTTTTTGAGATCATATGTGTGCCAGCTTATGTAATCTTTAACCCATCCCACCATAGCAAAACTTGTTGACAGTGCCGATGAGCATGAAAGTATTCTGCTAACAATTAAAATAGATACTTAACATCTTGTGAGTTCATTGTCTGTTGGATAAAGTAAACTGTAACCAAATCCAATGTCAGTGAGCATGACAGCATATAAACTTTGTTTCTTAGTAGTTGACAAAAGCTTTCACTTAAACTTTGTTGCATTTTGATTTTGTTTAAGTAACAAAGAGTGTATAGAAAACAAATGGGAGAAAAATCAAAATTGGCTTAAGCTATTATTCTAGGAAACTGTCAGTAGTGGAGTTTACAATTCTGGTTTAACTATCAACAGTCTTCCTGCTGGTATTGGTGCCAATACGTATGATGAGCAGTTAGTGTCTTAGTGAAACATGATCCTTACTGGATTGAATGTAGAATTAACTCCTAAACCAGCTGATGTGCTGGATTTTTGGGGTGAGTTATTTTTAAATTCTCAATTATGATTGTTAATTGATAAGATATTCGAGTTGAATTCCACGCTAACTGGTGGTTTATTTTTTCTGTGACAATGATTTATCTCCTGTCAATTACGTAGTATTGATTTGGATTTGACATTTTTACCATTGATTCTAGCGATGATCATTGCCTGCACACATTCATTTCAAATGATACAAGTTATTATATCAAGATGAGTTGGTCTGCTACTCTGCTATGCCCATTTTAAAAGGTTCTCATTTGGTGCACCACATCATTATTTCATAATTAATACATGTAATTGAGTTGTGATTTAAAAAATGGGGAGTGCAAATTACATGGACTTCATCATTTTGTTTGTAGAAATTTGTTACCACACTTGGACTCTATCATGTGTTTGCAGATTTAGTTCCAGGTTGCTTGTTGCTTAGTTTATCATGATGGCTCCTGGTATCCGAAGTCTTAGTCTTTATATTAAGATGTCTAGCTGAAGAATCAACCCTGTCGTTAAATGCCCTCTAGAGTTATATTAGCTGGCTAGCTGCTATTCACCACTACCTTGATTTAGGATTCAGCATTTATCCCTAAGGTTCCTCCTGGTAAGGAATTAGAAACACTGTGCTCATGCTCAATGCCCATGTTATCTTTGTCTACGCTTGAGATGTTTGGGTATTGCATGAACCACATGATTTAGACTGATCCAGGATTGGTGACATGTTGAAGTGTGATCGGTTATATTGTTTGTATTAGAAACATATGCACCATGGATGCTTTGTCAATCTGCTAGGTTGCAGGTCCCAAGTCCCAACTCGACTCAAAACCATTGTTCTAAATAAAGGCCATTCACAAGGTAAAGGTAGCCCATCCGTTACGTTAAACTAAATTTAAAGGTTAGGTTGATATAAAGGTCCGTTTATACAGTTTAATGGGAGTTAAATGTTTACTAGGGCCGTTTTATAGTGTAAATCTCTGTTTCTCATCAGGAATTATGCATTTAGCATGCATAATTTAGTAAACTCTTCCCCTTTCTGTCACTGTCTTGAATAATTTCTGGGAATTTTGTTCTATGTATAGGAAAGATGTATTAGATGCTTATTTTGTTACTGTATAATAGGTATATAACCATATGACTTTAAGTACTAAAACCGTGTACAAGGCCATGCAAAAGGCTGTTTACCGTATAAACACTAAAAGGTGGGGTGACCGTTCGTTAACTGTTTACTGTTATTCAGAACATTTTTTAAAACATCTCTTAGCCCGAATTAATTGGCTTTAGATAACTTAATATTTCCCTAAAAATATGTGTTCCTAGTGGAGAAAGGTAAAATTTGTAAATCTTCTATTAGTGTTATGAAACAAAAATTTTCTTATTCTTACCGTTGGTCATTCTATTATAGTATTATATGCATTTATTCTGGAGCGTAGATTTTAAGTGTGGTGCTCTGTCTAGATCACCCATGTCCAAAATCCGTTGAAAGCCTAGCCCATTGTGGGGCAGACCTACACATGCATAGCACCCCACTTACACTTTCGTTCTCACTTAAAAGGGTTAACATGGAGGTGTTATGTTTGGATCCAACCGGCATTATATATTACTATAACTCACTTTAGACAAACAATATAGGACGAATCCCACTACCACTCCACAAGGGCCAAATGGACCTTCACTAACGGGGTAGCCGCTCCACATGGGCCTTCACACTAGCGGGGTAGGGTATTACATTTACCCCCTTTAAGGGCTGATACCCTCAGCATCACATTGTATACATAGCAAATGCTCAGAACCACCCCTCGATATATGTCTCTGTGTCTGGTACTGGCATATATACGATGTCATGTGTCCATTCTAGGTACACACACCCCATGCGCATAGCATGTGCCCTTATTCCACATGCAACCGTGCAACGAATGTTGATGTTCTGATATCATCTATAACATCTGGCCCAAAATCTGCTCAAAGTCTAGCCCACTGTGAGCAGGCCCACACATGCATAGCACCCTGTTTACACTTTCGTCTTCTCATCATGTATAAGGGTTATCTCGAAGGTGCTACATTTGTATCCAACAGATATTATATACTACTACAGTTTACTTTAGACAAGTAATATGGGACTAATCCTATCACCGCTCCACATGGGTTACATAGGCCTTCACACTAATGGGCCTGACGCAACTGGATGGACGTCAGAGAGGAGAGAAGGGCTGGATGTGATGGAGAAGATGGGACATTAGGGAGAGAGGCATTTCTTCTTCCTTTTCTGAATGCTTATGGATACAACCCCCCTACATATTGTACTGCAACCTTTGGCAGATTGAGACAACTAACACATGGAAATAAACCACTAACTGATGGAAACAAATAATTGGAGTCAAAGATAAGCTAATGAAGTAACTAATATGGTGTCGCCCTATTGCTGAGGCTGTAGTGGGCTGTTTGGCTGCCAACATCCATAACACATTCATTTGGCTTTGAATCATATTGAACTGCTATGGTATCTGACAGCTGTAGATATGTTTTGTATCATTTATATCTAGGCTACTTGGTTGCTATGATATTCTAGCATTTCACAATAGTCTCACTTCTCACAGTGTATCACCACTAGGTAGTATTAAGTACTCCCTCCGTTTCAAATATAAGGCATATAGTTTTTTCAGTTTGTTTCAAAATATAAGGTGTGCATGCAATTTTAATGACATCTTCTTTCTTTTGTCCTCACCCATCTTCCCTCTCTTCAATATTTATTAGTAAACACCCACCCACACTATCTCTTATTCCCAAGACATTAACACTAGGGACAGTCTGGTCATTTCTCTTCACCATCCTCTTGGTTTTACAACTTTCTTCATCTCCGTGCGTGACCAAACTACGCTTGATAAAAAAGAAATGGTGGGAGTATTACCGATCACTTCAGATCATATTTGTTGGTATTTTCTCTGTACAAGTCCGTTTCTGATTGTTGTGTACTTTCTTTTTTTGGTTGCATCATTTAATCCATATTAAGAACACTTAGTTTTAGGCAAGTTTTTCATGACTTCTTGTACTTATGCGGCAACAGTAGAAAACCACCAATGATTTACCAAAAGCTAGTCTTCAATCTATTTAGAATTGTGGCACAATTTGAGTGATGTTGTTATGGTTGCAGTTTCTATGTTTATTCTACAATATTATGGACAACATGAGTGCACAATAGCACATTTGTTACACCATTTAAATTATGTTCACACCTCTTCTAAGTTTCTTTTGTTTTATAAGAATATTCTTTGGTTCTTTGCGCCTTGAACACATGGTAAAGTGCTTTGTGCATGATTATTTTGCTGTGTGTTTCTACTGGATGTGCATATACAGTGTTTTTTATTGCTTAAAACAGTTTTTGTGTATTCATCACCCCATTCTTTTGTGTGCGTACATGGGGGCATGGGCATGTTCATGCAACCTTTTCTAATGAGCTTTGTAACAAGATCAATTGTATTAATTGGAGTTAATATCACTATGCAGTCTCGGTGGCTGAGCCAATTGGTGGATTGTTATTGTCAGAGGTATGCCATATTCTAGCTTTGTGTTCATCTTATAACAAGTTCATTACTCTCTCCAGGCTTCAGAGGATTTGATTTTCTTTCTCTGTGTAGGGAATGTCAGGGCAGCACAACAGTGGTGGTTCCACCTCCTCTCGCTCTGATGGAAGTGAGTATGATATTGTGCCTAAATCATACTCGATCTACACCACGCAACTTCCCAAGTCGCCGATCATTCCTGTCAAAGCCAATTCATCCTCTATCATTTCCAGAACATGCACTAGAAGGGCAAGAAATCCATAATCCTGTTGCCAGTGCAAGCTCCAACAATCCTCTGCGCTCCGAGTTCAAGGGAGTAGGAGAGTTCCGCTCTTCAGGTCTCATGGACTATGCCAGTGGCAGTCATGGGGAGTCAGGAAATTGGAGTGCTGCAAGTAGCATGGATCTTACTGATTTATCAGAACGACCTGAAGCTGAACGCTCTGGACCACTTCATTCTAATAATATAATGGAGAGAACAAGGTGTGACCTTTGTGAGAGGTTCTTGTCCAAGAGATCGCCTTGGGGTTCTCGTCGAATTGTCCGTACTGGAGATTTACCAGTTGCTGGTGTGCTTCCATGCTTCCATGTCTACCATGCTGAGTGCTTGGAGTGGACCACTCCCAAGGGCCAGAAGCATAATCCTCCTTGCCCTGTGTGTGACAAGATGGCTGGTAAAGATACTGAGCATTGGTCAATTTGCAGGTTAAAAAACGGATTCCCAAGATTAAGATCTCTAGGGGAAGGGCCTTCAAGAGTTTGGAGCTGTGCTCAGGCTGGAGATTGTGTCACTGGGGCTGTCCAGATACCAAGATCAAGTAGCATTGCACTGTTGAGTCGGAGCGGTCACAAGAGGAATGCCTCTTCGAAGGGAGAATCCTGCAAAGACTGGGCTGAGACATCAAGAAGTGCTTGCATGTAGCTCCCTAATGCCTTGCCATAGGTATTGGTCATGGCCTTGCATTGTGGTCTTGTTCTCGTCTCAAGGTCGATGTGTATCGACACAGAGTCGCAGATATTGCCATAGTTTAACAGTCCGGCTAGAAAATGATGTAGATGTGCCTATGTAGGTGACTAAAATTTACCATTATCAATTATGAGGGCTGCCACATGCATAAAGGTTGTAGTCTTGTAGATCGTTACATATTCTTGTGTGTGCGCTCAAATTTCTTCCTGATGAAGTTGTATGTGCCGGAAATGTTAAGAGATAATCAGCAGATGTACCGATATCTGTAACTATTCACAAGGATCTACGAAGTTACCACAATTCTCTCCATGATCTCTTCTTTGTATGGTTGTAATGTTGTGGGTATTGCGATGAGTGCACTTTCTTAAAAAAGAACTTGCGTCTAAAAAAAACATGTGATGGATGCATGCGACTTCTGATGTTAAATTGAGACATTCTTTTGGTTTGTATGGTTTGAATTGTATATATAACTTTAAACCTGAACTCAGGGTTTGAGGTGTACCTGTGCTTATTTGTGCATTTGTGCCATTTGTAAGTAGAAGCACAAAATTAAACAATATCAAGCCCAAATACAAAAGATGCAACCTTCAGGTGTTTCTGAATATTTTAGCAGAAGATATGGCATTGCTTGGTTGTGAATGCAAGTTACACTTTTGAGGATTGCATTGCATGCTTTCTCGTCTAATTCCGGAGTGCATGCAGGAGGTGTCCGGGCGGCCGCTGCTCCCGCCACTTCACCAGGATCACTGACACAACCGCTTCAAACCGCCTAGAGCTCTATAAAAACAGCAGATGCTCCTGTGCTTCTTGTGTTCTTGCTTTTCCAGGTAATCGCATCCGGATCAATCCTAATCAAGATCTGGTAACTGTCAAACTACGTTTCTTCTCCCATGATCTTTCATTGGCTATTGCATTGTAACTAGTGCGTCTTTTCATGGCCTCAAATATTCATCACATTTGTTTCTATAAGCAAAATAAAGTTTTCACTGTAATATCCGAGTACCTCAAGCTTTCTTGTCCACTGCAAGGAAATTCATGATGCCATCCCTTGTGTGATTGCAGGAGCATGGCCGAAGGCAAGAAAGGCCATCCACGGCTGAACGAGCGAATCCTGTCGTCTCTCTCCAAGCGGTCCGTCGCTGCGCATTCCTGGCATGACCTTGAGATAGGTAAAAAGACATATCCGAAGTACTGTCCATTGTGTTCTCCTTTCGATGCAATTCTGAAGGTTCATGGAGCTGATGCTTCATTTTATCCAAATGCTAGGACCTGGAGCCCCTCAGGTTTTCAATGTTGTAAGCATCATATACATCCTTGGTAAAGTAAAGCAAAAAACATTGCTTTCAGATGGATGAAAACCTTGCATGCTTGTAGGTTGTCGAGATCACAAAGGGGAGTAAAGTTAAGTATGAGCTTGACAAGAAGACTGGACTGATCAAGGTACACTTTCTCTACCGAAGTTTCATTTTGGTGGTGTACTATTTTAATCAGGAAAGCGGAAAAATCTGAACTTTTTTTTTTTGCACAATTGAGAATGGGTGTGTATATATGACAAGCTGCCTCTCTAGGTGGACAGAGTTCTGTACTCATCAGTAGTCTATCCACACAACTACGGTTTCATACCACGGACGCTATGCGAAGATGGTGATCCAATGGATGTGTTGGTCTTGATGCAGGTGAACATGACACTACCGATGTTCAGTTTCTCTCTCTCAATGCTGTAGGTTGTATAAGATGATGTCATAGTTCTAACTCAGCCTACACAACAGGAACCGGTGATACCTGGTTGCTTTCTTCGAGCTAGAGCCATTGGCCTTATGCCTATGATTGATCAGGCAAGACAAATTTTTTACTGTGTTTGCTTGCGAACATTTCCGTCTCTCACAATGTTGTTGACCTAATGGTGCACATGCTTTTGGAACATAAAGGGTGAGAAAGATGATAAGATCATTGCAGTGTGCGTTGACGATCCTGAGTACCGCCACTTCAACGATCTCAAGGAGCTCTCTCCCCACCGCCTTGCTGAAATCCGTCGCTTCTTTGAAGACTGTACATTCCATTTGTTCCCACATTGCTCGGATTTATGACGATGCTAGCACCATGGTGATTCCTGAGCGCTGATGTTTATTCGCCGATATTCGTTTGCAGACAAGAAGAACGAGAACAAGGAGGTTGCTGTGAACGAATTCTTGCCACCAACCACTGCTCAGGAGGCCATTAGACACTCGATGTGAGTTCTTCCTGAAATAACTTTATAAGATCTTTCTGTTATCAATCAGCAATTGGCAGTGCAAATGCAACTGCATGCCACCGTCTTCAGTTAGTTGATTTTACTTCCTTTCTGCTTTTGCCAAATCTGCCCTCCTTTGTTGTAAATGAAAAAAGGTAGCATTCTTTTTGCCTGAATTTATATAGGATATCTATTGGGCTAATAAAAGTATTTATTGACAATTTCAAGAAAAATTTCTAGTTAAAACAAATAATCTTATTATTGACTAACGCAATGCTGTTTCAGGGACCTATACGCCGAATACATCCTACACAGTTTGAGGCGCTAATCATCATTGCAAGATGGAATAATCGGTCTCCTGGTCTCGTAAAAAAACAATAACTAGTCTCCTAGATAATGCTGCTTCTGGAATCATTTTTTGCAGTATGTTTGAACCAAGGGATGATGTTATCCTTCTGCAGATTTTACAGAACATTGGAGTCAAGGGATAATGTTATACTTCTGCTTATGTTTTTGCAGAATATTTAATATCAACATTTGAAAACTTGTCTGCTTCCTTTCTCTCAAGTGTGTCGTTCCAATTGCCTCTACACTCCCCATCTTAATGATCATGCATGATAAGATATTCTTTGTTGTGTTTAAAATTTATAAATGTTAATAGTATCGTTGGAGGTTTCCATAAAACGATTGCAGCAGAAAAACAAAACATTTTTCATGCAATCTAAAGTCTACATTTGATTGAGTGTGCATGACTATCTAGCAAGAATGCTAGATATATATGGATATACAGACTAACACATAAAAGCACATCACAGACAGTTAAAAATTATCTTCATAGACGGTTAACAAACCTTCTGCGAAAAAAGAGTCGTAGGGGTCATCACAAACAGTTCTGGGACATAGGACCATCTGTGATAAAAACAATTACAGACTCTTCATTAACAACAAACCTTTGGTGATTAGTAAATATCACAGGCCGTTGCTTATTAAAGAACTGCCTGTCATTAGTAAGTATAACAGACAGTGTATTACATATGTGCTGTTTGTGATAAGGATGCATAACAGACGGTTTATTACATACAAGCCATCTGTGATAAGGACGCATCACAAATTGCTCGTAGGAAAGAACTGTCTAGTATTTATTATAATAAAAGATGGTTATTACTATAAAGGCGATATATCCTATGCACACAGGGTTTCACGTGTACACACCGTGCACAGCAACTAAGAAAAATCATGAAAAATTCTAAAAAAAATGTAGATGTACTTCATAGATTACTCTACCTATTTATAAAATTGTAGGTTCAAATTCATTACATATCGAGAGTTATTTAAACTTGTCATAATTTTCTCTTTTTTGTAACTCTCGATATATGATGAATTTGATCTTGAAACTTCATACATAGGTAGAGTAATCTATGAAGTACATCTACAATTTTTTTCAAAATTTTTCATGACTTTTATTAGTTGTTATGCACGGTGTGTACACGGAAGTACTGTGTGCACAAGATATATTGCCTACTATAAAACTGTCTGTGATTTATACATTTTTTAAAATATTTTTTCTATTTTATGGCTAGTCTTAGGAATCATACTAATCATGACCTCTATACAGATAAACACAAATACATAAACACATATGTATAAACAAAAGACAAGAATTAACAATTCACAACACAAACATGTAATAATATTCAATCAAAAATATTTACACAATGTACACTATTTACAGTTGGAAAAAATCACATAGCAATTAATCTGTAGTTACATGAATAAATGACCCTAAGGACTGTCCGAGCCCCTAAACTTGCCTTTGTGATGGGTCACATTAGCAAGGAAGAATGCGGTGAGCTCTCCTCGAGTTGTCCTGAGAGCGTCCTGGGGAAAAGTAGACATGGAGAATTTAATGTCACCACTACAGAATGGTACATCACTATCACTTCATCTGTGTTAGTTCTTAAGTTTTTAGAAAAAACGATTATGATAGATGACTTAGGAGGGGTGTTAATGATAATCACAATCGGTTCTCAGGTTAGAAGCGATTGTGATGTAGCACTGACATATCACAATCGGTTCGTATGTAAAAAACGATAATGTTATGCACGGTCATCACTATCGGTTCCCAAATAATAAGCGATAGTAATGTGATTATGCACATCACTATCGACTATCTATTCTCACAAAAGAAGCAATAGTGATGAGCATGCTCACATCACTATTGCTTCTTATTTGTGAACCGATAGCGATGATCGTGCATATCACTATCGCTTCTCACATAAGAACCGACAGTGATATGCACATGCTTATTACTATCGCTTCTTAAGATAGAACTGATAGTGATCTGAGTGTACAATACTATCGCTTCTTAAGTAAGAACCGATTGTGATGTGCCTCACTAGGTTATTTATACCACTCAGGCTAATCTCTCCTCTATTTTCTAGAGGAGATTTCTCCATCAACACCCAAGAAAACAACTCGTATTCTGTGGTGGATTTTAAGAGGGTAAATTTGAAGCCTAGCTGGAGGAGTTTTCCCCTCATTTTACAGAATTTGTGGGTTTTTTTCAAAATATGAGCATTCCTTTAAACCCCTTCAATTTTGCATTATGTAATTTTGATATGTCACAAAGAAAGTTTGGTTGCACTGGTATTATGTATATTCTATCAAATTTCACACCCTTTATTTGACAAACACACATGTATTTAATTATCTTAATTTGTAGTGCTTTCATGTTAATCTAGAATTATATTATAGCTGTCACATGATGAATGTTAGAGTTTAGACTGCAGAACCTATGTCTCCCATTCGAGAGTACTTGTTTATAAATATACCGATCGAAATGGCATATTTATAAGTAAGTAGTTTCGAATTGTCCACATTCTTTGGACAGTTCGAGGATATGTGGTTCGGGCAAGTTTCTGAGCTGTTGTACAACTCCAGAGTAGATTTCGATAGCATCTCTCTATACACACCCCTCTTGATCTGTTGTCGAGACGTGTATCTGGATAACAGCGGGAATATGTTGTCGAAATTTTCTCTGGAGTTGTATAATGGCTTAGGAACTTACCCGAATCACATATCCTCAAACGGGATTAGAACCTAACCTATTTAGATATTAGGAGTCATCGTTGTTACCTTTGTTTTGTTTCATTGAAGTCAAAAAGATTTGCAAGCTACTGCACCATATTATTAGTTTATTCGATGTCATTGTTGATGTTTGCAATGTATGTCTCCTAACTAGGGAATTGAAAGCTCTTAACTAGGGAAGAAGTTAGGTATCAATCGGGAGTACATTTATATATCTTGAAACCCGTCCACTATTTTGCAAAGGTAATATTAATTGAAATGATGACTCAATATTTGAACTAGCTAGCTAGCTATCACTCCAGTTTTTCCTTAATTTATTGTGCGAAGTCTAATTGCAAATGGATCATGAGGAATAGATGCATCAGAAAAGCCGTGTGAGTAATGAATCTCATAAGGGTGTTCAGGAGTTCAAAAAAATTACAGAAGAGGACATGGTGAAGAGGGGTGTAAACTTCATATATTGTCCTTACATTGATTGTACCAATCTTAGGAGATTTAATAACTTAGCTCAAATTGAGAACCACCTGATTCGACATGGCTTCGTGAGGAATTACACGTATTGGATCCATCACGGGGAGACAGGTAGTATCCTTCCGGTATGCAACGAAGACATGGTGGAACTCGATGACGAGTTGCAGCGTGATATGTTTGAGGAGGACAATTTAGAGCAAATGTTGTGGAATATGGAGGGAAATTACACGGAAAGAGAGTTTAAAAAGTTTAAAAGCTTGATAGAAGACGATGCCAAACCACTGCTCTTGGGTTGCAAAGCAGAATACACCAAGCTAGGTACGGTCCTTGCATTGTTTGAACTAAAGGCAAAACACCATTGGATAGATACAAGTTTCAATGCACTTCTAATTCTTCTATCGGATTGCTTCTGGAGAAAAATGAGTTGCCAACAAGCATTTATGAAGTGAAGAAGCTACTGTCACATGGGAATGGAAATAGAAGGATACATGCATGTCTGAATGATTGCATCTTGTATCGTAACACGGATTAGGAGTTGCATGTTTGTCCAGTTTGCGGTGTGCCTGGTACAAACAAAAGGAGAAGCGTAATGATAAAAAGCGTAAGAGCTAGGCCGACGATGGTGAAGAGGTTAATAAGTGCACCAGCCAAGGTATTGTGGTACTTGCGCATCATTCCCTATTTGGAGCTATTGTTGCAAATTGTTGCATTAGCATTATGAGTCTCAAAAGAAAATGGCAAGCTGAGACACCCTGCTAATTTGGCTCAATGGAGAAACATCGATAGGAAACATGAGGAGTTTGGTGCCGAAATAAGGAACATAAGATTTGGGTTGAGTACGGATGGAATGAATCCGTTTGGTAACATGAGCAGTTGTCACAGCACCTGACCAGTTCTGTTGTGTATCTACAATCTCCCTCCTTAGTTGTGCATGAAGCAGAAGTATATCATGATGTCGTTGCTAATCTCGGGGCCCAAACAACCAGGAAATGATATTGATGTGCACCTTGCTCTACTGATTGAGGATTTGGTAAAATTATGGAACGAGGGGGTCGTAGTGTGGCATGCGTACAAAAGAAAGCACTTCAACCTATGGGCTATGGTATTTCGCACCATAAATGATTTCTTGACTTTGGTAATTTGGCAGGCTACAGTACGAAAGGAGCCAAAACGTGTCCTATTTGTGAAGAGGAGACTGAGAGCCTATTGTTGCCGAATTCCAATAAAATGGTGTATATGGGTCACCGTAGGTTTCTACCTCGAAGTCATCGATATTATAATATGGATGACAAATTTGATAGGAAAAGGGAAGTCCGTTCGGCTCTGTAGCCTATGAGTGGAAGGCAAGTATATTCACGTGTGGAGAATATCAATGTTTAGTACGGAATGAGCCATAAATCTATTCATCCTAGGACCATTTGGAAGAAAAGGTCGATATTTTGGGACTTACTGTACTGAAAAGAGTTAAATGTCTAGCATTGTATTGATGTCATGCATGTTGAGCAGAATATCTGTGATAATTTGGTTGGCATCCTACTGAACATACATGGGAAGACTAAGGATAGTGTGAATGCTCGTCGCGATATGCCCTACATGGGAATAAGGCCTAAGCTTAAGGTGATAGAGGAGGATGGAAAATGTCCATACATCCCTGCTGCATGCTACACCCTGTCCAAAAAGGAGAAAGAAGACCTCTGCAAGTGTCTCCAATGTATTAAAGTTCCATCAGTTACTCCGCAAATATTATGAAGCTTGTGTCCATGGATGATTTGAAGTTGCTTAGCATGCAGTTCCATGACTGCTATGTCTTGATGACCCAAATGCTCCCAGCTGCAATCAGAAATATTCTGCAAAGGATGTCAGGTTGGCAATCACAATGCTATGTTATTTCTTCAATGTGACCTCCTGCAAAGTTATTGACCCCGACGTGTAGACAACTTACAGAGTGAGGTGGTGCAGACTCTATGTCAGCTTGAGATACATTTCCCACCGTTGTTCTTCGATGTCATGGTCCACCTTGTCAGTCACCTTGTCAGAGAGATTAAGTATGTGGACCCGCATTCCTACGTTACATGTATCAGTTCGAGAGGTACATGGGTATATTAAAGTCCTACTTGAGGAATCGGTCGAAGGCTGAGGGTAGTATTGTTAAAGGTTATGGGACTGAAGAGATTATTGAGTTTTGCGTGGACTATCTCAAAAAAGATAAGCAATCGGTGTTCTTGTATCTCGCCATAAGGGAAGACTTGTTGGCAAAGGAAATGTTGGGTTGAAACTAACGAGGCCACGGTTTGGTATGTATTGCAAAGCAAATTTGATAGTCTTACAGCACAGAAGCTATAGAACTCTTTTTTGCAAAATTCTTTTTGGAAAAGATTTATAGTATCTCAAAGTATGCTTCTGTAAAATTTCAAATAATTCCAACTATATTTGCAAAAGTTATGTCCTTTTTACTCTTTGATCTAATTTTGAAAATTCTGATTTCATGGTTTGTCTGGAAAATCAATAGTGCAGTGAACTACATTTGTGTTGGTTTTTCTTGAAAACTGATAGTGATAATAAATTTGTGTTGGTTTTATTCAAAAATCGATATTGATATTGATCTTAGTTATGTCGGTTTTCTCAGAAAACCGATAGTGATGGTTTGTGATTTGTGTCGGTTTTTCTTGAAAACCGATAGTGATAGTTCCAGGCCATATGGCCATGGCAATTGCTTTGTGAGAAAGTATCAATGTTAGTTTTGTGAGAAAAAATGATACAGATAAATTTTATCAGTGTTTGTTTTTTTGGCAAAAACCAATAGAGACAAATTTTATCAGTGTTGGATTTTCGAAACAAACCGATAGAGATAATGATGTATCAGTGTTGATTTTTCAAAATAGATCGATAGAGATAAGGATATATCAGTGTTAGTTTTTTGAGAAAAATGATAGAGATAAGAATATATCAGTGTTGGTTTTGTGAGAAAAAACAATAGAGATGAGAATATATCAGTGTCGGTTTTTTTGACAGAAAACGATAGAGATGAGAATATATCGGTGTCGGTTTTTTGAGAAAAAGTGATAGAGATGAGAATATATCAGTGTTGGTTTTTCGAGAAAAAGTGATAGAGATAAGAATATATCAGTGTCGATTTTCTAAAAAAACCGATAGAGCTAAATTGTATCATTGTCAGTTTTTTCAAAAAAACCGATAGTGTTGTGTGTATCAGTGTCGGATTTTTCAAAAAACCGATAGAGATGTATTTGTACCAATGTTGGTTCACTTGTAAAACCAACAGTGATACTTTCAAAGACAAATTAAATAGCTACGATGCTTTTCGTGTGTGAATATCCCAAACCCTATCTTAATTACTTCATCCCCCCACCAGCGCTTCAACCCCGGCTGCCCTCCCCACCCGGCGCCTCCCCTAGTAGCCTCTTCCCTAATGTCGTGGTACTCCCTAATCCCTCGGTACCGGCATCGTCCTCCCCCATCCCCTCGGCACCGCTGTTGTCCTCCCCTGTGCCACCTTGAGCGGCCATCGTCCTCCCTCGTGCCACCTACAGAGCTGTCGCCACTGTCCTCCCCCACGCCACCCTAAGCCACTGTCGTCCTCCCTTGCCACCTCGGGCTTCCGCCTACCTTTGTCATCCTTGGGCTTGTGCTTCCCCTCCAGCCTATGTCAGCTTCGCTGGTTCCCGTGCTTCGGCTCCGCTTATTCCCGTGCTGCCTCCATTCAAGCTAAGGTAAACCCTAATCCCTTTGTGATGCAGACCAAGAGGATGACTATGGTATATGCTAACCTATCATGTATCTTAAGAATGTTGGTTCCTTATTCATCCATTTGGGGACACAAATGAGCCACTCGTGTTACAAATTATTCTCAATGTATGTGTTTCTATGAGTGTGCTATGAAAGTACACTTCCATATATGTGCTTGTAGGGGTGCAAACGGAGCGGATAATTCCCGACCGATCCGAGACCGAATTCGTTTAAAATCTGATTCGAATCCGAAAAAATGATATACGGTTATATCCGGATTCGATCCGATTCAATCGCTATCCGAAAAAAAATACGGGTAAGATATGGGAAGAGAAGTATCCGATCCGTATCCGATCCATACCGCATATCCGAGATATCCGAAAAATATCGGTGTAAATGAGTGAAATAGATATTCGATAATGATCCGATAAACATAAACATTCTACATCATATAAGTTCATATGTTGATTGGAATTATACTTGGTTGCATATTATTTTTATATAGGAAGGCAACTATTATTGAATTTGAAACACTTATATGTCTCCAAGGTTATAGTAAAATTTTGTGTATGGTTGATTGATCTTAATATGCGCGACATATATGGTTTCGCTTACGATTATCCGACTAACTATTCAGAATCGAGACTAATCTGATCCGAACGATCTCAGATTCGCTCTGTATTCGTGACCGAAGTAATCCGTATTCGTATTTGAATCCAGCACTGTCCGTATCCGATTCTATATCCGAGAAAAAATTTGGAATAGGATACGGAATGAGCGAAATCCGTCCGTATCCAATCCGTTTGCACCCCTATGTGCTTGTAGTGTGCTTGCGTGGCGTATGTGCTTGTTTGTCTTCATGTAATCTCTAAAAACTACCAACAACCATATAAACATGTTCGTCATCACCAAGTTTTTGTACTAGTAGTTGGAGCTAAAATCAATATTTGTTCGAAAGCAATTGGTGTTGAGTTGGGTAGGGGGGTTATTTGGATGCTTCAACTAGTGTACGGCATCTAGCTGAATGTCATTCCTAAGCATCGTTCAAAATAAAATAACTAAAAACATTTGCATTTGCAAATTAGAATATATTGGTGCTACTAGATCTATAAGCGCAGAAACATCAGGCCAATTATCATGTGCTCTATGTATATTAGTAGAGAACTAATTTTTCATGAATCCAAATACCAAACAACAATAAAAACAACATTGACCAGGAAAAGATTTTCTTTACTTTTTTTAGGAAAAGAAAAGGGCAGCTTCTTTGATATGCGAAACATTAGAGTACAAAATACTTGAAGCAAGCTCGAAAATGATATTTATATATCAAATTGGCATCCCTTATACATCATTTAATTTATTATGATCATGTTAAAGTAGTTTCAAACATAAGTCTAATGATGTTTCCCATATGGTTCATTACATGGTAAATATGTAAGCTTTTTTCAGGTTCAAGAGCAACTTCAGAGAAGGTACTTGAGATTGGAGCTGTTGCCAGTTACCAAGTGAATTCCTAAGTGTTGGCAATTCTGATGTAATTATTGTTTTTTCGTTTTGTTTCTCAATGTAGGCACTAAGGCTACTCCAAGGAAGAAAGTTGCGGCTACCACCAACTAGGTTTGGATTATAATGTGTGGCCGGTGCTGACGTGCTGTTGGAGTTGACATTTAGCTTGCCCGAAAGCAATTGGTAGTGAGTCATCTTGCAACAGATAGGAACTTGGTGAGAAGTCATCTTCCAAGTTTCATGTTGAGCTGTTGAGTTACTTCAAGGCATATTCTTTAATAGTGTGCACATTCAAAATACTGTTTTTTTGTCAAGCATATCTACTTTAACTTTTTACTGTGAGCAATGTTAGAGTTTAGGCTACGTAACCTATGTCTCCCGAATGGCATATTTATAAGCAAGCAGTCTTGAACTGTCTACTTTTTGGACAGTTCGAGGATATGTGGTTTAGGTAAGTTTTTGAGCTATTGTACAACTCTAGAGTAGATTTCGGTAGCGTCACATTGGTGTTTTCTGGATACACACCGCCTCTTAACATGTTGTCGAGATGTATATCTGTAGAACAGTGGGGAGATGCTGCCAAGATCTAAATGTTCAGGGGCCGAGTAAGGTGAGGAAGGGCTGAGGACTGAACAAAGGGGCCATAGGGAGAACATCGCAGGTTCTCCAATTCAATGCCACAGGGGTTTGCGTGGGTAGTCTCAAGTACAAGGGGTGATATCGGTCATTCCTTGGCCAATTGGTGAGGGAGAGAGTGCCCATAAAGGTTAAGGGTTGAAGAAAGGAAGTCAGCATCGAGCAAAAGAATCAGTTGTGGCACAAGGTTAAGAGCAAATGGATTATAGAGGAGAAAGATGAATGCAACGCAAGTCGATACGTCTTGAAGAGGATGGGTGTGGCCTTGAGGCACTTTAGGGTCCTCATGCACAGTGAGTACGTGCTGAAAGGCCGTACACTATTTGAGAGGTATCTATTCATGACTCCTGATATTTGGAAGGAGTTCATGAGGATGAAGGGTACGCTTGAGGCAGAAAGTTGAGAGAGGAACACTGCTAACCAGAGGCATAACACGCACCCGCACCACCTTTGTACAGGCGACTATGAGGGGAAGAAAGCAGAGTGGGCGTGACTAGCCAAGGAGTGTGCGAACTTCAGGATGGTGATGCCTTACTCCCACATATGTGAGGAGCGAGCACGCAACTGGGTATTAGCGAAGACAAAGAATACTACCGACGGGCAGCTTGTAGTTACAAACCCCGCTACCGTGCATGTCATCTCCACTATCGTAAGACATCTAACTTAATACATTGCAGTTGACCTATCTTGTTATATTTCAGATCTAATTCATACCCGCTTATTGCAAGAGGAGGTAAGCTAGAGGAAAGAGCAGGGGACCTTTTAGAGCCAGGGGACAGAGGGTGCCCCGGCCGCAGAAGACGGGGCTGGTACAGCCGCTGGGGTCGAGCTCGAGGGTGGCTTGAGCCCCCCTGGGGAGGAGGCCCGAAGCGAAGTCGCTCTTGACGGCTTAACCAGGTATTTGACTCTCTCCACCCCATTGTGGAACTCGAGATTGAGTCTCCCTTTTTTTTTCTTTCCTCCGACGGGTGCTGTGTTGACTCTTAGAACCCTGCAGGCCATCGACTTGGTCGCTCAAGGGCTGCAAGGTCTTCAGACGCATGCCGATGCGCTGAAGGTCTTCCTTGACGTGGTGGAGGACCGGGAGACGAAGCGCTCTAGGCTCATGGCGGCCCTGGAGGTCGAGCGTAAGGAGGCTGCACGAAAGGCGGCAATCGACTCCAACGAGATCGCCGGCCTCCGCAAGGTGGTGAAGACGCTCGAGGCCTCCCACAAGTCCGAGCTTGAGCGGGCCGTTGCCTCCTAGCGCGACCACGCGTACAAGGCCATCGAGGAGGAGCGTGCAAGGTCGGCCAAGGCACTCGAGGCCAAACAAGCCAAGTCCGAGGAGTTGAAGAAGGCCGCTATGGACCAAGCAGTCACCACAGTGAGGGTCTCCCCCAAGCTCGAAGCCAAGGTCCAAGAGTTCGAGGAGAAGCTGGGTCGAGCAAGCAAGACGGCCAAAAGCGCCTTAGCCCAACTTCAGGAAGAGCGACATCGCGCCGCCGAAGCCCTCCGACTCCAGGGCGAACTTTCGACCTTGAGGGCCAAGGTCGCCGAGCTCGAGCAGGAGAAGCTCACACGTGAGGTGGCCGATCTGTAAATAGGTTTAGACTTCCTATAAACAAGACCTTTTGTAAGACAAAAAAGTTCAATGGAATGACATTGTTTTGGCAAAAATAGTTAGTGTCTTGGTCTGCTTATCATTTCGTGATCAAGAGATTTTTTCCTAATCGTGCACTTAGCCTTTCTGTTTGTAGTATATCCCGTCTAGCCCCCGTTGCGCTCAAGGTCAAGCAACGCTGGCCTTGGGCGCAAGTTAGAACCTGCAGAGACCATGACCTACAAGATCGAGAAAAACCCATAGGGAGCATAACACACGCGCACGAGGAAAGACTTAGGCTCTAGAGTGTTAGGATCGTTTATAGGTCAAGCTTCTTGAATCCTGACAACGACTTGCGCTTTGCTCGATGGACCCATTCGCGGGCTTGGTTTGAACCCTGGCGTAGGGGGAGCGTTGATGTGAAGAGATTCGGCTTACAAGTAGCTCGGCCACTGGGGGTGAATCTTAAGCCCGCAATGCCTAGGCCAATAGCAAGCGCACTTGTTCGCAGGTCGGACTCAAAGAAGCCCCGAACTCAAGCCAACGCAAAATATGGAATGAAAAAGGGGTACAGAGAGCAACATGACAATTGAATAACAACTTTATTGAAACTTGAGGTGAAAGGGTTACACATAGAATTTTTAAAGTCGGTCAATGTTCCACGAGCTAGAGATGGACGAGAGGCCACGACCTGCAAAGTGGAGGAACACCAAGAATGGTAGAAGGGCACGGCGAATATCGTTAGTGCTCGAACGGTCCTTGCGACTATGCATATCGCCGACGGCTAAAGCGGCGACCAACTTTATTGAAATGTGAGGCATAGGGTTTACACATAAAACTTCCGGTCGATCTATATTCCACGAGCTAGAGAGCTCAAATTGCCGGGCATCGCGAGATCTTACTTCTTTCGCGGTAGGTGAGGTCGCATGTCTGCCGCGAAGAGCTTGCTTGAGGAAAAGGACCGAGGATATCCACCCTGTGTCGAGAAGGGGTGTAGTGGCGAAGCGCGACTTCTGGTCGGAGATTGACGGGCCGCTTAGTGTTCTGTGATGACGCTGGTGGGACTGGCTGCCGGAGGAGCCAAGCTTGGAGAGGGAGTCCGCCGATCGTGCCGCCGAGCCTCGAGATGAATTGCCGAGGGTGGCCATGCCGCTGAGGCTTTGCACCGCTGATCGAGGCCGGGTGCCATCTTTCGATCGCCTCGATCTTCTCCCGGTTTGGTCCAACCCAGAGCCCCGATCATGTAGTCGAGCACCTTACGGACGCCGCGCCAACACGCACTTCGGGTTGAGCTTGATCTTGTGCCTGCTCAGTTGGCGGGTCTCGAGGTCGCGAACGTGGTCGCCTCGCGGGCTTTTGACGATGATGTCGCCCACGAGACCTCAAGGTTCCGCCCGATCCGAGCTCGAAAGTCTTGGTCATCGAATGACATGGCAGATAGCAATAGGTGCCAAACGGCGGATGAAGGAGGTCTTGCTTTCGCCGTCGACCGCCACCTTGATCTAGTGGTACCCCGAGTAAGCATCCAAGAAGCTCAGATCTTAGCATTCGCGTGGAGTCCACGATCCGTCGATGCGCTGAAGCGGAAATTGTCCTTCGCAAGCCGAAGTTCAACCCCGTATGGTCGATTTAATTCTCCACTTTCTCCCTTTTTTCGCGACGATGATCGGGTTGGCGCATCGATGGCTATAATGGTTGGCGCCATGAATTTGACCAAGGCAGTCACCCGAGGATGGCGCTAGACGGGAGGTCACCTCGACCACTTCAAGGTGATCAACTCGGCGAAGTTGTCGAGCCACCGAAGGTGATCGCAAGACAACCTGCCCCAAGAGGGTGGTCGAACTCCCGGGACTATCCCAAGAACCAGATGGTGATGCTCTTGACTTTCGATCGGGAATCTGCAGATCCGGCCGAGCGCCTCCCGTCATAGTAGTTAAGAGAGCTGCCGCCATCGACCATGACGCGACCGATCGTGGTGTTGCTGATGGTCGGGGTCACGACCAAGGCGGTCTTTAGGTCTCGAGCCATACCTGGGAGAGCATCCTCCGGGGAGAAGGTGATGGTGGCACCGGCCCACTTGGTGGTCGCTTGCGGGCTTCCTGAAGGGCGACTGGTAGATGGTACGCTGCGCGCCTTGACTCGCTACCCGATCGTAGGCCGACGAGCCACCAAGATGACGCCGATCCAGCCGCTTTGCCGAACTCTGTGTCGAGGTCGCCGCCTCGCCCGCCGAGATTCACCCGGCCGGCCGGTCGTCATCCTTCGGGAGCATGGGCATCTCACCCCGCCCATCGAGAAGGCGCCTAGCTTATTCTCGCCAAGCCCCGCAGGTCAGAATAGTGGCCGGCCGCCTGTGGAAAAGACAGAACTTTGTTTCGCCGAACCCCGAAGCGCCGACCTTGGCCGCTGAAAGCATCGGCCATTGCTGGGACCGCACGCGGCTCCTCCCCGCTGGGCCGGTTCTTCGCCTGTGCGGCCGGGTCGGCCTTGGCGAGGCTTAGAGTCCTCCCGAAGCTTGGCCTCGACCTCGAGGACCTCGGCTGCCATCCGCCGAGACGATCATCGCGTAGCCTCCGCCACCTTCTCGCGATCAAGGCTTGCTTGGTGGCGCCTACGGGCGCCTCGAACGGCCGGCTCGCTTGGTTTAGACCAAGCCCTTGGTCGGCGCTTCCAGCAGGGGCATCATCCGCGTTGAGTTTGTGAAGCCTCGAGATTCACGACTTAACTTGAAGTACGGCATCGTAAATGCTCCGTGTTCCCAGCGGATGAATCGCCGCACAAAGTCGTGAATCGTTTCTTCCCCGATGACACGAAGCCCGCAATGCGCCCGATCTCGGGCGCCACGACCGAAGGAGCCAAAGCGATTAAAGAATAGCAAGGAGGTAGTTTGCCATTACGAACGTTGTTAGCGGTTTAATAGATGGACAGAAGTTCTTGGTCGCCGACTCGAAAGCCATCGCGAAGAAGCCCCATGTAGTCAGAGATCGACAACTCAAGCCAGATCCCCGCCGCCGCGGACTCAAAATATGGAATGCAAAAGAGACCGCCGCCAGCCGAGAGAGCAACATGACAATTGAATAACAACTTTATTGAAACTTGAGGTCGAATCGAGTTTTCGGGCTCGCCAAAGAGCTCTGCAAGACAAGAGTTTATACGTTCGAGCCCCGTGAAGGTAACATAGAATTTTTAAAGTCGGTCAATGTTCCACGAGCTAGAGAGCTCTCTCGCCATCGGGCATCGCTAGCCGGTAAGCCCCCGCATGCGATCTATTGAAACAACTCTATAGGGGCCTCCAACCGTCGATAACTTGTTGGTGTTGATGAGCCTCGAATCCGCCCTCGTGAGCTAGGTCCCAACAAGGAGCTTCTAGGTCGCACTAACCGAGACGCATGTCCGCGAAGAGCTTGCGTGTAGTGCGCCGATCGTAGCAAGCACGCACGCATCTTACTTCTTCCGCCAGGTAAGGTCAAGGGACCGTTTGCTTGAAGTCGATCCGTCGACTGCCGACCGCGTAACCAACGGACCTCCGAGGCGGATGGCTTTGCATCAACACAAGCCGGCTAAGGGTGAGGACCCCGCTGTTCGGCCGATCGTGGGTACAAATAGACCATAAGACGGTGGGAAGTTCATCCACCCGTGTCCGGCCGCTGTCATTCGAGCTCATCCGATACTCGCTTGATGCCTTGAACGATCCGTCTGCTGCGCGTTTCATCGCTTCCATTCTTCATGGATGGGCCACCAAGCATAGCATACTTTGGTGTCGGCGTCTTCGCAAAGATTCCCGTGACCACAAACAAGCGGAAAACTTGACCGCCCGGCGAGCCGTGATGGTCGAGACAGTTCGCCGATCCATTTGGTGAAGGTATCGATGGCGATTTAACAAAAACTTTTCCCCCTGCCGTCAAGGGAAGGGCCGAGGACGCCTAGCCCTGTGTCGAGAAAGGCTGCTAGTGGAATGGTCTCGGAGGCGAGGCAGTCGATGCGACTTTCGAGCATGGAACCGGCAGTTCGAAAAGCGGACGATGTTGCGAAGGCCCCGAGCGCCATAATAATAGAACCCCATAAAAGCTTTCCACCATGGTCCCGAAGAAGAATGTGCCCCACAGAGACCGAATGAATGTTGTTTAACAGTACTTACCTCCTCCGTGGTAACACACTTCGTCAGATGCCGAAGCATTCCGATGATAAAGCTTGCCGCCCACGAAGCTTGTACGAGCTTGCCCGGGCGCTGATCCTCGCTTCCGCTTCCACGGGGGTTGGAAGCTCTCTTCGTCAGAAATTGTGGATTGGCTTGGCCCATGAGGGATACTGGCGAAGGCGCATCGAGGCCCCTTGATCGGAGATTGAGGGTGACGCCAGGTCTCCGTGATCACATCTCGAGGAACTTCGCCGCCTGACGACCGAGCTTGGAGAGGAAGTCTGCGCCGGAGTTGTTCTTTCCGCATTACATGCGTGATTTCCGTGTTTCAAACCACTTCTCCATTTTGCGCGCTTCGGCAGGTATTTGGCCATGGAGTCTTCCGAGCATCGAGTAGCCCTTGTTGAATCGGTTGATGACGAGCCGTGGAATCACCCTTGACAACCAACCGATTTAACACCCTACATTTTGCAAGCTCTGAGTCCCGCCAGAGAGCCTCGATCAAGATTATTTGTCGCTGAATCAAACGAACCACATACCTCAAATTGTCAGCTCAGGTGAGAATGAGGATCCCACCGAAAGCATTTGAAGGATCTTGAACCATCGGGCACATCACCCTGTTTTCCTCATCGACTCGAAGTTCGGGGCTAATCGCGAGGTCCGCCGACCACGGTCGGCCAAGACTGCGGACTTGATGGCCGTGGCGATCACTTAACCGGAGGTCAAAGACGGTAGCTCCATGGCCCACTTGGCGATGCGACCTCCAAATTCTAGATTCTCAAGATCTCCCCGAGCGGAAGTTGTTTCGACGACCACGGAGTGAGCCTCGAAATAATGCTAGAGCTTACGCCGGGCCATGAGGAGGGTGTATAGTAACTTCGACCGAGGGTAGCGCCTTGGCCCATGGAGAACTCTCACGACGAGTAGATCGGTGTCGCCACGATCCCGCCGCCACCAGACAAAGACTAATACCGATGGTGGCCGGAGGTAGAGCAGCAATTTTTCGCTGGTCAAGGGTCGTGAGCAAGGGTGGCTTGATAAGTATACCTTCAACTCATCGGGAAGGACCGCCGAGCCTCGCAAGGCCCACTGGCTCCTGCTTGCGCAAGGCTTTGAAGAAAGGTAATCTGCTTCTCGCCGAGCTCGAGATGAACCTACCGAGGGCAGCTATGCAACCGGTGAGGCATTGCACCGCTTTACCAACTGGGGCATCTTTCTATCGCCTCAATCTTCTCTCCGTTCGCCGACTTCGAGCCCTCGATCATGTAGCCGAAGACCTTCCGGCAAAGACCAAAACACGATTTCTCGATTGAGCTTGATCTTGTGCTTGTTCAGTTACGGGGTCTCCCCAAGTTCTTGAACGTGGTCGGCTTTATGAGCTTTTGACGATGATGTCGCCCACGAGACCTCGAGGTTGCGGCCGATCCGAGACTCAATGTCTTGGCCATTAGACGCTGAAGGTCACACCGCGCAGTAAACCAAACGACATGGTCGTAGCAAGAGGTCCCGAATGATGTGATGAACGACGCCTTGCTTTCGCCATCAACCGCCGCCTTGATCCGTGGTACCTGTAATAGGCGACAGAAGCTTAGCATTTTGGCATTCGCCGTGGAGTCGGCGATCCGTCGATGCGCGCGAAGAGGGAAATTGTCTTTCGCATGCCGAAGTTCAACCTCGTGATCCACGACATCCTCCACTTCCCGCCTTTCTTCGACGACGATGACGGATTCGCTAGCCATTCGAGTAATCGATTCACGAATGAAGTCGCCCTTCGCCAGCCTTTGTTGAGATTTTCCTGATTATGGCGACCTTCTGAGAGAAGCGCCAGAATCTCTCGCACACGGGCCGGCACTGGCCGCACTCGCAACAGGTCGACCACCTCCTGACACCCTAAGATGTCCGCTGGCTCCTGCTTAATATGTCTTTGTTGGCGCTGAGGAAGGTGACGAGCTCGAGTTCCTATTTGGAACTCACCGCAGAGACATGGACGACTTGGATGAGTCCTCCACGAGCTGCACAAAGCCTTCGCGTTCTCGGCAGGCCGGATGACCGCTCGTGGGCGACCTTCGTGGTCGCCTCAGGCCCCGCCGAGGTAGCATACACGGTGAGGGCCAAGGCTGGGTTCAGAATCGCGGCGCCGCCTTTGAGGTCGCCTCAAGACAAAGCTGATAATGCCACTAGGCCCCGGGAGCGCTATGCAACGATGACCGAGTGGTTGGCCGCCATAAACTTGACCAGAGCCGATGCCCGAGGATGGCGCTAGGGGAGATCGCCTCAACCACCTCAAGGTAATCACCAAAAGGAAGTTGTCCGAGGCGCTAAAGGTGACGGCAAAACCACTTGCCCTAGAGGTGTGGTCGAGCTTCCGAGGACGATCCCGAAGAACGGAATCGCGATGTTCTTGACCTTCGATTGGGGAATTTGCATCCGATCGAGCGCACTAGCGAGCAACAGGTTGAGGAATCGCCTCATCGACCATGACCCGCCCGACCATGGTGCTACTAATGGTCGGGTCACAACCAGTAAGGGCCTTGAGATCCTTGGACATACCTTGGGAGGCATCCTCCCACGGAAGGTTATCGAGCCCTCATTTCACTTGCGGCTGGTCCGCTGGCTTCCCTAACGGCGCCCGGTAGACCACGCGGCGCGCTTCCTTGATCTCGCTACGGATCGACATAATCGACGAGCCATCAAGATGACATCGATCCGGCGGTCGCCCTGCTAGAAATCCAGGTCGAGGTCAGCCTGGTCCTCTCCAATGTTTACCCTATCGGGCTGATCTCCCTCCTTCAGGAGCGTGGGCATCTCTCTGCGCCCATCTTAGAAGACCTCTAGCTTGCTCTGCTAGGCCCTGCAGCTTCGCAGGTCGTGGCCCGGAGTCCTGTGGAATAGGCAAAACTTGTCTTCGTCAAACCGAGGTCGCCCCTCAGGACCTTGTGGGCGGTCGCCACTCGCCGCGACCTGCACTCAACGATCCTCCCGCCAAGTCTGCGGCGGTGCTTGCCGAGGTCGTGGGCCGATTTTTTGGGGACGGAGCCCTCCCGGCCGAATCTCAAGACCTCCATGACTCGCGGTGATCGCTCACCGACTACCACCCGAGGTCGCCATCACCGCCGCTTATGCGTCCTCTTCCGCTTGACGGCCAAACCTTGGTCGGCACTTTGGCGCTGAAGGCCACCGCCGAGTTGACGCCAAGCTTACCTTGGTCGTAGTCGCGGCTCAGCCGACCGCATCATCCGCTGTCCCAGAAGCGCCCGCCATGCGAATAGCTACCGACGGTGAGCCTTGTTGTAATCTCCTGTGTCTTCGCGAGGCACCGTTATGATGCCGAACTTGAAGGCCTTGATCACGCCTGCCGGAGACACTTGGGATCAGTTCCGTGCGGATGAATCGCGCACGAAGTCGCTGAGAGGTTCGTTTTTTCCGGATCACTTGCCTGTGTCTTTTCCCTACCCGCCACTCAGAGTAGCCCGAAATTGGAACAGAGGGCGCTCAATTTGTGCCACGAGCGGAAGGTGCCGGACTTCCGTTGAATAGCCAGTAAAGGGCGGCACCGTCCAATACGGTTGGGAGATAATTGGCCATCACGTACTCGTCTCCCCCCACGGCCAAGATAGCGGTGGTGTAGATCGACAAAACTCATCGGGTTCTTCGTTCGCCGAATCGCCGACGAGGCGGCTTGAAAACAAGCCGGCCAACAAGACCCCCGCCGGGTCGCTTGAGTACGCCAGCCCATAAGCCGTAACAGAGCGCTTCTGGGGAGGTGCTCACCGCTGCTGGAGTCAGACCCACAGTCACCTCGGCGGCCCAACCTACATCCACGTCGGTCGTGGCGATGGGCCCGGGCGTCGCCCGGGAGGTACTGCAAGCTCTCGTGGACCCGACGGCGCCTTGGGGGAACATCAGGGGACAGGCCCGACATGCTGCTGCTAGAGCGAGAATCGCTATAGGCCGGCTGTCGCCGCACACCATCCGGAGTCGTATTCGGGGAGCGACGGCGAGGCGGTGTACGAGATAGGTCTTGGGATTGTCGGCGCTGGAGACCGGGCCGATGCCGGCATCTCATGAGGAGTTGCCGCCACTCTTCGTGGACCGGACCCGTATGACGCCATGGTGCCGCGACGCAAGACAGCTCGTGGTGGCCATATCAAGCTCATCTGCGAGAGCTCGACCGAAAAGGCCCAACCTCGGACGGGCGGGGTCGGTCATGACTCGAGCGATCGCACGGAGGTGCTCGCTCGATTGAGGGAGCTTGGCCTGATGACGCCCGATCTTCACGCGCCTTCCGAAGGCAAGCATTACCGCTTGATGGCGATGCATTTGTGCCGCTCGCCAGCGCCTTCAGAGTTCGCCAGGTACTCCCCTTCCTCCACGTTCGCGCCATGGCCAGCGGCCATGAAAACAAGCTGATCATGCAGCGACGGAGAGGGGGAGAACAGGGACGTGGAGCTTCCATGCTCGGGGACGGCATTCGAACCCGAGCTCGTGGAATGTGCTGCAATGTCAGATGCCATATCTCGTAGGTCTTGGATCTCTTCCAGATGAGCGAAGCTTTCGGGCCCCACGGTGGGCGCCAGCTGTCGATGATCGGGATCACCTGACCGCAAATGTGAAACGGGGTTAGTGTGAACAGGGGACCCAAGACGAGCTACGCTCAACGAAAGAAGGGATGTTGGTCGAGGTGAGGCACAAACGAGCAAGACACAGCAAATTATACTGGTTCGAGCCCCCGTGAGGGTAATAGCTCTACTCTAGTCTTCTCCTGAGGTAGAGGACTTCACTATTCTCGAGTACAGAGGGTGGATTACAGCTGGAGCTCGAGTGCTCTGTCTATGGCTATTGTCCTATTGCTTGAGTGTTGATCTCGCCCCGTTGCCATTCTGCCTCAAGGGATTTTATACCCATCCCAGCCGCTACCAGAAACGGCCAGGAGAGATTCCCGGGGTAGTGCATGGCGTGCATTGAAGACGTGCTGCAACCGTCCGGATCTGGCGCCCACGTCCGCCTTAACTCCGGGATTCTCGGTCTTAGTAACCATCGAGTAAACGCACACCTTCGAGCCAAGGTCGAGGTCGTGCGGGGATTGGCGCAGCTTTGGTCGTGGTCGAAGTCCCACACTACTTAGACTCGAGCTGGAGACTGCTGGATCGCTGCTGACCTATCGAGATTCCTCGCCCCCGATGTGCAAGCAGTATGTGTTGCACTCGGTGATCAGCATTGTATATGTGTTGTACTTGGTGGTGCTCAAACTAAGGGGCTTAACTTATTACTCTTGGTGTTTGCTGACACCTAGATGACGAGTGGAGGCGTTGTGCGTGGTGATCTTCTCATGAAGATTGTGAGAAATCCTAGCAAAATTATGAGGGTCAGAGCTCACCTTCCTGGAGGGGGAAAGAGCTACCACTAGTGGAATTGAGGCGGGTGCTCAATTCGGTGGAGCCAATCTAAAGCGGTATGGGCTTAACTCAATGTGGATTAGGTGAGACCGGCAAGTCTCCAAACACCACGGTAAAATATTGGTGTGTCTCTTGTGATTTGCATTCTATTCTTTATTTATACTCAAGCAATTTATATTCAAAGAATTGATGGTTTGATTGCTTGTATTTAGGATTGCAAATTGTTGTTAGAGACATAAATAGTTAGTGCACTTAGTGAGCCTAGTTTACTTAGGTTTTAATTGACAAAATCTTAATTTATTGCTTCCGCATCTATTATCATTTAGTTTTTGACATAAGGGTATTTAGGCGAGATTTTAATCATATAAGAAATTTTGATAGCTGCCTATTCACCCCCCTCTAGTCGGCATCCTCGATCTTATAAGTGGTATTAGAGCTTGGTCTCTTATTTATTAGGCTTTACAGAGGATGGCGACTAGTGGTTGAGTGTACTATACCGATTCACATATTTTTGATGGCTTAGATTATGCTTTGTGTAAATTATCTATGATTTCTCATTGTAAATCCATAAGCCACCAAATATGGTGGATCATAGATGTGGGCTTTTCTCTTCGGTTGAACGAATTTGCTCTAACTAAAGGAGAAGAGAAATGCCTACATCTCGACGCTCAAGCTACTAACATATTATTTAGCATTGTTAGCGTAGATATTTTCAATCTAATTTGCAATCTCAAGAGCGCCTATGAAAGGTGGATCAAGCTTCAAGAATTATTTGATTCATCCACATCAACCAATGAAGATTACATTGCTAAATGCATTTCCGTAGAAGATTCCTCCACCTCTATCTCAAGCGACGAAGAAACCACAACCACTACCTCAAGCAACGGTAAGTATCTAATGCTATCTTTATGGGACAATGAGTATCCAATGCTATCTTCTCTAACTCATTGCTTCATGGCTAAAAGTAAAATTGAGGTAAATAATGATAACGATGATGAGCCCTCTTATGATGAACTTATGGATATGTTAGAGGAGCTCAATAAATATCTTGGGAGGAGAAAGAAAAATATAAGATTTTGAAGTTTGGGCATGACTCACCTCAAAATGATTATAATGTGCTTAAGGAAAATCATGAATCCCTCCTTCTTAAGGAAATCAATAAGCCTATAGTGGACATAGGCATTACTTGTAATTTAATTAATGAAATGCCATGCTTAAATGTTAATCCTACTATTTCATCAAAAATTGATATGTCCACCTCTAGTGATGATATGCCTTGTTGCTCAAATAAAATTGTGTCAAGTTCCTCTACTTGTGAAACTAATCTTGTAGAGGAAAATATCGAGCTTAAGTCTCAAGTCATTAAATTGAAAAATGACTTGAAGAAGTGCTACAATGGAAATGCCAATCTCAACAACATTTTAAGCAAGCAACAGATCTTGTAAGACAAGAAAGGGATTGGCTACATCTCCAAGAAGAATGTGAATAGCAAAACAAGGCACAACGTAAGACACATGAAGAACATCAAGTGCCTTGGATGCCATGAGAAGGGTCACTACACCTCAGTGTGCCCAAAGCAAGAGGATGTCAAGTCAAGGACATAACAAAGAGGCAAACCGGCAATGAGCATGTAACACCCCAGCGCCAAGCGCACCGCGAATGCTACCGAAAGACCCTAAATGACGCTTACAACACTCCGAAACCCAACATGTCCCGAGTGCCCCCAACAAGACCCACGAAATAAAAGACTCGACAAGGAGTCCAATTGAACTTAGAACTCAACAAACGAGTCACTAAACTCTAGCTCTACTAAAAGATTGAAACCGACCTTGAAACTCTCTAAGCCAGCTTAAAACTAAGCCACCGAAATTTAGAAAATTTCGGCATGACCTCTCTAGAAAGTAGGACATCCACTCAGCAGACAGAAACATTTACAGTTATATAATATCATTCTAGCAGGTCTTTAGTTAACCAATCACATATCCAACAGAATTTAATAAACTCCACCATGACGAACAATACATTACAACCGCATTAATTACATCCAAACTTAACGAATCGGTTAAGTAGGTTATTGGAGACCAAAGTCATGCACGTGTTACTACTCCCCACCCAACAGGTCAGCTTCAAAGTACCTAAAACAAGAAACAGCAAGCGTGAGTCTAAGACTCAGCAAAGTGCATCTAGTATAAAAAGTAAAGAATTCGACTAAAATACAACTACTACAAGATATAAAGAAACAGTTCCTTTAATTGACATCCGTAATTAAAGGAAACAGTTGAATTCATAGAAATCCAAAATGTAAGAACATAGTTACTTCATCATGTAACATAGCCAGTACTTAATTGAAATCATCCGGTAACATAAACAGTAACTAACTCCACTTACCACAACCAACTCGAAAACGCAACAAAACCTTACCCATGCCTCAGTAATCATTTCTGGATGAGCCCATGACTTAATCCTCAACCTGTTCTTTCTATTCTCATCAATCGACATTTATTAATTGCAACACACAATGCAATGAAATGCTTTTATGCTTTCATGCTCAAAATGCAACCTTTTAGCCTATACCGGTATAGCTGAGTGCACGCCGTCGGTGTGCACCCTCTCAATCCCAACCATCCCGTGGCAGGGCCTACTCTTACTGACTCGTTCCCATCCTTAGATGGGACTATGAGATAGGACTTTTGTACTCACTACGGGTGAGTACAGAGGCCCACATCAACATGGGCAAACCAAGATAGGGCAAGGCATGATTGTCACATTCACAACTTATCAGAAATTACAGAAGCAAGGTTAAATAAGAGTAATAATAACACACTACTCAATATGAGACTTTATACATTTCAAGATTAACTATAGCATTAACAACTCTAGGTCCTTCACCATTTTAAGCATAATCAATAAGCAAATAATCAACAATACGCATACACTTTCTTGCTTTCTTCTACTTGTTGCAATCAGAGAAACAATTTGCCATGGACAAGAGCATTCCCCATAAGCTGAAACAAAGTAATCCAACTGACACAACGAAATTATGCTCTCCAATATGTAGGATTATCACAATGGGTATCGAGCAAATATCATTCATATATCTAGGATCCAGGATCCACTCAACTAATTGCATTACAAAACAAGAACCCTAGCTAAGCATTTCATCAAACACTTGGCATGCATACTAGAAACCAGACATCTCAATGAAATCTAGGCTTGAATCCTCACCACAGGAAGGGGCAAGAGGGGGCACTTCGGCCGGAGGGGAGGGAAGGTCGCCGGAGGGAGGCCAAGGTGGCGCTGGAACTGGCCGGAGGGGAGGCACCGCCGGCCTGCAATCGCCACTGCCCTACTTGCTGCTGCCGGCCACTGGCTGCTTTCGCCGCCACTGGCATTCACCACTATTCTGCTGCTGGGCTGGCCAAGTAGGGAGAGGAGAGGGGCGCCAACCAGGGAAGTTCGCCAGCTGGGGGAGGAGGCGCAGGGCGGCGCCGGCCGGGAGGAAGACTGGAGGGAGTCGGCAGGGCTGGAGGCGCAAGGGAGTCGGCAGGGCTGGAGGTGCAGGGAAGTAGAAGCCTGGGCTGTGCGATCAGGAGGATTTGGTGAAAAAAAGAACAGCCAGCCAAAAGATCTCAGCCACAACTAAGGAAAAAGGTGAGGTTAGGTGGGAAGAGGTAGGTGGGGAGGGGAAAAAGAAATGAAGACCCTCCAAAGAATCCAAAAATCCAACTTTAAACTCTTAGAGTGAACCAAATAATTTAATTTCTTGGCCCGAAATGACAATTGTCAGGATAGACAACATGCCACAAAACTATACGGCTCGGAGAAAACACCCATTCCGATAAGTTTTTACAAAAAAACCCAAAACCTTTAATAGAATTAATAACTGCGCGACGGCTGAACCTTGAATCAAGAAGGTGGAAAACATTCTGGCCGAAAACCCTGGCAAAAAAATTTGCGGTATTACAGAGCAAGTCAAGAAGATCAAGATTGGTCCAAATAGCCAAACTTACTTCAATTACCGAGAAAAGGGACATAATGGTAAAAATTGTCCTAAGGGCAAATCTCCTAAGCCAAATCTTTAAAATGATTATTATTTGCTTAGAAAGATAAAAATGGTAATGTGTTTACCAAATTTGTTAATTCTTCTAAGTCTGTACAAAATAATGATATTCATTTATTTAGGAGAAATAAATCTAGAAATGTGTATGCTAAAGTTGTTAGAACTCCTACGCCCATTCAAAGCAATGCAAATAAATTGATTAGAAGAAATAACAATAGCAAACCATTTGCTAGATATGCTAGATCCTCTAAGCTCATTTATTATATTGATCATCATGTGCTAAAAAAGGATAAAACTAGAAATGGATTTGCTAAAATTACTAAGACTCCTAAGCTTTCTCATTTCAATGCCAATAATTCACTTAGGAGTAATAGCAATTGTAAATCTTTTGCTAATCATTTTATTTCACCCAATATCATTAATGTTAGGGCCATTTGGGTTTCTAAATCTCCAACAAAAAGTGGGAACAAACAAGTGCCTAAAAGATTATTAGGTGCTTAGAGAGGCATTAGATGTTTGGCTTCTTCAGGAAGAAGAAGACTTCATCATTTGTAAAAAGGAGCCAAGCATGAAGATGATCACTCCAATCTTGAACCAATGCCATCTCGGTAAAAAGTATTTAAATTGATAATTTTAGCTTATAGCTTTGTGTAGGTTATATTGCATTTTCATGAAAATTGATTTAAATTGCTTGTTCATGTTCTTGCTTATGCTTCTCAATTATTCTTTATTGCTATCTTGAGCAAGTTTTGGGAGTGTCACGGTAAGGGGAAGTGCTAAATCATAACCATGTACATCATATCCCTATGTGTAATACTCCATTTATTTTTTTTTGAGTCGCTTTGGGCCTGGAAGGGGAGAGCCTGGCCCATGGGGGCGGGATTAATCACTAAAAACCCTAGCTATATTTTTTCCCCTGCACATCCCCACTCCCAGCCGCTCCTCCTCCGTTGTTTCTCGGCGGCAACCTCATCCAACCGGACCTCCCCTCCTCTCTCCCACCGACGACCACCATCCAGCTCTGCGCCCTCCCTTGGCTGGGCCGGCCGACGACCTGGCCGGCCATGAGCCCCTATCCTCCCTATGCCTCACTCTTCCCCTCAGTGCTCATCCTTCTCTCTCCTGGCATTCCTCAGCGATGCCGTCTGCCTTGCTGCTCTCCCCTGGCATCTCCCAAACCTTTCCCCTGGTCAGGTTTCTTTCCTGGCGCGGGCACGCTCTCCCAGTGTTCGGTGCTGCCGCCTCCTCCAGAAGAACTGCAGATGAAGAAGAATAAAGCGCCTCCTTCCTCTCATTGGGCGGGGCCGAGCCTCACCTCTGCTGCAAGCCGGCGAGCCCCAGCCCTCTCAAGGCCGGCTTGTCCCTCCTCCTCCAAGACCTCCTCCTCCTTCCTCTCCCTTCGTGTGGTAAGTGGAGGTGAGGTTCTAGTAGGATCTTGAGCATAAGCTTTAATGAAATTTTGAATTTATGTGCATGGTGAATGAATGTTGCTTAGGGATCTTTATTTTGTATGCTTGATTATCAGAACTGGAGATTTGTGAGTATGAAATTGTTATGTGTTCAAATATGTATTAGCGCAGTCGCTTATATGTTCATTTGTACCTTGTTTTGTTGGCAATAATTCTATGTAGTTTGGTGCCTGAGATGATACTTAGTTTATTTGGTTCAAGCCGATGGCTGCATGCTTTAGATTTTGTGCTTTCATGATTCAAATATTTTAATTCTGCTCAAAGTAACTAGGATTGTATGCATTTAAATGATGAGCCAAGGCTATGCATGTATTCTTGTGTTCTCGCTTATTATTTGATTAGGGTTGCAAGATCCAGATGATTGCTCTTGATGTCTTGACATTAGGTTAAGGATATGCATGTCGTTATGTTTGAAGTTTAGACTCGTGGAGCCGTGGTATGTATTCAATGTTTGTTTAATAAAGGATAGAAATATTCAAGATTTCTTCCCCGCCCTGATTACTCTGTCGATTGAGTATCATTCCATAATTATCAAGGTGTCGCTATACTCTGATCCTCAATACCTTTTTGATTCACTCAACTCAATCTATATATAAATGGGTTCTGCCATACTGGTTATGGTGACTCAAATAGAAAGCATGCAATAAGAAAAGGTAACTACTGAAATTCATATGGGAAACACAAGAGCAAGCAATCAGAATCTTTTGATAGAACTAAATCCTCTATTCTTAGCAAGATTATCCAGGTGTTTGATGATGTGGATTAAATGAACATGCATGCTTGGAATGCCAAATGCTACTGGATTCTTTAGTTGATGGAATGCTAGATTATTTAGTTATGTAAAGTTTTTACTTATTCATTGACTTAGTTCACATGCAAGATTGTTGTGTGTTGGCAGCATGAGGTTTCTATATTTCTATCTTACTGCTATAGACTTAGACTAGTATCGTTGGCAGCTTATGAATGTGAGAATTCGCTATGTTTATGTATGTGGTTATGGCTATATTAGTGTTGGCAATGAATGAAGGGTTGCATTTCATTCATGTAAATTGCATTGTACATTCATTAAAGGAAGAGGCGACTCATTCTGATGCGGGCCTCTGTGTTCACACGTAGTGAACACGAAAGTCCTACCTCGTAATCCCATTCATCGAGGTGAATGGGAGCGAGACAAGAAGAGTAGGCACCTTCCACGGATGGAAGGGACGGAGGGTGCACACCGACGGTGGGCACTCAGCAAAGACGCAGACGCATGCATCAAAGAGAGCATCCATGTCGCATTGCATTCTAACGATGGTTTTGAGTTAAATGGAACAGGTGAGCATGCATGCTGCATTATGTGATTATAGAAGTATGGTGGATTATTCAAATTCTATATTTTCATGTCTGGTTGTAAGATATGATTTATGTTTTCAGGTTATACCTTATGCTTCATTATCGTGGAGTTGCGAACTCCATCAAAGACGAGCATGGGCACTGTCTTCCGTCACCATCCGCGCAGGGACAATCGCTTTGACCGAGACCCAATCGAGGACGACGACGCTACAATCACCCACTTGGTGAGATACGCCATCGCCCAGGAGGAGACCTTGGACGAGACAGTCCAGGAGCTGCAGAGGGCTCGTGACGAGATCGCGGAGGTCAGGGCCCAACTGCGGGAGGCTACTGAGGGCCTGAGTATCTACATCAGGAGGGTGCATGAGTTGGAGGAGATCCTGGAGGGACCTGAGCCAGAGCCGGGGCTGGAGCTGCATGACCCCGACCCTGAGGAGGCCGAGCCTGAGCAGGAGGCACCAGTTCAGGAGGCACCAGTGCAGGTGGTGCCAGAGCCACCAGCACCCGAGCAGGCAGCCCTGGAGCCAGCAGAGTTGGTGGGCTTTTGTACCGCCAAAGAAGGGGGCACTGGATCGGCTTGCCCCTATGCCGCCAAGACCCACCACAAGACCACCGAGGACCGCAGCCTGGATGGCTCGATGACTAGAGAGTTTTAGTTTTTACCAAAGTCGACTCATATGTTGAGTCAAGTATCGAGTCGAGTTTATCGAGTCAGTTTAATTGAGTCGGTCCTTAGAACGGTTGGTTGAAATTGAACTCTATGAGTGTTATGGTTTATTGTGATGAACAATCTCTATGTTTGCTTAATGTGTATGTGCCGCAATGCCTGTAGGCACTTGTGAGCGGCCATATCCCTATGATATTAAATAAAATTGTGTGCTTTTGTTTGAGTCAAATCTTCTCCCCGCATAATATTCTTGTGTACTTGTCTACTCCGTTCCCTCTTTTCTTAAATCCTTTTGTTCTTCAGATGGTGAACACACGTGGAAGCAGTGGAGCCGGAGGAAGCAATGCACAGCAGAGAGGCAACAACAATGAAGCACCTAATCCTCAACCACCACCAGTTGACATGAACAACTTAGGGGCTTTCTTGACCGCTACATCCAAATTTTATGCAGACGATGATGCAACAGATGCAAGAAGCAGAATCAAAGCCGCAGCCCAACAACAACAACCCAATTATGCATCATGGACATCACCAAGATTGTCGACTTTATGAGGACCGCACTTCAACCTTTCTAGGAACGCCAACCCCATTGAAGCGGATGATTGGCTTAGGACGATTGAGAGAAAGCTGCACATATCTCAGTGTGTAAGCAACGAGAGAGTCTTGTATGCCTCTCATCAGCTGGAAGGCACTGCTGCAGAGTGGTGGGAGAATTATTGTGCTTCCCACGAGCATCTTCAAGATTACCTGGGATGAGTTTACTATAGCCTTCCGCCAGTACCATGTGCCGGAAGGGATGATGGAGCTTAAGAAGGAGGAATTCAGGTCCTTAAAACAAGGAGGCCAGTCAGTGGCCGACTACCTGAATAAATTCACATAGCTTGCACGCTATGCTACTGAGGACGTAGCCACGAACAAGGCTAGACAGTCCCGATTCATGAAGGGACTCAATTCTGGACTTCAGGTGGGACTGATCACCCACACATTCCCAGATTTCCAGGAGTTGGTTAACAAGGCGCTCATTTTGGAAGATAAGCGCAAAGAGCTAGATGACAATCGCAAGCGTCGTTTGGCACAACAAGGAGGACGCCAGGGACAACAGAGACCGAGGGTGGTACCTCAACAGTTTTGTGTTCCAAATGGAAGCAAGGCGTGAACACCACTACTCGCACAAACACCCACCGTCGAATCTACAAACACTGCAAGAGTCATCACCAAGCTGCAGAAACCCATCAATGGCGTGAAGACGCCGCTATAATCAGAATGAGATGGGGCATTTCGCCAATACCGCCCCAAGAAGGAGGAGTTACCTCGCCCGCTTTTAACTTGGGTAATATGCCCGCAAGAACACCACCCAAGGAGGAAGTCGAGCACCTGCTCAAGCTGGAGCCACGCCACAATCAGCTGTGCAAGGAAGAGTCAATCACATCGTGGTGGATGAAGTTCAGAACGCCACGGATGTTGTACTGGGTAAGTTTCTAGTCAACTCAGTACCAGCTACTATTCTGTTTGATTCGGGAGCTTCACATTCGTTCATTTCCCAAGTTTTTGTTGTGAAAAATGAATTGAATGTGGTTAAACTTAAAAATATGCTTATTGTTCGCACTCGATCAACTCGCGGACCGAATATGCAATCCGACCCTCTGTGTATAATGTGCACTAGTCCAGATCACGCTTAGTGCACACAGCTCAACATTAGTGAATATCACAATCATACACAACGAAATAAGATAAAAGACATAATATACTAAATATTACCAGCTTGTATGACCTTATGGTCAACTTTCTTAGCAATGCCTCACAAGGTCAACAACAAATTGAACCTGCAATGAATGAAGACGAGGTAACCCTCAAGATACCACAGTAACCGACAAGGCTCGCACCCTAAACATTCGCTCTCCATGGTACTCCTTCTTCAAAGACTCGATGATGTTTGTAGGCAAGGGTGAGTACACCAACACGACTCAACAAGTTGTGCATGTAATGCAATCCTATCATAACTATATGCGTGCTTATTCCAAAGGAAAGGCTAACAATGGTTATTTGCAACTACAAAGATTTATAAACAAGTACAAGATATAGATTGAAATGACAAGAAACAAATAACAAGAATAGATAGATTCAAGATTTCTCAAGTAAACCAAGTTTCCATCCTAAGTCAAGATTCAATCTCCCATGGCAACCTGCCATCCAACCCAAGTTTTGTTTTGCAAAAGTCTAAACCCTTGACTGTAATCCCCGAGCATTGCTCAATACCGTGAGCACGGCTATTTGAATAGATTGTACACTCGCAGAGGTTATGCACTTTACCCACACGACATGATAATCTCTTTGATGCCAAGCTATTAGCACACTTCCTTTGGTATGCCTACAGAGAATCATGACAAAGCCTTTACAATGCTCGTCTTAACTCAAGATTACCCGCTAAGCTTTCAACATCAAGGGACATCCTCGTCCCAAATAGGCCCCCTCTTGTGCCATCCGGGTTCATTAAAAGGTGAACCACTCCACCACTAGTAGTACCAAAACTAAGACATTACAAATTAATCACCTAGGTTGCCCCATAACAACATGTGGTTGCATGATTGACTCAGTCAAAGGCTTGCAAGGTTAAGTCCTTAGTTGACCAAGGCAAGACTAACCAGAGATAATCTCAAATATCCAAAAACAATAAAAACAAAATACGACCGCCAGCTTGCCACTCTTGGCCCACTAAACCAAATGCGACCGCCCAATTGCCGCCTTGGCCCACCGTAAACAATCTTAAAACCAAATGCGATCACTAATTGCCACTCTTGGCCCACCGTAAACAATCTTGCCACTTGCCCCAGCCTAAATCATTTTTCCCACCCCATTGATTACCAAACACCACGCGTTTTTCATAAATCAACATCGCTATGTGACTCACCGCCACAACAACTCAATCTCTTTGTGCGACCACACATGGCCCACAAATTATTATCATAGTTCCATATTCCATTAGTCAAGATTAATAAACAATATTCCATGAGCATGTGATGACGTGGCATGGCTAAGCATCTCTAATTCGGTCTAACCACCCATGTTGATTTTCTATTTAACCAACTATAATTAACCAACCTAGGGTGACAAGTGGATCATGGCATACAACTAGCAAGGTAGGGTATAATTCAAAGGGTACGATAGCTAGTCCCAAATTTAGGTTGAAATAATTTTTACACATAAAATAACATGTGATAAGGTAAATCAAAATAGCATGCAATCTAATTCATGGGTGCAACATGATCAAAGCACAACTTGCCTTGCTTAAGCTCCTGGTATTGCTCCGAAGATTGCTCTTGAGTTGTTAATTCTCTCTCCGAAACCCTCGCACAATTGAACGTCTACGCGAATCGAGAGAAATAGCAAATAAACACCAAGAACAAGTAGCAAATGAACTCGAAAATTCAAATAAAATCCACCATTGGAAAGATCTCAATTTTACAAATCTTTCGGAATTCGACTCACCCAAATTGGAGTTCATATGCAAAGGTTATAACATTTAGAGGTTTTGAAAATAAACTAAACTCTGGAATTAGAAATTCTAAATCTTTTCAATTATTTTTATAAAGAAAATCTGAATTTTCCGCCACGCTTGTAATGGACAAAACGTGGCGTAAATCTAGACTGATGAACTCAATCTAACGGCTATAGTAAATCTACTACGTGACCTAATATCAATCGTCCGACTTAAATCTAACGATTGATATTTAATCGAGACGCCATCGATTCCGGTGACGTGGGACGAATTCGCGCGACTTGATTAAGACCCGACGGTTGGTGAAGTTCCCGATCGGCGATGACGACGCGACGGCAGCTTGAATTCACCAGGACGAAGACGACGGCTCGGCGACAACTCGGCAATACAAGGCCGAAATCTCCGGCGGCACCTACAATCCTCCGCGAATCCCACAACGCCGGGCGTGACTCCACGATTTGCTCACGAATTTCTCTCTCAGACAACGGCGCGATTTCGCTCGTTCGTTAGCGCGACTTCCTCGATCGCTCCTCGATTTCGCCGCTTCGTTTTGGCATCACCAAGACGGCTTAATAGGACCGAGGCGTCCTTCTCCGCCCGATCGAGACTTGGTTTAACGATCTCAGCTGCCACAAGATGAATTTGAAGCGCCACGCGGCGGCGCTCCCGCCCGAGACGGACTTCGAGTCCTCGCTTAATTCGGCGTTATACTGGCGAGTCCAATCACAAGCACGGTCAAGACTCCCGCCCGATGGACTCCCGAGCCATCGAGACTTGGCGCCAGCAGCAAGAGTTGACTCCTGCTCAGACCGCTTGAATCGCCACATGCCCGACGAGATCGAGTCCTCGGCGAACTTGGTGCCGGGCGCTTGAGTTCAGATCGCCAACGCTCGAGAAAACGGAAGGGCCTCCACGAGTCTAGATCCACAATGGATGCATACAAGGAACCACAATCCGAACCTGCATTTAAAATCAATCGCCATCACCTACTCCTAATTCCGCTCAATCCTGAGAGAAAAGAAATCCCCAAAAATACTTCGACCTTCTATCCTCAAGTAAAATATTTTTGGGCAAACTTTAGTTTAAATCTATCTATTTATAATTAGTTTTTGACAGAGACAATATACTTTTAAGATAATCCCAATAAATCTCGTGAAATTCCAATAAATCCAAAATTCACAAAATTATAAATTGCATTAAAATAATAATAATTAATTAAGACTCAAAAATTGAGATGTTACAAACTCCGAGCTAAGATAGGATGTTCGGGGTAAAATTAATAATAAATGGAATAGAGTTCTAGCTTAACCTAATTATATTGGATACCTGCACTATAGATGTGATTTTGGGAATGGATTGGTTATCCAAGCACAAGGCAAGTTGTTAGATTGTGGGCTAAGAGTAGTAACATTGAGAGCCCAAATGGCAAGAAGGTGGAGATTCAAGCAGCCATCGCTCAGATAGTCAATTATCGATTAACAAAGGTGAAAGTCTGTTGATATGAAAGATGTTCCAAAGAGTTAGCTTAATATCCGGATGTGTTTCCGAGGATTTACCGAATGCCACCACAGTAGATATAGAATTGAATTGAGTTAGTACTGGACAGCTCCAATAGCCAAGAGACTTATAGGATGTCTACCAAGGAATTGGTAGAAATGAAGAAGCAAATCGAGGAATTATTGGAGAAGGATTTATAAGATCTAGCTCATCACCGTGGGGAGCACCTGTTGTTTGTAAAAAGAAAGAAGGAAGCTTTAGAATGTGTATAGATTATCGTGCACTTAATGATGTGATGATAAAGAACAAATATCCTTTGCCCGTGATAGATGATCTTTTGATCGCTTAAGAGGAGCAGAGTCTTCTAAGATAGATCTTCGATCCGATATCATCGCTAAAGATTCTGACCGAGGATATACCAAAGACAGCTTTTTCATCTAGATATGGGCATTATGAATTCACAGTCATGTCCTTCGGACTGACTAATGCTCCTGCATATTTCATGAATATGATGAACAAAGTATTCATGGAATATTTGGATAAGTCGGAGGAAGAGCATGCTGGACATCTAAGGATGGTCTTGGAAAAGCTAAGGGAAAACCAGTTATATGCGAAATTCAGTAAATGTGACTTTTGGAAAAAGAAGGTTAAGTTCTTGGGTCATGTAATGATCGCTGTTTCACAGATTCCGGCCGACAGTCCGAGTCTACAGACCGGTTTTGTTCGAAGGAGGGCGCTTTGGTCGGGCTAAACCTAGCGAGGGAAACCCTAGAACTTCCCCGCAACGAGCTTCGCGACTAAGAACGGGAACGACACGTAGATTTTTACCTGTGTTCAGCCCCTTTGCCTTGGGTAATAGCCTTACTTCTCGCTAGATTGTTTCGAGAGTGTTTGGAAACCCAACACAATACAAAGCTTGGGAATTACAAGTTCCTCCTTAGGCTCTATCATGACATTTTGCTTGTTCTCCTCAACCTTCGAACCCTTTTCCCCATGCACCCGAGGGCCCTTATATAGGCCAAAGCCACTGTGGGTGTACCAAGGAGGGTCATCATGCTTATCTTCATACATTTATTACCCCTTCCCGTGCTGTCCTGCTCCTCCAAATTTCATTAAATGCCGACGCATGGCTTCGCCTCGTCCGCCGATGTGACCCTTCTTGACGGGTTGGTGAGAGGCGCCGAGGAATGGGCTTGTAGCGTAAATCCTTGCGTTGATAGGTTCGACACCGCCGCCCCTGCTGCCTCAATCAGACGACAGAGAAGGAGCTTCAAGATGAAGCCACTCGCACCACCTTTTGCCTTGCGGCGGGCGAAAGCGGCGGCGTACCACCGCCGCCGGGCGCCACGTGATCGCTTCACGGGCGAAAGTGGCGTCTTCGCCACCGCCGGGCGCCACGTGGTTCGCCGCCGAAGCGAAAGGGCGCGTTTCGCCACCGCTTCGCCGGGCGCCACGGGATCGCTCGCCGAAGCGAAGCAGGCGTGTTTCGCCACCGCTCGCCGGGCGCCACGCGATCGCCGCCGGGCGAAGTGGCGCGCCGCCACCGCTGCCGGGCGCCACGCGATCGCCGCCGCGGCGGTGGCGCAGTTCGCCACCGCCGCCGGGCGCCACGTGGACCGCCGCCGGGCGAAGTGCGCGTTGCTCACTGCCGGGCGCCACGTGGACGGCCGCCGCGAAAGTGGCGTGTTTCGCCACCGCCGCCGGGCGCCACGTGGATCGCCGCCGCGAGCAGGCGTGTTTCGCCACCGCCACCGGCGCCACGTGGTTCGGTATATTGACCGCCATGTTGATCGCTAGTAAGTGAGAGGGTACTTAGCGCAGAGTACCGACAACCGCCAAGGAGTAGTGATGACCTAAGAAAGTAGAGGCAGATACATTGGGAACAACCAAAGCCGCTACCCAAAATCAAGTTTTTTGGTATGGCGGGGTATTACCGCCGGTTCATTGAAGGATTTTCCTCAATTGCGAGACCTCTCACGCAATTGCTAATGAAAGAGAAAAAGTTCGCGTGGTCGCCCGAGTGCAAAAAGAGTTTCCAAGAGCTGAAGAAGCGTTTAACTTCGGCACCTGTCTTGGTGTTGCCGAATACTAAGAATAACTTTGATATATGCTGTGATGCTTCGCGTCAGGGACTTGGATGTGTGTTGATGCAGAACGGCAAAGTAGTGGTTTACGCGTCAAGGCAGCTAAGGCCACATGAGCAAATTACCCAACTCATGACTTGGAGTTAGCTGCTGTAGTGCACGCTCTTAAAATATGGCGTCACTATCTCATCGAAACCGATGTGAAATATATACTGACCATAAAAGTTTAAAGTATATATTCACTCAATCAGACCTTAACATGAGGCATAGAAGATGGTTAGAGTTAATCAAGGATTATAACATCGGAATTCACTACCATCTAGGGAAAGCAAATGTGGTGGCAGATGCTTTGAGTCGGAAAAGCTATAGCTTGAATTTGATGATCGCAGAGGATCAGCCCGACTTATGTAAAGAGCTTCAGAAGTTAAGATTGGAAGTCGTACCGGAAGGATTCCTAGCTACCTTGGAGGTTAAGCCGACCTTAGAAGAGCAGATCAGGGAAGGTCAACAGGATGATGAGAAGATTAATAGAATCAAATCCAAGATGGATGAAGACTTAGCCAAGGACTTTAGAATAGATGAGCAAGGTACCTTGTGGATGAAGAATAGAATCTGCGTACCCCATAAACTCGAATTGAAGCAGTTGATACTAGAAGAAGCACATGATTCCAAGTACTCGATTCATCCAGGAAGTGCTAAGATGTATCCGGATTTAAAAGAAAGATTTTGGTGGCCAAACAAGAAGAAAGAAGTAGCTGAGCATGAAGCATTGTGTGATGTGTGTCAAAGAGTCAAAGCAATGCATCAGAGACCAGCTGGACTGCTACAACCACTAAAGATACTAGAATGGAAATGGGAGGAAATCGGGATGGATTTCATCACCGGTTTGCCAAGGACTCAAGGTGGATATGATTCCATATGGGTCATAGTGGATCGTCTAACGAAGGTTGCACATTTCATACCTGTAAAAACAACTTATTCTGGAGATAAGTTAGCGGAGCTGTACATGGCAAGAATTGTGTGTTTCCACAGTGTGCCTAAGAATAGAGTATCGGATAGAGATACTTAATTTACCTCAAATTTTTGGGATAAGTTGCATACAGCAATGGGCACCCGTCTGAATTTCAGTACAGCATACCATCCACAGACAGATGGTTAGACCGAAAGGGTTAACCAGATACTTGAAGATATGCTAAGAGCTTTTGCTTTGTCATATACCACATCGTGGGACAAATGCTTGCCATATGCCGAAGTTCACATAACAATAGCTATCGTGCCGCTTTGAAAATGCGCCTTTTGAAGCTTTTTGTATGGTCGATCGCGGTTTAACACCTTTGAATTGGAACGAGACGGGAGAACGTCATGTTTTTGGACCAGACATACTCTCAGATGCAGAGGAGAAGATTGCTTTGATTAGAGAAAGGTTGAAGATAGCACAATCAAGGCAAAAGAGTTACGCTGACAACCGATGCCGTGATTTGAGCTTTGAGCCAGAAGATTATGTGTATCTCAAGGTCACGCCACTCAAAGGAGTTAAAAGGTTTCACGCTAAAGGAAACTTGCCCCAAGATACGTGGGTCCATTCAAGATTTTGAGCCGCAAAGGTGAAGTTACCAACCAGCTAGAACTGCCGCAGTCTTTAGCAGGGGTACATGACGTATTCCATGTATCTCAATTGAAGAAGTGCCTTCGAGTACCAGAGGAACAAGCACCTATCGAAGCTATTGAACTGCAAGAGGATTTAACTTACAAGTAACATCCGGTGAAGATTTTGGACACCATGGATCGTGAAACCAGAAACAAGTCAACTCGCTTTTGCAGAGTCCAGTAGAGCAACCACTCAGAAAGCGAAGCAACTTGGGAGCGTGAGGAAGATTTGAAGAAGGAGTTTCCCAACCTCTTCTCTAGCCAGCCCTAAATCTCGGGGTTGAGATTCTGTTAAGGGGGGAGGTTTGTAACATCCCAAAATTTGGATATTTTGAATTTTATAATTTATTTTGAATTTCTGAGAATTTCTGGAATTTATTTGGATTTAATTTGAATTTCTAGAAATTAATATTTCTTTGGAAATTAATTTAATAAAAAAGTTTCAACCAAATATAAATGAAAATATTTTATTTGAGTTTAAAATGTTGTAAAGTATTTTCTAGAATTTTTCCAGAATTTTTCTGATATTTTAGATGCCTCAAATAATTAAAATGAATTTCTGGAATTATTTTAATTGGAAAAGCTTAATAAAACGCGATGAACAGTAACAGGCCGAGCCCATTATTGTGCGCGCCGCACGACCCGCTCGGCCGGAAACCCTAAAGCCACCGATCGCCAACCGTTGGATCTTCATCCTATGGCTGTGATTCGCCTGCTGCTTGCCGCTTTGCGTTGTTGATCGCCGCCGCTGTACGCTGCGAGATGAGGCCACGCCGCTTCGCTTCTTATCGAAGCGCCGCCGACGTGCGTTACCGCCGTGGATTCCGCACGCCATAGCCGCTGCCGTGATCACTTCTTCGCTTCATTAACTGGCGTACGGTATAAAGCACCTCCTTCCGCACGTCTTGAGACCTTTCACGCCTTCCAAGATTCGCTGTAGACACCGCACGACCTCGCCGTAGTACCGAGACCATTCTGCCATTGTTTTGCACCGAAATTTCCGAAATTCAAATTCGGTTTGTTTTGCACCGAAATTTCGCCGAAATTACCCGAAATTTCGGTCAAAATGCACTGACTGAAAATAAGTTCAAACGATGTTGAAAAATTTTGAAATTTTTTTGTAGATTCTTGACACATTATAGATGTTCTCATAAAATTTTCAGGTGATTATCAGTTCTGCGGCTTTTTAAAAAATTCAAACATTGGTACTGTCCCGATGAAACGTTGATCGGCAAGTTTGAACTGGATGAAAAATAGTACAAACGATGTGATAAAATTTATAATTTTTTTTTGGATATTCCTGACATATTTATGATATTTCTGTAAAAATTTCAAATGATTATCAAATGTGAGGAATTTTTAAAAATTCAAACATTGGAACTGTCTTGGTAAAGCGCTGAGTGGCAAGTTTCATCTGAATGAAAATTAGAACAAATGAGGTTATAAAATTTTGAAAATTTTTCTGGATGGTCCTCACACATCCATAATATTCTCATAAAATTTTCATATGATGATCAAGTGTCATGAAGTTTTGAAAATTATAACAGTGCTACTATCCTGTTAAAAGGCCGATGATCAATAATAGATTTACTTTAGCAATAACAAAGGTTTAAATTTTTTAAAAATTTTAAATAAGGGTGAAAAGGAAATTCTTAATATCTCATAAAAATTTTGAATCATGATCACACTTCAGTGAATTTGTAAAATTTGTAGAAGGTACAGTGCCATTTATGTTCTTTCTCTGTTTGATTTTTGAAATATAATACAACAAATTAAGTTTAGTGCTTACTGCATTGATAGATTTTATTGAGCAAACAAAGAAAGTTGAAGTTTTTTGAAAATTTTATAGAATGGTACTGAGGAAATTCTTAATCTTTCATAAAAATTTTAGATGATGATCACACTCAAGAAAATTTAGAAAAATCTAACAAGTTTACTGTCCCAATTATGTCCATTCTGTTTTTGATTTTTTAAAGATAACAAATGATGTTAAATTATTTTGAAATTTTTTTTGTATGATGCTAAACTACTAGGAATGGTACCATAAAATTTTCAGACAATTATCAAGCTTGTAAAATTTTTTAAAAATCTGACAGCGTTTCTGCCCAAATTTTAAAAAATCTCAAAAAATAGTTTTTCAACAAAATTTCATGTAAGATCACTTTATTAGGGGTTATTGGACCTAATCCGGTGCTAAAACTTCAAAAGCTGGATTGCCGAAAATTTCGAAAATACTGTAGCAGTTACTGTAGCAAAATCAAAATTTTTTAGCATTTTTAATTCGGCCGGTATATCAAAATTCGGAGGGCCCGAAAAGCGAAAATTCGCCGAAATTCGGCAGTTTTTTTATCCATGCCTCCAATGTCGTCATCCATCTGATGGTTTTTTGTCTTCCGTCAGAAGAAAACTAGTACCTCCAATGTCATCATTATTGGTCCTATGAGACGCAGGGTGGCTACAATAAGCGTCTCTCTAAAGGAGAATTCTTTTTTTTTTTTTCCATAGATTAGCGCTAGACTACATATGTAGAACTAGAATTAGTGAAGATTTCTCATTGCAGTCCTGGGACCTGCGAGGGAGATGGTTAGTTCCCATTTTGCATGTACGGTTGGAGAACCGTTTGCATAGAGACATACATACGAGCTGGAAAAATGTCGAGAACATTGTCCTCATGTTTTTTTTTTTGGAGAGGAAATTGCCCTCTCGTTTCTTCTGATTCCAGCATTAAATCATGCCAAATACAACATCAGACGACATTGTACTCCTGTGCAGAAAAAAGAAAGGAATCAAAGTTACCACCAAACGAGTCCATTTGATTTTTCGACTGTCACTTTTACATGGCATATCGGGAGCAAATCCAATGGAAGCATTGGCACTGCATCTTTACGTTAATATTTATAACAATCATTTGACATGCAGATTGCGCTATCATTCTTTTCAATTAAACACATGATTTAACCGTATAGTTCAGAAAAAAACTTTAAGCAGAAAACAATTTTGGAAGGATATAATTAAAACGCCTGAATCAACTATTCCATATATCACAGTGCTCCCAATTTTTAAGTAGAGCATTCCAATGGTGATGCCTACAACTATCTCTTGTTCATAAGGCTCAGTTTTCACAAAGGTTAACATGGTTTCAGAATTTTGGTAATTGGTACAGTGTCCATTGGTAAGAAATGGCCCATCAAGTAAATGCTCCGATTGCATTGCTCCAGTGTTATGTACTTACTTTGCTTACCAGCCACTCGCTTAAGTTCTGCATGATAGGCTTCAAAATCCTCGAGAGAGCTCAAGCAACCGACCAACTGCTGGTTGACCTCCTCCTTGAACTTCTCATGAAGAATCCTTAAGTTTTCTTGTTGCTCTGCAAACCGGAAGACATAGGTTCAGATTACATCATCTGAGTAGTTACCATCATTCAAGAAAAACAGCAAAAGATATGCAGGAAAACATGGTAAATTATGAAGGACTAACAACAAGTTTTGAGATTCACCTCCATATACAATACAAGGTCCAAAAAGATCCAAATAACAAAGATAAAGACCAAATCGTATTGGATATTGAAGGCAGATTCAAAGAAATGCTACCTTAGCCTTTCTTATACTAATCTTTCATCGCATTGACTTTATGCTTCGATGTGCAGATGATGAAGGAGATTGCAAGAACCAAATCAACCTATGAACATCAGGTTTGTGGTTTTCAGTTGAGTCCAACATGCATAATTGCTTCATTGGTTATCATCCTATCACATTCTTTGAAGTTTAGCATATGTCAGCCATACATAACATGCTGGATCAAAACTAACAGAATATGGTTCTCTGCTTATATTCAAAGCTTTGTTTAGCTGCTCTAGATTCCAAACATTTTATGGTTCTGTACTGATTAATAAGTTTGTATGTTGCGTGACTTGAATAATCCAAATAGGTGGAGTGCGAATATCAAAATGTTATGACTTCAATAGCTGTGTTATCACTTCAGTAACAGGATTGAAACATCAGTATATTGCATCTTCATAGATTAACTGCTTTCTGATTTCTGAAGGGATTCCAACTAATGGATCCCATTGTTATAAACTTAATATAGTTAACAATAAACAGAGATCCCCAATTAATTGTTGCATGAACTTAAGTACATGATAGAAATTGTACCTTCAAATGTTGATTCTAGACGTTTCCTTTAAGATTTGCTAGCATTGATCACCTTGTCCCTGAAAGCGCAGTTAAATGACATATATAAAAATAGCAGTGCTTCTATGCTTTCTCTCCCCATACAAATACTTTATGTTTTGTATGGAGAGTTGGAGACAATAAACAATTTTATTTTGCATATGCGGATAAGAGGGTGTAGTTTCTGTTATGAATAGCATTTGCATTGATCATGAGGCCAATAGGTCAGAATATATACATGTACATGAGGGTGCAAAAGGAAAACCTATACAAGGCAATATCTATACAAGGCAAACTAGGATAATAGCAATCTGCATACAAGGCAATACAGGATACTAGCAATCTCTGTACAAAGCAATATAGGATATTGTCTAACAACAATACTGAGTTAGGAGAGAGAGAAAATGTGTTGAACTCGAGTCTGTGTCTTTGTGAAATAATTTGCCAACTGAAGCTCTAAAGGCAAATATTAAAGAGTAACGGCCTGACCCTGTACCTATGACTGCATGTAAGAAGCATTAAGACCGATATACTTGGGGAGCTCATGCTCCACTGGGTCTCGAGTAATGCTAATAGTACCTGTACTGTTAGATAAATGAGGAGTCGGAGTGGAAATGGAAATACCAAAATCCTCAAGTAACCACCATAGCCATATAATCTCTACTATCAAAAGAGCCATAGCACGCAACTCAGCCTCGACACTTGTTCGAGAAACTGTTGTCTGCTTCTTAGCCTTCCAAGCAATAAGAGAACCACCATGAAAAACATAGTAATTAGAAAGAGACAATTGATCAGAGTGATCACTACCCAGATAGCATCAAAGTATGCCTAGAGCAGTAAAGAGCTAGAGTGTGGAAAGAAAATACGACGAGAGATAGTTCAACAAGATATCACAGAATACAAAGAAGATGACTATAGTGAAGCTGAGTGGGAGCAGAAACGAACTGACTCAAGATATGTACTGGATACGAAATGTTAGGAAGTGACACCAAGGTAAACAAAACTACTAACAAGATGGCGATTGCGAGTAGGATTCTCAAGAGGTTCATCAATAGGTCGAAGGTGAACATCGAGCTCCATGCGAGTCTTGGCTGTGCGCTGATCAATAAGAAAAGCACGATCAAGATGATCCTGAATATACTTCTCTTGGGATAGAAAAAAGCACTCAGGTGTAGAAGAAACATCAATCCTAAGGAAGTAGTGAAGGGGTCCCAGATAGTGATCATGTCATCAACGTATAGAAGAAGAGTTCGACCACAAAGTGAAGTGTGAATAAAGAGCATAAAATCATGAATATTAACAGAAAAGCCAACTACAGTGACTACAGAAGAAAAACTCTCAAATCAACTATGAGAGGCTTGCTTGAGCCCATAAAGAGAGCAACAAAACCGACAAACCATGCCCTCAGGAACATAATACCCCGGTGGTGGCTGCATATAGACCTCCTCACGTAGCTCACTATCAAGAAAGGTATTCTTGACATTAAGCTGAGAAATAGACCACTCACGAACAGAAACCAAAGCAAAAAGAGTGCAAATAGTGTTCATATGAGCCACAGAGCAAAAGTCTTATCACAATCATGACCATACTCCTGCTGAAAACCACGAGACATAAGACGAGCCTTATAGCGCTCAAAAGAACCATCAGAGTGAATCTTAATCTTATAGACCCACTTGCACGTAATGGGATGGACATGTGAAAAAAGGGAGCACAAGATCCCATATACCAGTGCACTCAAGGGCAGTAAACTCCTCTACCATTCGCATGCTGCTATTCCTAATGAATAACAGCATTACGATAAGAAGTCGACTCGATGAGAACTGCACCAGCAAAGCCAAGGCACTCAGGAGGACAAATAGACTGGCGATCGCGAAGTGCATAGCGAGGAGGTACTGAAGAAGGTAGCTCAATAGGAGAAGATGACACACCAGAATAATTCTAAACTCGCGAACGACGAGTGTAGTATAGAGGATAAGAGAGAACCATGTCAGAGAAACCTTGAGAAGAGGCACCAGTAGTGAAGAAGACACCAAAGGAGGGACCGATAATGAAGGAGACACCAATCGTGGAAAGGAAAAAGTGGCAATTGGAGTATCAGGAAAAGTCATGAAAGAAAATGACTCGAGAAAAGATGCTGGATTGGAAGAAGAACGAAGGTAGAAGGGATGAGACTCATCAAAAGTAACATCCCGAGAGATCTACATCCATCGGTCAACAAAATCTCAACAACGATATCCCTTATGCTCAGCACTATGTCCTCGAAAAAGCACTCAACAGACTGAGTGGTCAGCTTGGTACGTTTACGAGGTGCAAGAAGAACATAGCACACACGACTAAAAAGGTGAAGACTAGAATAATCGGGAGACATGCCACAAAAACGCTCTACTGGAATCCTACCCTGAAGAGTAGAAGAACGCTGAATATTAATCAAGTAAGTGGTAATGGTAACAACCTCAGCCCAGTAATGAAGTGGAATAGCGGAAGCAAGTAAAAGAGCACTAGTTGTCTCAAGAAAATGATAATGCTTGTCAGCCACACCATTCTGAACATGACTACCAGGACAAGAAAACTGAAAAAAAGTGCCTTACTCAGCAAAAAAAGCACGAAGGGCTCCTAACAGATACTTCACTATTGAGTCAGCATGAAGAATATGAATGGATGGATATAATGAGAACGGATCATGGTGGCAAAATTCTTATAAATGGATAAAACTTCACTACGATAAGACATAAAATATATCCAGGTGTAGCAAGAAAAATCATCTATAAAAGAATATAATATCTATAACCCCTTTTTGAAATAAAGGGAGCTAGACCTCAAACATCAGAATGAACAAGATCAAAAGGACGCTAAGACACAAACTCACTAGAAGGATAAGAAAGTTGTAGCTATTTACCAAGTTTACAACCCGTACAGCCTACAAAGGCATCACCAGACACATCATAAAAGACCATAACAAACTAAAGAAGGTAGACGTGAACCACCAAGATGAACCAAACGGTGATGCCACTAAGCAAACGACCCATGCAAGAAGTAACGGTGCCAAAAGCGATGGAGGAGACGAAGAGATTGCAGGGGTAATAGAAGGAAGATGAAACTAGTCAAGCTCCCAAAAGCACTGAGAGTCACAATAGTGAGAGTCAATACCAACCAAAAACCATGCGTGGCGATCCTAAACACAATAAGAGATAGAATTGAGGGTAACACGATAACCATGATCAGTGAGCTGACCAGCAGACATAAGCTACATGATCAGTTTGGGAACATAAGAAACAGCAGAAACATGAAAAGAGGAAGATAAATGAGTGCCTTGTCCTGCAACAGAAAGTGGTTTGAACAGTGATAGGAGCAGCGAGAGGACTAATAGAATGGAGACTCGTGGGATCAGATGTCATATGAAAAGAAGCATTATAGTCAGGAATCTATGGTGAGATACCAGAAGATGTAGAAGGTGGTCAGAATACTGGGTAGCAGAACCAGCATAACCTGTCGGTGCAGAGGCAGCCATGCGATATAGCAATGTGAGGATCTCGTGCGTGGAGTTATAACCAATAGAAGTCCGCTGAGGAGCGGCGGCCAAGCCTCCAGTGCCCTTGAAAGACCATCTACCTCGTCAAGTTAGATCCTTCTTCTAGTAACAGAACTGCTCCATATGTCCATTCTTATCACAGTAGGTGCAGCAAATCTCTCCATCCCCAACAGCCACCACTTGAGTAGGCACCATTGATGGAGTAGTACAAGGCACCGCCAAAATTGAAGGAGACACCAATAGACCCGCACCACAAAGGTGTGTATCCTCAGTACGAATAGCTGCAAGGGTCTCCAACAAAGTTACACGAGGATGGCGAACGAGAAACTAGGCAGGCCCAAATCTGCTCAAACTTAGCCCGAAAATGTGTCAAGAAGTCGCAGACACGACGAAGCTCCAAATGAGTGCTGACGCTGACAACACTGACAAGTGTGGCAAACCTCTAGTTCAAGAAAATCAAGCTAACGCCACAACGAGAATAGCTACGCATAGAACTCATCCACACCCTGCTGCAGCGACTACTCCTATCTCACAAAAGCTAGGTACAAAGAATCACCAGCAAGCTCATAACAATCGCAAAGATGTGCCCACATCAACTATGCCAAAGACAAAGAAACCACATCTCCAATGAGATACACCTCCATGCTAGCAAACAAATAATAGCATAGGCACAAGCATCCTTATTAATCCACATCTTGTAAATAGTAAACTGAGTCTGAAAGAACTCCATAGCATCAGCATAATCAATGGACGCCTTTTGTCGAGCAGCATCACCAACTTCCTTGGAAATAACAAGCGTGGCAGGGGGAGTAGGACGAGACACACAAGGTAGCTTCCCAATGAGAAACTCCTAAAGATACTGACCACATATGCGAAGACGCATATGGAGAACCCAGTTTCGATAATTGAGACCATCGAAGGTAACCGAGCAGCGAGGAACAGAGACGGTGCCCGAGGAAGAACCTGAAGATGACGACATTTTTTATTTTTTTGGATTTTTTCCCGACAAGAGGCTAAGATGATGAAGCCGAGAGCCAAAAGCCAAGCTGATAGAGCTGAGCCGAAGCCGAAATCCGGATTAACTCTGGTTTTGGGATCGGATTGAAATCCAATCTTACAATTTCCTTCCGATAGGGAGCGACGGGCGGCGTCGCATGTCGCAGCCAACGTGGAGTGGAGGAGACCAGCGGGGAAGGCCGGCGGAGTGGAGGAGATCGGCAAAGCGACGAGCAACATCATGGGCGGGACAAGCGACGGGTGGTGTTATGCGTCGCGGCCGACGCGGAAGGCCGGTGGAGCGAGAGAGACCGATGCGAAGGAGACCAGCAAGGCAAACGGCGCAACAGCAGGAAGAAGCTGCACGCATCACTAGCCGAGAAGTGGCCGATAGGAAGAGCCAGCCAATAAGGATGACGCAAGTGCAACGTCAGTAAAAAATCCTAACCCTAACCTTGCTCTGATAGCATATTATGAATAGCACTTGTATTGATCATGAGGCCAATAGATCAGAATACATACATGTACATGAGAGTACAAAAGGAAAGCCTATACAAAACAATATCTATACAAGACAAACTATGATACTAGTAATCTCTATACAAGGCAATACAGGATTCTAGTAATCTCTATACAAGACAATATAGGATATTGTCTAACAGTTTCTAGGTAGCATTGGCACAAGATCTTAGTATCTTACACATCAGCTTGCATCTGCACCAGAACCCCCTCAAGGTGCTGGCGTATTGTTTCTCCAGTAGCTGCAAGTATCTTAGAACTTTTATTGCTTGTTTCAGACTTGATCCTTGTTTGGAATCTTCCCAGCACCACTACTAATTGATCAAAAGCCCTGGTTGAAGTCAAGAAATGAAATTAAACCCACTAGCAATCTCGAATATACCTGTTTTATTAATACAACCTGAAACACACCTAGTTAGGTAGTTTTCTGGGCATTGTTCTGGTTCTTTGTCTGACATGATAGTTTCTTGCGTTCCTGAAAAACTAGTAAGGACGTATTAGTTATGAACTGCAAAGCATGAAAGCAAAGCAAGAAAGTAAGCAGTTTTACCAGAAGAGGCAAAAGGGGTAGGCAAAGATAAGTGCCTTTTGCCCATTCTAGCCTCTTTTAGATGTGATTTCCTATCCAGATGTTTAAGAGGAGATTTATCGGCACTGTCGACATCTGAAAACCATTTGTGAGATTTATATCATGCACACAATGAACCAAGTGATAATAAGTAACATGCCACCAGTAATAAATTTTAGGATATATATGAATACTGTAATTTACACGTCTCCAATAACATCTGGAAAGAACTTTAGCTCCAGATATTAGTCTTGTAAAACTAATGCAGTCAAATAACTAAAGTAACAGCAAATTCAATATAGCAAACAATACTAACAAAATACATGTAAACTAACATGCATGCACATAACAAAATATGCCACATGTTGCTGCTATTCCACTTGTCACACAGACTATAAGTTCAATTTGAATGTCTTCTTTGAGCAAGCACTTCCTAAAATAGTTAAAAATGGGTGTAGCTTGTTAGCATACCAGCAGATCATGACTATATATTTGGATAGCCTTATTCTAAAGCAAGGAAAAATTAGAAACTTTGCATGGACAACTCAAGCCTGTGAACATGAATTGCATGCAATAAAATTGGAATAGTAGGTCATTTGAAAGATATCTAACAGCTTAATAGGGCAGCATAATTAAAAGAAGCAGAGATAATAACCTCAAAAGCAAATTAGTTGTACATATAATTCATTCTTCATGTAACAAAATGTGCCACTGTCATCAAGGTGTTTAGTAATAAAAGTGGGTGCAGATTAGCAATAAAAGTGGATGCGCTATTAATAGTTATCACAGAACTGCGCCACCACTAGCAAGCCTGCAAATATGCTTACCAGTCTGGCGAGGCACAAATGTTCGAACATTTGTGAAGTGTACAATAATCAAGTCATAATTTCCACAATACAAACAGGCAGCAAAGGTGGTGACAAAGCTTACATCATATATGGTGATTAATCAGTAATGAAAGTATTGCTATGAAAAATTATGCAAATACAGCTAATGCAGATTACTGAAAGTGCTGATACCTATGATAAAACTGGTAATTCATACATAGAGATAATCACTCGATATATATATATATATATATATATATATATATATATATATATATATATATATGGCTTCTAGAAATGTAGCTCTAGCAAAACTATTATTTTTCCTGTATAAAGTGTATGGCAATTGGGAATGTTGGTGTTTTGACCTTTTCCAAAGCTTAGGATAGAACTTTGAGCCCCTTCATCTTCAATTGGGGAAAGGGGTGAAAGATATGGTTGTTTTCTGTTCTCTCTTTCCTCTGGAGAATTAGGAGATTCACTGCCAGGTAACTCATTGGTTTTATCCATTTCGTCCTAGACATCAGAATACACCAATTAGTGATAACAGGTAAATTATTCTGTAACCAATTTATTAAGGTTGGAACATGTTTTAGAGACTTCAAGCATACCAATGGTTCAAGCCCTGTTTGGGAGAGCTGTGCTTTAACTTTGCTTCAGCTTTTGGCCAAAAGCTCACCCAAACAGCATGGCTACAAAGCAGCTGGGAAGCTAAGCCACAGCAGAAGCACCCTCAAAAGTTGAAGCTGCTGAGGAGGAGCTTTTCAGCTGTGGCTTGACTTGACCACCTCCTACCTCGGTCGCTCTGCCTTCTCGACCTCCGCCACCCCACCTCGCCGCCTCCACGTCACCTCCTCACTTGGACGCCGCTGTACTTTGCTATGTTGTTACCTCCCCGCTCGATTGGCCCCCAAAAGCTACAGCTGCAACAGCTAGTTTGCCAAACAATATAACAAGAAAAGCCACAGCCGCCAGTTACAACTGCTTTACAGCCCAGCAAACCAAAAGTAGCTTTTCAGCCTAGCCGCAGCTCCCCCAAACAGGGCCTCAGATTCTGGATCTGAGGCATAGGAACTTGATCTTGACTTGTTAACAATTTTTGGATATTTGGGGCTGTATAGGTCATCATCTAGCATTTCACTTCTTTGCAGGGAGTTATTTACATTTGGTGCAAAAGTAGGACTTGCAAAGTCATCTGGCATGCCTCTAAGGCTCTGAATTTGTCTGCCAATGGACTGGCAACGTTTTTCTCTGCAAATTTACCACTTATATGAGGACTTGCATCATGTTCCAATGGGTATGATTTTGGTTCAGGTAATGGATTAGCAGCACCAGAGAGTGGCGAGTTAAAATTATTTCCTGCTGCTGTGTGCACATGAGGGCTTCTATCTGAAGCTTCAGGGATATTCAAATTATCATTCCCCTTCTGGTGCAGCGACGAAGAAGAATAATTTTCCTTGCTCTTCGATGACGTATTCTGAGGAGAAAAGAGGTTATCTTCACCATCATTCGGTGTCTTGGCCAGAAAATTTTCTGAGAACTGCATCTTCTGAGGCACAACTTTAGCCATATTATTCAGCTTCGGGCTTCTAAAACAGCTCTCAGAAGTTTTTCTGGTTCGGGACAAAGAAGAAAAGGAGGTAGCTTTTTCTCTCTTATCCTCTGATGGTGCATTTCTAGAAGAAAGTAGCATCCCTTCCTTACCATCCTGTGTGGTTTTATTGGAAATCCTGTCTGAATAATGTATCTTCTTAAGCTCAACTTTAGCCTTCCTATTCGAGCTTCTAAGATTTCTTAAGCTTCCAGAGTCAACAATTGCAGATTTCCCCACTGTTTTAGGTGTGCATTTCTCGTTGAAAGCAAACACATTGTCCAGCATTTTCTGCTTAGGTGCAGAACGAAAAGTAGATAATGGTTTCTTTGCACTACGGCTCTTTTCCTGCTGCTTGGAGGATGTTGGTGCTTTCTTGTGCCCTAATGAGCGAGTAACAGGTCTTTCTTCAACTACTTGTGGACTGTCAGAATCTAACTCAATTGGATCAGAGGGTGGTTTACACTTTGTAAACTTCGCTGTCTGACAGTTCGGTGGATCTGGCGTCTTGATGTTATCAGGAACAGGTGAACTGAAAACCTGCTTGTTTCCTGAAGATGGCCCATTGGCGGTTTGACTTTTAAGTCGGTCACGAGTCTCAATGTCTTCAGGGTTTGGTGAAGCAACAGCCTGCTTGTTTGAAGCGCCACCAAGGATGTCCCACAGTTTCATCCTGAGTACTTCGCTGTTGGCCTTGGTTTTATCTGCAGATTCCACTTGGCGCTTTCCTTGAGAACTCACAAATGGTGACCTCCCAAATTGATCGAGCTGGCTGCCTTGTTCTCTTCTTGTTCCAAAGGAAAAAGTTCCTGTTTGCTCACGTGTATTATCATCAGGTCGTGATACAGAAACACGGGATCATTTGGGGAGGATCCTGGATCGGCTCCGACAGCACCAGCTCTTTCTCAAAGCTTCAAAATGTGCATTTGCTCAAGAGTGCATCAGTTACCTAGGTCATGTCATTTCCTGTAATGGAGTGGCTGCGGATCCAGCAAAGCTCCAGGCAGTGGCATCCTGGCCACGTCCCACGACAGTGACGGCATTACGTGGATTTCTTGGGCTCACTGGATATTATCGTAGATTCATCCAAGGGTATGCCACTATTGCGGATCCACTGACATCGCTACTCAAGAAAGGCAATTTTCAATGGAATAGCGCGGCAGACAAAGCCTTCATACGCTTGCAAGCAGCCTTAACTTCAGCTCCAGTCTTGGCCATGCCAGATTTCTCCATCCCATTCATCGTTGAATGCGATGCGTCAGGTACAGGTATCGGGGCTGTTCTCCAGCAAAATGGGCATCCCATCGTCTATTTTAGTCACAAGTTGGCCATCCAACACAGGAAGTTGGCCGCTTACGAGCGTGAGCTCATTGGACTTTCCAAGGCGGTGCGCCACTGGCGTCCTTACTTATGGGGGCAGACCTTTGTGGTTCGCACGGATCATGGAAGTCTTAAATATCTCCTAGAACAAGCGCTGGTCACACCACCACAACAACATTGGTTAAGTAAACTTATGGGGTTTGATTTCTAGGTGGAATATAAACCGGGGAAAGCCAATTTGGCGGCCGATGCATTATCCAGGATTCTAGAACCGCCTCCAACTTGTGCTGCCCTCTCTGAACCAGTTGGCTTATCCCGGGATGATTGGCTGACGGAACTCCGTAGTCACCCGGAAGTCCAACGCCTCTGCCTTCAGTTATGGGAAGGCCGCCACGATCAACAGGGGTAGGAGGCTCCTGGGCGGGACGCACCAACCACATCCACCGTTCACTGGGAGGGACGGAATGGTGTACTCTACCGACAAGGTCGTCTGCATGTGCCCGTCTCCTCTCCATTGGTCGAGTCCATCATTGCATCCATTCACGAGCTTACACATGAAGGGGTCCAGAAGACACTGTAGAGGCTCCGTGCAGAGTATTATTGGAAGGATCTGCGCCACGGCAAGTTCATTGCTGTTTCACGATGCCAACGATGAAGTCAATTCATTATCAGCGCTTCCCATTCCTCATCACATATCAATGGACTTCATTACGGCACTTCCCAAGTCCCAGGGCAAAACGGCCATTATGGTGGTCGTTGACCGTCTTTCCAAATATGCACATTTCATGACGCTTTCTCGGCCGGCCACCGCATCTGGCATCGCAGTCGTTTTCTTCGACCAGGTGGTCCGTTTGCATGGTATCCCAGAATCGATTGTATCTGACCGTGACCTGGTTTTTCTCAGTGCCCTCTGGCAGGACCTGCTGAAACGGAGTGGCACCTCTCTCCGTTTTTCTAATGCCTATCACCCCCAGATAGACGGGCAAACGGAAGTGGTTAACAGGACGCTGGAAATGTACTTACGTTGTGTCGTGCCCCGAATTTGCAAATCCGGACACTCTGTGTATTCTGCACTAGTCCAGGATCGCACTAGTGCACACAAGCTAAACAGGGTATAGTACCACAATCACACATAGCGGAATATTAATAAAGTACATTATTCATGTATATAAACAAGTTGCACGACCTTTTGGTCCCTTACAATAGTTTGCCTCGTAGGGCTTACAATAATCGAGTAAATAGTTCAACAGCGGAAATTAAACGAGATCTTCGCCACAGGCGCCTTGCGGAGGCTTGCTCCCAGTTCTCTGGCACTTGACGAACTCCTCTTCTACTGCAGCGTTATCTCCTCTTCTGGTAAATTTTGTCCGCAAGGGTACAGTACACACCGTACTCAACAAGTCAGCATGCATGGCTTGTTACAAAGGAATAGTTCAATTGGTTGATTTGCATTGCATCAATATTTTGAACTATTATTAATTTAAATTAAAAGCATCAAAATCCTATAAATATATTATACTTCTCAAATTATTTCCACATAATTTTAGACACACAGTCTCTAATCAACATTCTTCATTAACCTTGGCACACAGCCTTCCACCCTATTTTTATTTTCAAAACTCTACCCCTTATTTGTAATCCCGAGCATTGTCCATCAAGTGGACTCGGCTATTCGAACAGTTTTGACACTCTCAGAGGTTGTACACTTTACCCATAAGATACAATACGCACACTACAAAGGCGATTGGCCGTAACAAAGCCTTTCGAGACTTCTATCTCTACCTAAGAACCTCTTGAGTTGCCTTCTCTATCACTTCCCTCACTCAGGCCCACCGTTGGGCGGTACCTAGCCGTAACAGAGCACGCTCCCCATCATCTGATTACCCAGTGTAGCCACCTGAGTATCCAAGGCAAGACATCGAATCCTACTAAACTAGGTCTTCCCATTAGGACACATGTGGTTGTCACGAGACTCGGGTCAAAGGCTTGCAAGGTAAGGTTAGCCCGACCAAGGCAAGACATCCTTCTCTCAAATTTTAGCACACAACCCTCACAACACTCAAACCCCCCAATTGCCACACAAGCCCACACGCAACCTCTGTAACACCACCGGGCCCATACGCGCATACGGATGCTACCAACTCTCTAAACTATTAAGACCCTTAGAAACTAAGCCACCAAAATTCTACAAATTTCGGCATGACCTCTTTAGAACAGAGGACATCCACTTAGCGGAACAAAAAGAATAGCAATGGTTGTGATATCATTCTAGTAGGTCATTAGTTAAACAATCACACACCAACGGATGAACAATAATTTATAATCACATTAGTTACATTCAGATTTGGCGCATTGGTTAGATAAATTCTTTGGAGACCACAGTAGTGCGTGTTACTACTCCCAACCGATGAATCAACTTCAAGGTACCTAAAACAAAGCAAACAAGCGTGAGTCCAAGACTCGACAAAAGTGCAACAATAAAAAGCATAACCGAATCAAATGAAAAGCCAATACTTTGAAAAGTAACATATTCAAATACTTGGTGAACTTGGTAAATAAATGAACCTTATCAGGGACAGCTTCAGGCGATCCTTTAGCAGATCCATCATGGTTTGCAGCTTCTGGTGAGACCCGGAGTGAAGCATTATCACCTTTAGGGGGTCCAGATCTTCCATCAGTTCCCTGAGACAAGTTCCCTTCAAATGCAGGGGTAGTAGCAGCATCCCTGCCTCTTGATACAGGACCTGCCCTCGGAATTCTGACGCCAATTGAGACCTTTGGGAATTTGCCAGATGGATACTGGTTGCTGGCCAAACTCCAATAATCACTCGATGTTCACATATCAAATCAATCAAGCCTATACACAATCATGATGTACTTGCATATAACTCGGTTTAAGCGATAGCATAACCAATTAACCATTCTCATTCATCACATTGCATGCAAAATCAAACATGAAAATATTAAAATAACACATGGATAGTTGTATGATTGCGAAACTTAATGGCCACCTAAGCCACAACCGATACAATGCACTTGCCTTCAACTTCGAGGCGGTGTGGCGAGATGAAGTTACCACACCGAGGGCACACCACCTGCACATGGATATAACCCACTCAAAAACACGCCCAAAATTTAACACAAGACTCATAACTAAGTTGGCTTCTCAACCCACTCCTAAAACCCAAAAACAGAAATCTGCCAACCTGGGACAGCACTTGGTAAAACGGTCATAACTTTTAGTCGGAAGAACGAAACTTAGTGATTTTAGTCTCTATTGAAAGGTAATTCGATTATCTACAACTTTTTCTATAGCCAACTGACCGAGAAAAGCACCAATTATTCTCAGATTTGCGACGAACAGCAGACAAACATAATTTAACTTGTTCTGGACAGCAATCGGTAAAATGGTCATAACTTTCAAACGGCTGAACGAAACTTAGCGATTTCAGTCTTCATTGAAAGGTAATTCGATTATCTACAATTTTTAGCTCACAATGAAACCAAGGAGGTGCTCCACTCACCTAGAGGAGAAGAAAGGAGGAGGAGGCTCTGCTTGCCGATCGAGGAGGAGATCAAGTGAGGCGCGCACATTCGCTTGAGGAGAGGAAACAAGGAGGGCCATTTCTTCTTTGCTCCATTCTTCTGCCTGACGGGGAGGAGAAACAAGGAGGCGCTTCTTGCTGCTCCAAAATTCTTGTCGTTCTTCTTGATGGTCTTTGGGCCAATTTAGAGGAGAGGACCACCAGAAGTGATGGTATGCCACCGGAGAAGAAAATCGACCGGGGCTAGGCGCCGACAAGGGAACAATGTCGACTAGGGAAAAATCTGCCTCCAAGCATTTTCAACCACACAAAGAAGGAGAGAGAGAGGTTAGGTGAGGGAGGGGAAATTCCTAAAAACCCCTCCAAACCAAAGCCCATATTTTAACCATTAGCGCGAACCAAGTAATTAAATTCTTGGCGCGAAAAGACAAATACTTTCTCCCAAATACAAATCCCTGAATCACGGGGGTGCAATCAATACCGGTCGAAAACCCTAGCAAAAGAGATTTGCAGCATCACAGCCTCGGTCCACTTGTCCCAATCTAAATCAATTTCCACCCTAAGTCATTTAGCGGTGCAACACATATTCGTAATCATCCTTCATGTAGAACCACACAGGTCTCTACACTCCAACATCATTACAAACAACATTCCACCTTTTATCCAAAAAGCATTCACTATTCCTTTAGTCAATGTTGCTTTTGTATTCAAAAAGATTATTCACGTTGTTTGCATGACTAAGCAACTATTCACGGTCTAGCCTCCCGTGTTGGCACAATATTATCAACCAACTAATGTTACCAAACTTAAGTTATCAAAAGAATCATGGCATACGAATAATAATAACAAAGTGACAATAACAATTAGGTTGATTAACTAATTCACCCAAAATATTTAAATCCATTTTTAGTTGGATTAGCATGCATAGTTTGAAACAAAATACATTTTCAAAATTTAGGAGCAACATTGTCAAAGCATAACTTGCCTTCAAAGAGTTGCTGGTTCTGATCCGAAGCTAGGTCTTGCTCTGAAAATCCTCCCTTAAACTCTCCGGCAGATCAACGTCTACTCGCAATCAACATACACACAATAAATATAATTTACAGAGAGCTAGATCAACTCTAAAAATTCCATAAAATTCACCAATAAATAGACCTTGATTTTACAAATTTTTAGAAATTGGAATCACTCAAATCGGAGTTAAAACGCAAAAGTTATAACCATTTGAAGTTTGAAAATAAATTAAAAAGAATAAACCGAATTTCTTGATTTATTTTTATACGGAAATTCGGAATTATGACGTCAGCATGACATCATCACCAAGTTGTATTTTCACCGAATTATTTTTCTAAAGAAAATCGATTTATTGCGCAAGCATGACGTCAGCATGAATAGTACTCTCACTGACACGCGGACCCCACTGATGACGTCAGCACGACTCAGCACCACGACTGACATGTAGGTCCCACTGATGACGTCATCTTCTGACACGTGGCATGATCAGGTCGTGACACGTGTCGACACATTATCAACCGAGAGGTTGATCTAATCTCGACCGTCCGATTCAAAATGAACGGCTAGGATCTAAACGACGGTTCGGTTTTTAGTCTAACGCGTGGCTTCACCGTGACCATCGAATCACGATCGGATGGCTGGAATCGGATCGGGCGACGTCGACAGTCAGTAGTTGCACCGACGCCTCGGTTCACGCAAACAGCGTCGACATAGGCCCGGTCGGCCGCGGCGATATCCGATCCGTTCATTCAAATTTGGACGGCCCAGATTAAATCTAATTCACGCGACGTGACTAGCGACGTGGCTACCGTTGCCGCGACCGCGTGGGCGCATCGAGCCACACAAGTAAGATCTAATGGTCCAGATCTAATCAAACCTACGCTAATATCACAGATCCAACGGCTACGGTTAAATAAACTACGTGGCTACACTAAAATCACACGATCAAGATCTAATGGCTTAGAAATGAAAAAGAGCTTTACTGTATCATGACTACGTGGCGGAATCCGGGCGGATTTAAATCAACGACCACGATCGACATAACGAGCACCGTGGGCAATCCGACCGTGCGTGCGTGGTATCTATCCTACCGCTCATCTGGATCTACGGCTAAGAGATGAAGATGAGACTCACGATGATCGCGGTGACATGGATGAATCAGAAGCGTCGGTCGAAGATCAGACGGTGCACGAAGCTCCAATCGGCGGTGATGTCGCGGCGGCTCGGTCCTCGTGGGAGATGAAGAAGACGACCAAGGTGATGGCGTTCCAGAGCAGCTCCAGCGAGATGAAGTAGCTCCACGTACTCGTCTTGGTGCGGGGATCACTCCGGTGGTCTCAGACGCGACGGAGAACGTTCAACGGCGGCACAAACAGCGGCGGAGTGTTTCGGTACTATGGCAAGCGATTGCAGGCGAATGGCGGCAAACTACATCGTGAGCGTCGGGGCAAAATGAGCGCAAAGCGAAGAGCTTTCCCGCGAGGTCATCGGCTGGTTTTATAGCCTCGGAGGGCGAGCTCAACCGGCGTTTGAACGCGACGGTTATTCACCGCAATGATAAGCGGCCGTGAAGCGTCAAAAACGACGAGGCGCATCTCAGCGCTGCACCAGCGACGATCGAGCGATCGCGGCGAAGCGAACCAGGCAAGAATCTCGGCCACCACGATTACGTCGGACGGTCTAAAGTGCGAAAGTTTAGGGTTCCGCGCGGCGGACGACGATTTGCCACGATAATGGGCCGGGCCCACTATTCATTCTGATTTTCCTCAGATTTCGAATAAAAACAATTCCACAAATTCATTTAATTCATTTGAGGCTTTTAAAATATCGAAAAAATTCTAGAAAAATTCTAGAAAATATTTTAAAGCATTTTGAACTCAAATAAATTATTTTAATTTATATTTGGTATAAACTTAATCATTATTTAATTAATTTCCAAAGAAGAGTTAAATTCGAAATTCCAATTAAATCCAAATAAATTCCAGAAATTCTCAAAAATTCAATTAAACCATTAAATTAAAAATAATCTAAATTTTGAGATGTTACACGTTGTCTCGCCGCAGACAACCCCTCGTCGTGGGCACGCTGGCTACCATGGGCGGAATTTTGCTACAACACCTCCTTCCACTCCTCCCATCGGGTTACACTGTTTGAACTGGTCTATGGTCGCAAGCCTCCACCTTTGTTGCCATACCAGCAGGGGACGACAGCAATCGAGGCGGTCGACTGCCAGCTGCTCGAGCGGGACGCTCTGTTGGAACAAGCAAAGGCACACTTACTTCGGGCTCAACATCTCATGAAGCAGCACTATGACGCGTGCCATCGCGAGTTGGAGTTTGCAGTTGGTCAGTGGGTTTGGCTCAGGCTCAGACAACCACAGCAGATCGGGTTTACTATCGGCAGCACTAGCTAGGAACCTTCCTGCAGGTAGTTGCGATGGAGGATTTTGTCTAAACTACCATGTAGGCGGTTGAGTGATTTAGGGAGTAAGTTGGTTAGTCGGTTGAGTATTAGTCATTTATTTGTGTCAAGCCGTTGCCCTCTGATTGGAAATTGTTAGCAGAGGCGGCGGAGAATAAGGTTTCGGTTGCATGAGTCATGAGTCTATTTAAAGGGAATAAAACAGAGAAAAGGGCATGCTTTTAATGCCGCAAAGTATCAACTAACAAAATCATTTATGGAAATACGATAAGAATCATGCCCAAAAGAGTTAGCACTGAACATTAGCACAGAACCGCATTGTATATATTTGTCAAGAAAAAAAAACAGCTACTGTGGTAGAGCTGCATTATATATGCCAAATATAAATTGCTACGGTGGCTGAAATTACTCAATACCACAGACCACAACTGACTTTGATTGACCAGTGCAGTGCAGTGCAGTACTAAACAGAGGCTCAAATTGAACAGACTGCAGACAATAAGTGCATATCTAACAGGAGAGTTAGCCAACTTGTTGAAAGATTGGGACCAACCCTCATAAGCATATTAAATCAGAAAACGTAACAGCGTTGCTACATCATATAGCAACATACTAAACGTGGCCTCACCATTCAGAGATCGTCTTCCACAAGCAACACAACCCAGATCGAACACACTACCACAAAGAACTGGGACAGTCTGGCACTTGGGCAGCTAATCACAAGTTGGAGACAAAAACAATCCAACAGAGAGATCCAAGGACGAAAGCAAGCATCTGATAGCAACCGATGATACCTCTGCTACAGGTAGAATGTACAATTCCACCACGGGAGAGGAGCACCCCAGCGAAATCAGAAGACGTAAGCCAAAATTTGCCCCGACAAGCGTGCAATTCAGGCGAAATGCACAGGTGGGTTCCTCCGAATCGAAGCCCCAAAGCGATTCAACACTCCCAGCAGCACCTAATTCCAACTCCTAAACCCTAAATCTCGCGTGCGGGAACCAAAGTGCACGAGCCGATTGGGAATCTCCGGTGACGCCTCGGAAGCCGTGACGCGACGCTCCAGTTCGTCCCCCTGTGCGAAGCCCCAGACGAAGCTACACGAACAGCGGTGAGGAATTCGTGGGGACTCTCTTCGACGCCCTGCTGCCGAAGCCAAAGCCGATCCAAAGACGAAGAGCAGACGAGATCAGAGGCACCGGGAGGTAGAGGGAGGAGCGGAAGCGAGAGAAGAGTACGGGGTGGACGGAGGTGGCGGCGACGGTGGATGGCCTCTTCTTCGGCGCCGCTCGCCAGCGTGCGCGCTCGAGGGACTGGGATTTGAAGCTTCTCTTGTGCTCGAAAACTCCGGAGCGAAAAGCGAGTGGCGGTGAAACGCAGGGTTCAAAATTTCGTTATGAACAAAATTCGTCTATGGACGAAATCCGAAATTTTGGTGAAATTTCAGCATTTCGGATAAAATCCATTCAAAATTTAAAAAGAAAAATTCAAATCCGGTCTGTTTGGCACCGAAATTTCGGGTAATTGAATTTCGCCGAAATTACCCGAAATTTCAGTCGAAATTCCCGAAATTTCGCTAAAATTGCACTTATCAAAAAATAGTTCAAACGATGTCGAAAAATTTTTAAATTTTTTTTTAAGGCTCCTGACATATTAAAGATATTATAATAAAATTTTCAGGTGATTATCAGGTCTGTGGAATTTTTAAAAAATTAAAAATTGGTACTATCCAGATGAAACGTTGACCGGTAAGTTTGAACCGGATGAAAAATGGTACAAACGACGTTAGAAAATTTTAAAATTTTTTGTGCATGATGATGATGAATCACTAATGTTTTAATAAAATTTTCAGATGGTGATCAAGATTCAAGAATTTTTAAAAATTCAGAAAGTGCTGCTATCCTGATAAAAGCCTTACTGGCAATTTTGAACGGAATGAAAAATAGTACAAACCACGTCGGAAAATTTTGGAAATTTTTGTGGAAAGTCTTGATGTATCACTAATATTTCTATAAAAGTTTCATATGATTATCAGGCTTGAAGAAGTTCCAAAAATTCTGACAGTACTAAGTGCTGATAAAAGCCTCATAATCAATACATAAATTTGCTTTAGTGATAAAAGAAGGTTTAAAATTTGTGAAACTTTTACAGAAGAGTGATAAGGAAGTGTTTAAGATCTCATAAAAAGTTTGAATCATAATCACACTCCAGTGAATTTATAAAATTCTTACAAGGTATAGTAGCATTTATGTTCTTTCTCTTTTGTTTTTGCAATATAATATAACAAATGAAGTTTAATGGTTTTATAGATTTTATTTACCAAATAAAAAATTTTAAAATTTTATAGAATAGTACTGAGGAAATTCTTAATCTGTCATAAAAATTTTAGATCATGATCACACTTGAGAAAATTTAGAACAATCCAATAAGTTTATTATCCCAATTATGTCCATTCTGTTTTTGATTTTTAAAGATAACAAATGAAGCTCAATTATTTTGAAAATTTTTCTGTATGATCCTACACTACTAATTATGATACTATAAATTTTTAAATCATTATCAACCTTATACAATTTTATAAAAATCTGACAGTGTTTCTACCTAAATTTTAAAATGTCTCAAAAATTAGTTTTTCAACAAAGTTTCATGTAATTTGACTTTCTTAGGGGTTATTGGACTAATTCCGGCCTAATCCGGGTATTAAAACTTAAAATTCGGATTAAAAACCCAAAATTCCAGCGAAATTACCCAAAATTTCAACGAAATTCCCAAAATTACTGTAGCAATTCTGTAGCAAAATCAAATTTTTTAAAATTTTAAATTCGGCCTGTCCCGAAATGCGAAATTTTGCCGAAATTCGATGAATTTTTTAACCCTGGTGAAACGACGCTTTTAGAGAGAGCGGGATTTCGAAACCGGAGCCCAGAAGCAGGTTCACAAAACTTTTCGAACATGATTTTCGCTCCTCCCATACCGGTTTTTACGGAAAACCACGTGAAAACCACGAAAAAACTGAACGATTTACAAATTCAAATCATTTTGAATTCTAGTCAAACTCGCACGAGAAAACCTCGGTTTTTAACGAAAAACCGCTCGGTTTTTCGTCAAAAACCAAGCAGTTTTTGAGGTAAACCGCGAAAACCGAAACCGCTTGGTTTGGGCGAAAAACCGAGCGGTTTTGGCGAAAAACCGCGAAAAATAAGAGAAAAAATCGTCAAAACCAAGAAAATGGGAAAATCACCAAAAATAGGGAAAAATGCAAAAAAAAATCTTGTAAAATTTGTAAAAATACTGGGAAGGCTAACTTTTAATAAAAATATAATAAATATATAAATAAGGTATGCGAAGACATGAAAAAACTCCAGAATGATCTCTCCTAAATTTGGAAAAAATTCAACATGATCTTTGCTATATTTTAGACATTTGGAAGTTCTAAATTAGACATTTCACAATAATATGTCAATAAATAATCTTTCATTGCAATATTATAATCATACAAGTGCAAAGATACATATTTACATAACCACATAGCAAAATTATGCGTAATTTCATTACCATTCAATTGTCAACACCATTTACGTTATAATACCTTTCAATTGAAGTTGTGAAATAGGTATAGGCAATTAGACATAGCTTCGTCATTATTGTATTATCACAAAAATACCATGTTTGACCTATATAAACGGAATGTCAGTACAAAATTTCACTTGCAATGAAATCAAACATACAATTGAAACAAAATTTCGGCATGACCTTTACTACATTTTAGACATTCTGAAGATTTAAAGTAGGTATTTAGGCTTTAGCAATAATATGTGAACAAATAACCTTTCATTTCAATAACAACCACATATCGATTTGATAAGTACAAAAAATAGGTATTGAAATATCAATACCATTTACATTTACATATCTTCCATTTGATATTGTAAGGTCGATATATTTTCATTGCCGTTCTCACACAAATGCCATATTACACCTGTATGGACGCTACATTAGTATAATATCAAGTTGCAATGAAATGAAATATGCAAATGAAACATTACCTTCGGGACTACGGCTAGTATTGTTGCGTGAACACTTGGTTGGCTGCGTTGTATTCCTCGGTGGACATCAAGGCCAATCCTCGTGTAGCTAGCAACTCCGCCTTGTAATCGTGTCAGCTTTGTCCCGTCCATATACTTGTCGTTTGCCATTATTGATACAATATGGCATAAAACTCAGAGTCGTGCCACTTGTAGACCCATTGTGTGAGAGGTTGTGCATGAGCATAAGGGATGACTTAGTCATAGCTGCTATATGAGCTATAGGTCCCTTGTGTCTCAGCGATGCTATAGAAACTATAGCTGTCCTGTGGTGCACAACTATCATGTGGTGCTTATGCGGCATTTCCTTCCCTTCCCCTTAACAGTTATCCTCTGTGATTTAGGAGCGCTATGATCTCTATCTTGTGTCGCATGAGTGAACTGCGACTCTCCTGTAAATTCGATGGCTGATCCTGTTCTAATTGGTACCTGGTTGGTCTGGGGGTATTTTCATCGCCACCACCATCGCTATCTGTCTTGGAGCTGCTATCATTGGACTCTTGGTATGTTGGGCTTCGACGATCCCCCTCCTCAGTAGAGTCATCACTCCTTACATAACGGGTTTCACCTACAGAGTCTTCTTTTTATTGTATCCCTTCTCGGGACTGATTGGTACTTTCTCTTCCCTGTATGAGTGTCCCCGACTATCTTTTCTGCCCATTCGGAGATGGTTGCAGCCCCCGTGTCCTTTCTTAGCTCAGTAGGATAAACCAAATCTATGATAAGCTGTGATGGAAGAGGGGTGTCACTCTTTATATCCTCCTCATCAAGTAATGGTTCACCGTTTGATCTTCCTTTCTCCATCCACTGTCGGATCGGGTTTGTATCGTCGCATATTGTTAGCTCCATAAGCCGTTGGAATGGATCGTCTTTACTGAACGCTTTTGAATTTCTGCAGCTTGAATTCAAAAATGAAGGTTGTAGTTGACGTACACCAGCTTATGTAGCTTCTTGAATGACAGGCGATTGCGGATTTTTGTGTGGATGAATGCAAATGTACTCCAGTTACGCTCACAACCGCTAGAAGACCCGCATTGCGACACGAGGTGTACGGCAAACCGCTGAAGGGTGGGTGTGTCCGATCCGAACACATCCCACCAATGTGCTGCAAATTAACGAATAAAATAGTTAGTACTGACGAGATTACCATTACATTTGAGACGGTGCAAGAAAAATATTAGGGGATGTTTTGCCATCTAGTGCCATCTTCGCAGCTAGAGGTGTTGAGAACAATCCAAACTTCCTTTTGAACATATCGGCGTCATGAAGAGTTTGCGCGGCGTTTTCAATATCATCAGCAAGCGCTTCGAAGGCATCCCAGAAATTTGGCAAGAAGGTGTTGGTCGTTCCGTAAGCGTAGACAGTCCGTGGGTTTAAGGCAGCAGCTATATGATGTGAAACAAAGCATGTCAGTGCAAGTTCATTATATATGTACAACTGCAATGTAATATGTTGCAGGAAAGAATATATTATCTGCATTCATATAAGTGTCGCGCGTTAAGTCATCCATTCGTCGGTCCACCACATCCATGTGCATGCCTCTTATTGATGGAGACTCATGGAACAAACTGTCATACTCCTACCGCATTATGGTGTACCGTAGGATCATCTCGCTCAATGTGGGCACTCTATCCTGATCGGCGAATCGCAAGAAGGCGTACAACGATTCCATCGACTTCACAACAAATCAAAAATTATCCCACCATTCCAAGCTTGAGAGGCAACCATAAACATACCTCCCCTCGGTGGTATCAAGGAAGCGAGAGTGTAGAAATTCTTCGGTAACCATCCATTGCATGAATTTGTCTTTACGATGAAGGAAACTATCCAAGAACATATAGTTAGTGCTGAACCGAGTTGTATTCCACTTGACCAACTCACCTCCAATATACTTTTTCATCATAGTATGTATCTTGGAACGGTTGTATATCCATCGAGAGATTTTTCTTGCACTCTCGATGGCCGCGATGTGATCTGGGAATTCTCCAATCTCCTTCAGCATTAAATTAATGGTGTGGGCCACACAAGGCTGTCACCCTATGTTGCGGTCCTGCCATGCGATGAGTTTGCACACCTTGTAGTTCACACCATTATCTGTCACAATCTGCACCACATTTCTCAGATCCACCTCGTTGACTACGGAATCTATTTCCTACATGACCAAACAAAACAAAGTACGATGGTTACATTGTGAGTATGTTAATTCAACTTCAGAAGAGTACAAACAAAACTAATTACCTTTCTCAAGTACGAGGCATCCTAGGAGACACCGGTGGCATTGACAGATTTGTGAAAGAATATTGTGTCATTACAGTAAATCATGAAGTTTATTATATTCATGCGTGTCGGCTCTATCCAAGAATCACACATGATTGTTACTCTGTACGTAGGCCATTCCTTCATGAACTTTGTGAAACTTTTCTTAATTTCTGCTTCGTTGGCATTTAAATATTTTCCATCTATATCTCGTCCACTCGGGGACGGGATACCCTCACCTATAAATGAAACATAAATGTTAGCTATGAATCGCCGTACAACTGGGCGAGTATTTGAAATCTCACTTACCGTATTTTTGTGTTTCCCGTATGGCGCTAACAAAATACGGACTATCTGCTTTCCGCCCTGGGATACCAGTAGACAGAAACCATCTGGCCTACCCACCATAGACTACATCATTCCCACTCTTCCCCTTTTGTGTCCACGGATGGATGTCAATCCTTGGTTGTACCGGGGCACGGGCTGAACTAATGTTGTAATCTCCCACCACCGGCGGTCTTTCTCGACGCGATGAACTACGAAACAACCTGGACAACAGACCGCGATCATCTTCAGCTCCCCTGGAGGAGTCACTGCCACCACCGTGTTCGTACCTCCCACCTACCCGGCTTCTAAATTTTGCCTTTGCCCTGGAGGCAGCCATAGCATGCTGCAGTTGGGCCTCCTCATCAGCATCACCCGTGTACTCTGAGTATACACTATGCCTCGGTAGGGAATCTCCAGTTGTTGCTGCTTCTTTTCTCATCATCTCATCTCTCCTTTCCTTCCTCTTATCCTTGATCCTGTCCAGCTCACGCTGAAAGTACTCACGAATGTCCACTAGAACTTTACTACAATGGACAATACCCGTACCACGTCCTACCAAGTGCTGCTTGAATCAGATCGCACCGCCTCCTTTCTTCCCTTTGAGACAGTGCTTACATCAAAATCCAGCACCCACCTTTTCGCTGTGCTCTCACACCACGTCGACATCTGCTATCTGTTAAAACAATACAACAAAACTAAGCATACGTAGAAATATCGCTACTTGCACAAATAGTACCATTTCATACTTGAACAAATAATACGATAACAAATATTCATACTTTACATACTTGCACAATTATTGGTATTTGGTACTACATACAAGCGTGCATTAGTGAGCCAAATTCATTATATGTACAACCAATGAGTAAAATTCATCACATGTGACTCAAAGAATGATCACACAATTCACAGCCACAACGATAATAATCAAAGCATCACAAATTCACAATCACCATGTGTATCAATTTATTTGTCACCTTCACCGTCATCTATCATCCAACGATAAGTACGAACTTTAATCAACACATATATGTTCATTTAACTGCATGGTGAAACAATACAATCCAGTATTCCAGTGAATCCACAGACAACATGCCAACAAGTAGCGCATCAAGTCATCAACTACTCATTCAACATGAACACATACAAATATACGATGAACACATACAAATATACAACTACATCAATGATATGCTCTTATTGTTATTTTCTACATTTATACCTAGTTTCAATTACATGAACTACTCATTCAACATGAACACAAAACTCACAACCCTAAACTACTCATACAACTAAATCAACGGATACTCATACATGAACTACTCATACAATTAGCGGATATGCTCTCATACAAGTACAACTACTCATACAATTAGTGGAACTACTCATACAACTAAATCAACAAATACTCATACAACTACTCATACATGAACTACTCATACAACTAAATCAATGGATATGCTCTTACTATCTTTTATACCTAGCTTCAATTAGCAACACAAAACTCACAACCCTAAACACAAGAACATACAAATAGACATGCTCTTGCTCTCTCATTCAAATGTCGAGCGGTTTTCACAAAAACCGAACGAAAATCGCATGAAACCAAGCTAAAATGCATCTCATACCGCAAGTTTTGTGCACGCGAAGAAAACCAACCTTACCACGGTAAACCACAAAAACCGCGTGGTTTCTGAAGCAAACCGAGTGACAATCTCTTCTTCTCCGGCGGTTTTGTGGCGCGGTGACGCCGGATTTGGGCGGAGGCACTGCCGTCGGCGGCTGCTCGAGTGGGGAAAGCGTTTCTACGATAATGGACTCGGCATGTGCTCGGCAGCTCATGCCCTTCAAGTGGGCCCGTTCGCCGGTGGCCCTAATCGATCGATTGGCTGGTTCGGCCGAAGCCCACGAGCCATCATTTTTCTTTTTTTTTTTCAATTTTCAACACATGTGATTGGCTCAAAAATATCTCTAAAATTAGTTTTTTCAAAAACTTTTTATGCCAGAGGCCATACAATAATTAATACTAATTTTAGGAATTTTTCGTTAAATTTTTCTAAATTTTTTGAATTTCAATTTGAATTCTCCTCGAAAACTGAGCCGACTTGGTTCAAGCAAAAACCGTGTTTTTTGCACGAAAAATCATGGTTTTGCGAACCCTGCCCGGAAGTGTTTAAGTGGGAACCAAATGTTTTTTTGGTACTTATAACATCCCTAATTTCGGGTTTCTGCTAAAAGCTAATTTAAAATTAATTAATTTCAAATTTTGGTTTTTCTTCGGTGTTCTAATTATCCTGGCATCCTTATCCATCCGAAATTGAAGATCAATCCTCTACCGTTCGCAAAGTCAAAATTCTCCTCCGTCGTATTTTTCGGTGCCATTTCGTATTTTTCGGATGAAATTGAAGAGCAATGCTACAGTGCCATTTCGTATTTTTCGATTTAATTAAACCGAGATCATTCAAATAATTGTTTCTCCTCCGTCGTAACTCCAAATTAAGTGATTCAAATTTCTAAATTAATATAAATTCGTCCTCTATCTGTCAGTATTTTTATTATAATTTTTAGTTTCTATTTATTTTATTTTATTCTTTTGTATCGCTCCGTTTTACGCGTAGCTGAAGACGTTGCCGTCGCCACCAAGGACGATCTCCATTTCCAGACCGACATCCCGCTGTCCCGCTTATGAAGGCAAGTCTTCCTTGACGATTTTGTACCCAGCTTTTGTAAATGCTTTTGTAATCTTTCTTTAAACATGCATTGCTATTTACATAAAAGAATGATGTTAACGTTAGATCGTTAGCTATACTTGTTATTTATACCTCCTTGATATTGTATCCACGAACCTTTGTCGCCTTAGAACAAGTAATCCACCATAGTAATTATTCTTGATTAAATAATCTTTGATTAGAATGGAAATTGAAGCTAGAACCTAGTTTTTTTTGGAGATTACATGAATATTAGTGTTGATGGGGATTAATAATTATTATAGTGATCTAGGAATGTTGATGAATGAAATATTGTGAAGTTGGATTGTTAATATTTGTGGGAAGTTATTATTGAGGAGCTGATTAAGAAAATAAATACTGGTTGAAATATGGATGGTGATAATCATATGTGAATTGGTTGATTAATATGGAATATGCGTGATTGGTTAAGATTAGTTGATTATGTTTATAGGAACTACCATTGTCAATGGATTAAAGTAGATGATTTTGAGAGTAATATTTGGGTGGTTTATTAAATAATATTATGAAGCATTCTCGGTGCACTTAATAGATAATAGTGAGAATCATACTTATAGATTAAATAGATAATGTTGAGAATCATACTCAGTGAATTTAACAAGCATTCTTGGTGGTTTAGTAGATGATTATGTGAAGTATTCTCGGTGAATTAATGTAGATGATGTTGTGAATCATACTTGATGGATTTAGTGAATGATATTGCGAAGTATTTTTCGTGGATTAAGTGGATGATAATATTGATCAATACAAGAATGATGGATAAATCAATAATGTAATTTATAGTTCTAGGAAGATATTTCATATTCAGTGATAATTGTATCTTAATATGATTTTGGAGTCATAATTACTCTTGATATAGACTTCACTTGTTGGAATATCATATTGGGTTGGATTATGCAAGTGCCATGATAATAATGTGAGATCTTGGTGACTTCATGATTTTAGGAGATTACATAATTGATTATAATAATTTTTATCAACACTGAGAATTGAAGTTTATTAAATAACTATTGGTGGAATAGAGTAGTTCGGTAGAAATGCTTATGCTTGCAAACGGTCAGTATACACCTATGGGTGGGGATTCTTTATAAACCCTTGCAAACTTGTGTTGGAAAATATAGGCAAATGGTATTGCCGTTTGTTTGTAAAATAAAAATAAAAAGGAAAATGGTTTACATTGGGACGGAATGGTTTGTTTCGGCGGGTGCAGAGAGACCGGTCTTGGTTTGTGGAAGCCGCCTAATCAATTTAAGGACCGACGCTTATGATTGTCCATTCTAAGCATTTCGGCAACCACATGTCAAATGGGCTCGATTGGTGAATAATTTGTAGAAACCTAACTTAGACTCACCAGATGGTGGAATGTGGGTGCGATGGAGGCAAGTCGTATTTTCCCACACGGTGCAAGAGGGGCTCTTATATCGGGCGAGATGGAACCCTAATAGCGGTGAAACCTCAACGGTGAGTCGGGTTAGGCGATACATTGTAAAGGCCTTGTCATGATATCTCACTAAGACACCAAAAGAAGTGTGTTAATAGCTTGGCATCAAGAGAATATCATGTCTTGTGGGTAAAGTTGTACACCTCTGCAGAGTTAAAACTATTCGAATAGCCATGCCTATGGTCAAAGGCAAAGCGAAGAATGCTTTCATACTGGTAGACTTGGTTTTGGTTTTAGAAATAACTGATGTTTTGTTTTGGGATTCGGGAGTGGTTAGAACTCTCGGATGTTTTGTTGGCAGATTGAGCCAATCAGGTAGATGGAACCTGTTTTGATCATGACAGATAGAGTCATGAGTTGGTTTACCTTAATCTTTTAAATGTGGCGGATAGAGCCTTTATACTAGTGATGGTGGATAGAATCTTCACTAGAATATTAAAATTTTCAATTGTTAAAATAATTGTTTAAAATATGCTTTGTGTAAATTATTATTAAGTATGGTTTGATGAAACTTGGCTTTATGCAAAAGAACCATATTATGCCTTTCCTTGGAAAGCCCTTCATGTTGCATTTTCCTGCACTTCATGAGTATGCTTTGTACTCACATGCAACACTCAAATCATCTCTCGAAGGTTGAAGTCAGTCGAAGGAGATCACTGGACTAGGACGCTCCCCACTCGATTGCTTGTGGGCATATGGTTGGGTCGTCACTTGGAGTTTTCGTCTTCCGCTGTTGTTATTCAAGTTGTTCAGCCTGTTAAGGTGGTTTTGGTAAACCTCGACCATAAGGTTATTGTTCTTATTTGATGTTATTTATTACTTCAATATATAACTCGATATGGTCATTGATTTATCACTTGTTTGATCGTGTGTACTAGCTTTGATATGGGACTAGTACAGTAATACACAGGAGATTCCGGATGGTCGATCTGGGGTCTCACAGTACTTCAATTTTCTGCCATTGGATCAAGATCCGAAGAATGTTATCTGTTCCCCTCCTCCCATAGAACTTACTGTGTGGACAGGTGGGCCCAATGCTTTCTTGCACGACGCCCTTTACAAAACAAAAATAAAAACGGCGATACCTAGGCTATTAACGAGCCGACATCAGCGGCCTGGTATTTCAGGCTCGAGCGCGGTAGAAGTTCGAGTCAAACTCAAGTTAGGGTTCAAGTTTAGATCTAGGTTTGAGTTCAGTGTAGTTAAAACTTGAGTAGACTTCGTAACTATAAATAATTATATATGCACTATATTTTAATAATAAAAAATACTTAAGCTCGAGCTCAACTTGAGAAAGCTAGGTAAGAGTTAACATATAGTAATATTGCTAGGTTCACATGTTATTCGAGCTCAGCTCGGTGAAACTCGCGAACTCGGTATCAAGCTCGAGTTCGACTCGTTTGGAACTTGAATCAAGAGTAAGCCAAGCTCAAGCAACTCGCGAGCTTCGAGCTTTTTTCACAGTCCTAATGATACCTCACACTAACGACTAGAGGTTGGGCCAACTTTTTTGGTGAAGAATCGAGATGGCGAACAAATAGGGTGAATGGTCGCAAAATAAAAAAAATTCGCAAAATGGTCGCAAAATAAATTTTTTTCGCAAAATACTCCAAATAAGACCTCAAAAAGATCACGCAAAAAAATAGTGAACAACTAGACAACTATGTGTAGCCGTGACTTGCATGGATGAAAACCATAGAATATATGGGGAATTGTTTTAATCACAATCCTGGTTGTCAAGTGTCCAAATAAAAAGGAATTAATTCGTCCCTTATTTTTAGAAAGGAGATTAAGCCAAATCATAAGAGTCACTTTCAGAAAGGAAAAGTAGATTTTTCTAGAAATTGTCCTCACTTGGAGTAATTGGTTGGTGGATTTCTAATGCTCTAAAAATTTTGGAAATTTTTCTCCCTATGATAAAATGAGTCATGAAGCACTCCACTAAAAGCCACCTCAAAACACTTTATAGAAATATCAAGAAAAATCAAATACCACAGATTGTCAGGAACTTCAAACAGAAAGTTTGGGACTACGGTGCAACCAGTGGACTCCCCAATTTTTTCACAAATGGATGTGGGATTCACGCACCTTCTCCAACAAGAATCACTCAAAAATATTTTTTTTGATTTTTCTAAAAATGAAACACTGACTGTTGCGCGAAGAACAAGTTTTGTACAAAGTTGCAATTTGATAAAAAACTTGATCTCTAGTCTATTCTAGGGTGCAAGAGAGATGTAAAACCATATGAGCACACTCAAGATATTCTAGATTAGCAGCATTTAGAAGGAGGGGAGGCAAATCCAAATTGTGAGAAAGTAAATTGCAGAAATTTAAATGCTAAATTTAAGATATAAAGTAAATGCGTAATGTAAATTCAAGTATGAATGAAAAAATTGCATTTTTGGAAGGGGAGATTTACAAAGCCTCACAACAAAGTGGGCAAAAAGCTCAAAGGAGCATAAAAACCTCTACAACCTTCAAGAGGAGGAGGCTATCCCACCTTCTCTATTTATACTACTCTTCGGCCACTTACCACCCTTGGATGAGTCTCTCAACCCTAGAGCACTCATTAAAGGGCTAGAATTAACCCACTCACACAGCCATGTAAGGGCTAACCCAAAACCCACATACATAATAGGTTTTTTGCACGGTTTTTAAAGCATACTACCTAGGCCCGCTAACCTATCAACTAGACCGCGATCCAATGGCCCTCATCGATCCACATGGTATCTAGTTAGAATCATCGCCTTTCCTTATCTTCTTGGCTTGCTCGAACTCCGTTTCCGATCATATTCTGGTGATCTTCAACCATCTGAACTTCTAGCGCACCTCACCTAGTCCTGGTCATTCTCCGCCTCACCATGACCTATCACCGTCATCCTGCAACCACAAAGATAAGGAAAGCCCATCACATAGCAATGTCCAAAAAGATATACAATAATCATTAATTAAATCATTAACGCCCAGAAGATCCGGTGCTACCGCCCTAGGCCGGTAGTACCGGAAAAGACAGATAAACCTCAAATTGCTTTAAATTAAAAATTCAATTTAAATCAAACTCAATTTCAAAGTAAACCATGCTCAAATTTAGTTAAATACTCATCACACATAAGTATAGACCTCTACATGGTCTTTCAATCTCCTCCTTGATAAGTATATTGATAAACACACGAAAAAGTATAAGTTTTAAGTTTGAAGAAAGGTAGAAGAAAGCAATTTGAATGCTAAGTCAAACTTGGTTCAAGAAGGAAGAAAAAGAGATTATGTTCAAGTTGGCAAAAAGAGTTTTAGAGCTAGTCTCAAGAAAGAGCAAGTTGTTCACAAAAGCTTTAAAATCTAATAACACAACAAACATGCTTATGATGCATAGAAGATAACGAAAAACTTTACCAAGATCATAAGAACCAAGATGCATTTTTTGTTGTTAATGATGCCTTTTATATGATTTTTCCTCTTTTAGCAATATAGGCATCAAGAGAACATTTTCTCCCCCTTAATGTATGCATGCAACCTAAAAGAGCTTTGAAAATTATCCAAATAACTATGAAGACAAGATATGACACCAAGCTAAACAATTTCAAGTTAGACTAAACTAAGACATGTCCAAGTGCAAATAAGAAGATTTGCTTGCTAGCTTAGTTTTGTTTTAAAAGGATCATGTTTAGCAATTATTGATATGAGTAACACTTAACATTAGTTTCAAATCTAGAAGCAAAGCCACTTAAAGAATCAAATAGAGAACCTAGAGTTTAACCTACTCAACACTTTGGAGAATCTAGAAGTGCATACAAGGTCCTTCGAGCTTATCTTTTATTTGATGCAAAATTTTTATAGCTTTTGAAAGACATAGCGGGGTGCAAATGTTTGACATTATTTGCATTCTTTACCCACATATGTTTTTTAATTTGCATTTATTTTTTTAAAGCAATTGACTCATGCCATATTCAATCATCTCAAGAAAGACTCTTAAGAGAATAATCTTGATTATACACAACATATTCCAAGTTCATCCCAAGTACAATGGGAAGCTGTCTTGTGAATGTGAGATATTGAGTCTAATGCACACAAAAAAGTCAATTTTGCTTAATTTTTATTTTAGCACTTTGATTGATAAGCATGTGAAGGACTCAAGTGTGGATCAAAAAAGTTCCACCCAAGTTGCTATGGAGACTCTAGAGAACTCCACAAGTTCACTAATCATGGCAAATACCCCTAAAGATGGAACTCAGCAAGTAAAAGCAACATGTTTCATTTAGTTTGTTAAAAGCTCATTTTCAAGTTTTAGTAAGCTTAGCAAGATAAATGAATTTGGACATATCTAAGCTAGAGCATTCCTTAAAATGTTGTAGCATGGTGTATAACATGAGGGAATAGACCATTTGTATAATAGACAAAGCTCATAAAATAGAAAATAAAGTCTATATGCAATGCATGTAGCAGATTATTAAACTCCCCCTCAACATGTAATTTAATTTTAAACACAAATCTGGTTTAACTTGAGTTAAATAAAAAAATGAAGCACAAGAAAGATCCAAATGAACTCAAATAAAACCAGAAATGCAGAATGAAGAGAAGAAGTCAAGAAATTACAAACTGGGTGATTATAGAGCATAGAAAAGATAGTAGAGAATACTATAGCTTAGACTCGCTTTCATCTTCCCCAATGACTGACATAGGGAAGCTGACTCTAAATCCCAAGCTAAGAAGTGCACACAGACCCTGTCTATCCAGGGGGCCCAACACCTGCTAGACTTATAAGACTGCGAGGGAACTCAACCTAGAAAGAAGAGAAAGCAATTAATTAAGCATGATAGCAACCTAAAGAACAAGATGAGAGGTCCATGCAAAGCATATCATAAGTCTAAGTGAAGTGAACTCATAACTCTAGAGAATAAGCCCATAAGCACCCAGAGTAAGACAAAAGAAAGAGAAAAAACTAAAAGAAAATATATAATACATAATATACAGACTAGCTCACTCTCACAATAGGTCATAAGGGCACACAACTCCAAGCTCACTCCTCAAGGCAATAAACCTAGAGCTATCCAAAGGCTTGGTAAAAATATCGCCAACTGATGATCACTCTCCACAAACTAAAGCACTATTTAGATCGGCTAAATAGCTATTTAGATCAAGTCTCCATTAAAAACCTAATCGGCTGATATAGCTGTTTAGATTTTGATTTTTCTAACTGATTGCAAGATCAAATCGGCAGGCACGCCTCAAACCTTTTAAACCTAGCGTTTGCGTATATTTGAGCCAATTAAATCTTTCATCATATTATCGGCACCAATAGTGGGTTAATAAATATAAACTTGACCACAAGGTCATCTCATTATTTATTTAATTATCAACTTTAGTTCATTTATTCCTGTTTTGCTATATATGGAGATGATATTATATCGATGTCACTGTGTGCACTAAATTAATGTAATATACACAGAAGATATGAATTTACATATTCGAGTCCCGACAAACTTACACCTACCAAACATACTTTCCTGTACTTGCTGATGGCGATCGAACACGCCCTTCGATTTTATATTTGTCTCTGTGTCACGCCATCGCGATTGCAAAACACGCGCTCGATCTCGGGGTCTCAAACCTGTTTGATCTTTGCCCTTTGCCGAAGAGGCGCTACCTGCCAATCTTCCTTCCGGCGGTTGCTGCAGTCATGGAGGCAGACGGAATCCATCACGCGAGGGAGCATGCACCCTGACATGTAAGGAATCCATTATGCCCCTTGCGAGTCACCCTTACCGTGATGTCCGCATCGCGGAGCCAGGCTGCGCATCATGCTTGCCGGGTTCTCATTGCGGTTGAGCACTGCGTCTCATTCTCGGGCCACGCCGAGCTTAATTAGGCAGGGTCCCGATCGTCCGGCCTGCAGCGCGCAAGGCGTGCGCTCCGATCAGCTGCTTGCCGCGCGCGTGCTGATTGATGGTCCTGGGGGCTGCGGGCTACGGCACCACTTGCCGGGGTTCTGTTGGTGCCTTGGTGACCGTGGCGTCCCTGTTTGGTAGGCCGGATGACTGATTGAGGTCGGTGCCATCTGCGGCCGGTAGACTCGAGGGGCTATATCCATGGAGAAATCAGAAATGCATGGTAAAACTTGCAATGGAGCGTGTTCTTGGAGTCACTAGCCGTCGGTAGTAACGACTAACAGCGACTTGGCACGAAAAGTGAAAAGAAACAAACGGTGTTGTCCCCATAAATTGCTGCTGGGCTCCAGCACCTCTCGGCCCAACAATGCATGTTTGTACATCAGTCAGTACTGAGCTGAATATGATTGGGAATAGCGGTGGGCGTCGTGCCGTGCCAGGCCGGTCTAGCACAGGCCTGTCGTGCCTGCGATGGCCCATCCTGCCCATTGTGTCGGTTCGGCTCGCCTTTGGCGAGTCCAAGTATAGCCTATTTACACTTCATGCCTTTTTTGTGCCATGTCGATCTAAGTCTAGTCCATTTGCACTATTGTAATGAGAGAATGAGAGGATGGCGAATGCGGGGGAGCTACACTGAGCGGTTCTTCTCCTTCACCCAATGTAGCAGAATAGTACTTCCTTTGTGTTCTTCATGCCAAAGGGGAAGAGAGTCCTTTGGTAGTTATGAGAGAGGTTAGAGAGGGCAGGACCTTCTTTTTGTTGATCCATGTATGAGATGCTTCTTAGTACAAAGGCTTGTATCTTGTAAGAAACTATTCTCTCTCGTCTGTCTCTCTCAATCTCTTTTAGCTCTCTCTCACCCGTTGCTTCCTCTCTTAGCTCTCTCCCTCTCTCTTGCCCGTCTCTCAACCTCTCTTGCCTATCTCTTTCACTCTCTCTCACTCGTCGCCCATCTCTCTCAATCTTTCTTTCGCCCGTCGCCCTCTCTCAATCTCTCGTGTCTGTCTCTCTCAATCTCTCTTAGCTATCTCTCTCTCTCTCTCTCCCGCTCGTCTCTCTCAATCTCTCTTGCTCACTTAACCATAAGCGTTGAGAATGTATAAATCCACCGTGAGACACTAAACAATATAAATGCATGAAATTCATTCAAGCGTGCGGTGAGATTTTGTGAGAGTGTGGATCAATGTGGCAAAGAGCCATGTCGCTGTCAGCATATTGCTTGTAACAAACAAATGAATACAATAAAAAATGTAAAAGGACGAACCAAGGTCTCGATGATCGGGATCTACAGGTGCTCATTCAAACTTATTCCCCCCATTCAGCCACCTCACTCTCTCTCGCCCACCTCTCCAACGACGAAAATCCGGCTATGTCCCCTCTTTTTCTATTCTTTCTCATTCTCTCTTTCATTTTTCTCCTTTTCTTTTCTTTTTCCCTTTTTTCTTTTCTTCCCTTCTTTTCTTTCTTTATTTTATTCTTTTCCCTTTTCCTTTTTCCTTCCCTGGCCAAGCAAGCTTGCCTCTGCCTTCTTCTTTCTTCGGTTCTTCCTGTTCCCTCCCTCACCTCCCTCCGACTCCTCCACCTTCCCCCGCCTCCCTCCTCCTCCACCCCCTCACCTCCCTCACCGCCTCCCACGTTGTGGTGGCCATGGCGTCAATGGTGTGGCGTTGGCTATGGCTATGGCGGGTGCAGCAGCTACGGTGAAGTGCGGTGACGGCTATAGCATGCGAAGCGTGGCAGCTATGGTGGGGCGCAGCTATAGCGTGCAAGGTGCGGCGTGGCACCCTCCCCTTTCCCCTCTATGCTCGACTGGCAGGCCCAGCATGGCCTATTGTCGGGACCCGGTTATGCAAATCCGGACCCTCTGTGTATACTGCACTAGCCCAGGATCACGCTAGTGCACACAAGCTCAACATCAGTGAATATCACAATCATTCACAACGGAAATAAGAAGAAAGATGGTATACATTGAATACTACTAGTTGAATGACCTTATGGTCGACTTACATAACAATGCCTCACAAGGCTGGACAACAAATTGAACTGTAGCGGAAATGAAGACGTAGATAAACCCCTCAGTATACCACAGGCAACTGACAAGCCTCGCACCCTAAACATTCGTCCCTTCATGGTACTCCTTCTCCAACACGGTTGTAAACTACTCAACTGGTGATGTTGTTGTAGACAAGGGTGAGTACATAAAGCACTCAACAAGTTGTGCACAGAATGCAATTCTAACATAACTATATGCAAGGCTTATTCCAAAGGAATGGCTAACAATGGTTATTTTGCAGTAAAGCAGCATTTATGAACACATACATTACATAGATTGAAAAGACAGTAAAACAATTAATAACAATAAATAGATTCAATGATTCTCAAGTAAACCAAGTTTTCCATCCTAAGTCAAGATTCAAATTCCCATGGCAACCTGCCATCCATCCCAAGTTTTATTCCGCAAAAGTCTAATCCTTGACTGTAATTCCCGAGCATTGCTCAATACCGTGAGCACGGCTATCCGAATAGTTTGTACACTCTGCAGAGGTTATGCACTTTACCCACACGACATGATAATCTCTTTGTGCCTGGCCATTAGCACACTTCCTTTGGTGTGTCGGCAAAGAAATCATGACAAAGCATTTACAATGCTCTGTCTTAATTCAGTACTACCTGCTGAGGTTTCAACACTGGAGGGACTGGTTACCACACCTAGGGCCTCCCTCTTGCGCCATATGAGCCACCCCGTGCGAGGACTGGTTACCTCCACCCGGGTCTCACACCACCACGATAGTACTAAAACTAAGACATTGCAAATTAATCAGCTAGGCTGCCCCATAACAGACATGTGGTTGCATAATTGACTCAGGTCAAAGGCTCGCAAGGTTAAGTCCTTAGGGTGATCAAAGCAAGACTTGCACATACCCCTCCGCCCATCGGGCCCACCCAGGCACACTTGCCCTTGCCACTTGCTCCGATGTAAATCATAACCACCCCAGTTGATTACCAAGCACCACGTGCCATCAACAATTCAATATCGTTGCGTGACATCCATCGCCACCACAACCCAATCTCCTCGTGTGACCACACATGACACACAAATTCGTAATGTTGTTCCATATTTCATTAGTCAAGATTATTTATCAATGATTCAAATACATGTGATGACGTGGCATGGCTAAGCAATCTAATTCGATCTAACCATCCCATGTTGATTTTATTATTGATCAACTATAGTAAACCAATCTAGGGTGACAATAGATCATGACATACAATCGATAAGGTAGGGTGTAATTCAAAGGGTATGATACCTAAATCCCAAAGTTAGACTAAAATCATTTGTATGCTTGAAATAACATGCAATATAGTAAAACAAGATAGCAATTTTATAAACATGGGTGCAACATGATCAAAGCACAACTTGCCTTGGTTAAGCTCCTAGTCTTGATCTGGAAATCGATCTTGAGTTGCCAACTCCTCCTCCGAAGCCTCGCACAATTCAACGTCTACTCGAATCGAAAAGGAATAGCAAATAAACACCCAAAATAGAGAACAAATGAACTCTAAAAATAAAACAAAAGCTACCACTGGATAGATCTCAATTTTACAAATTTTTAGAAATTTGAATCACCTCAATCGGAGTTCGTATGAGGGAGAACGAGCTCTCGGAAGATTCAAATCCCTAAAAATTCAGAAAATTGGAAAATCAAATATTAACCGAATTATTTTATAAAAGAAAATCCGCTTTATTGCGTCATCAATGCGCCATGCTAACGCCAGCCATGATCTGAGCCAACCGGTGTCGACACGTGTCTCTAAGCATCGTTCGTGGACCCGCGCCGCCGTGGACTCAATCCACCGAGACCACTTTCGCATGCGGTTATGGACCTGCATTGCCGCCAAGATGACGCTACCGCCACGTCGGCCTCTCGATTGGTTCGCTCATAGCAACTGGTGCACCCATCAAGATCTAACGGTCGCTGATTACGCGTCTACGTGGCTAAACTCGAGACGTCCATCTTCGATCGAACGGTGGACATTTACCCGAGCGAGTCACTATTTAATTGGCGACGTGGCACGATTCGAGGTGCTCATCTACAGTTGGACGACCAAGACTTACCGACGCTTGCGCTACTTACCGTACCTAACGTGGCTTGATCTAAACCGTTCACGGGGGATCTAATGGTCGATGCTTACCCGAGGCGGTCACTGCTCTTGAAGCGACGTGGCGCGATCCTGGCGGTCCGGCGATGATCCGACGGTTGACGCTCTTCGGTCCCGACGATGGCGACGCGGCGGCGCTAGTTCATCGGGGATGAAGACGACGACGATGCCGATAGCACTGCGGTGTTCTCCGATGACCACAAGACGGCGGAATTGACGCGGCGCGACGAGGGGAGTTCGGGGCTGGTGTCGGTGCGGCGGATGAGGGTCTCGACGATGGCTAAACACTACAAGAAGGTTCTTGGGCTCCCATGAGCTTGCGCAAGAACTCCAAGGTTCGCGAGCGACGGCGCTTCACAGCAAAAGACGCAGCGGCAACAGGGGATCCTCGGGGGCAGGGTCAGCGCCTTAAATAGGCCTCGGCATGCGCGCAAATCTCGGAAACCTAACGACTGGCGGCGGCGGCGTGAACGCGCTGGACTCGGAGTCCTAATCCGAGACGACGACGGACGGCCTATGGATTTCGATCGGACAGACACAAGAAACTCCTGGCGCGGCACGACCTCATCTGCACATCACATTCAACGGACAGGATCAACTAGGGTTTTGATTCGGCGCGACTTGATGGCGATCGCACGATTCGGATCCAACGGTAGCGAGGCGATAGGGTTTCGTGCTGCGGCGCGGCTTGATGAAGGACCTTGGATCTTCATCCAATGGTTGGCGATAGGACTTCTAGAAGGCGGGCGCAGCAGCTGGGCTGCAACGAGCGGAATTTCAAGCGCACAGTAATGGGCTCGGCCCATTACTGTTCAAAACGGAATTTTCGGGTTTTTGCTTTTAAAATAATTAGAGTAAATAATTTGATTTATTTAAGGAAACAAAAATACCAATAAAAATCCCAGAAAAATTTCAAAAATACTTTGAGACATTCTGGACTTAAATAAAATATTTTTCGCAAAACTTTATTTTAAACTTTGCTACATGTAATTAGTTTTTGACAAAAGGCAATATACTTTAATTTAAAATAATTCAAATAAATCCCAGAAAATCAAAACAAATCCAGAAAATTCACAAAAAGCACAAATTGTAAATAAACACTATTAACTAAATAAAGAGCCAAAATTTGGGATATTACAAACCTCCCCCTTAACAGAATCTCGACCCTGAGATTTAGGACTGTCTAGAGAATAGGTTTGGGAATTCTGTCTTTAGGTGTGAGATCATGTGATGAAAAATTGGTTGAATGGTGAAATTGGCATTGTATAGTGACTTTGATTATAGCATGTGTGGTGCTTGTGCATGTGCCATGTTGAGATGATGATAGCATGAAGGATTCTGCTTGATGCAATGCACTCATGTGAGTGGTTGCATGGATTGACCTTGAGTCAAGTCGTGGACTTGTGCTCGGACGCGTTGTTTGTTACTTCATGTGCAGGTGTTGCTCGAGGGCAAACGTGGTCGATGACGGGACCGGAACTAGGTTCATGGAGGAACTGAGGTTCGGGACTAGGTTTAGGGAGGAATCGAGGTCTTGGTGGTCGAGAATGTCATGCGGGACGTTCGGGCTAGAGAACATGCACATGAAGGCTGGTTAGTCACGTATGTGCAGCAGGTGGGCTGATCATGCGTGCAAGGTTTTGGTTTTGGCTATGTTGGGCCAAGTTGAGATAGATACGAACTCTTTCCATGTTGGAAGTGGAGTTGTAGTCAATCTCTGGGAGTTTGCTCTGTATAAATAGGGGGAGGTGTCCCCTGTTTATTTGTAGAGCGAACGTTCAGGTTTGAGGGTTTGTACTCTTGTGTTGGAGTACTTTAGACAATGAAATAAAAATCAATCTTCCAGAGAGCTTCTTCTTGCTGTTGTGATTTGCTCTTGGCTTCGACATAGTTGATCAATCGCTGAAGTTTTGTTCATCGCAGTTAGCCACGAAGTTCATCACGGAGTTCGGTTCTTGCAAAGGTATTATCTTGCGAAGGTAATATCTTTTGATCTGTAGATCCGATCGGATTGATTCTTGTTGGGTTTGATTCATAATTGAATATAGTTTCTACAGTTAAAATTTCACATCAATCCAATAGTTAGATCTTCTGTAATTTGTGGTCGCCTGATTGATGTCCTGCTTTCGCCTCGATCGTTTCAGTGGTCACCGGATTCAGTCATATTGCGAAGGATATAACTTTAGATCCGTAGATCCGATTGACCTGATTCTTTTTGTGTTAGCTGTAGAATTGAGTCTAGTTTCTACAGTTAAAATTTTACATTAATCCAACGGTTGGATCTCTAGGAATTTTAGTTTTTTTTAACTAGTCGCTTCGATTGATAACGTGGTCGCCTAACTCTCGCCCGCCGCCCAACCTCGCCGCCCAAGTGCTTTTCTCGTCGCCAAGTGCCCTACCTGCCGCCTAAGTGTCCCATCGTCGCCAGTGCCCAAACTGGTCGCCCAAGTGTTCTCTTGGTCGCCCAAGTGCTCTTTCATCGGGTCGCCTGCACTTCTAAACTAGTCTCCCAACCGTGAACAGGTCTTCAAGCAATTTGAGTTTGAATTGGGGTGTTTCAAAAAGTTTAAGAATAAGATTTTAGCTTTCACGCAATCATTCACCCCCCCCCTCTGATTGACGCCATTCGATCCTACAAGTGGTATCAGAGCAAGGTTGAGGTGTGGCATCAGATAAGTATGTTAATCGTCCTCCTATGCTTAATGATTCAAAATTTTCTTACTGGAAAAGTCGCATGCAATCCTATATTGAAGCTGAAGGTAATGATGTTTGGCGCAAAGTCTCTATTGCATATGATGTTCCTGATATAGTCACTAATGATAATAAAGCAGACGTTGATTTAAATGCTAAAGCTAAAAACTTGATTTTTCAAGAAATCTCTGAAAAAGAATTTGATCAAGTTTCTCATTTACGTTCTGCACATTCAGTTTGGAAGACATTATGTGATTATCATGAAGGTTCAACTAAGATTAAGAAAGTGCGCAAAAATATTTACCAAAAGGACTTTTCTGATTTTGTTATGAGACCAGGTGAATCAATTGATGATCTTTACTCTCGATTTGAGAAAATTTTGTGCAATTTATGTGGTGTTGGAGTTAATAATCCAAGAGAGGAGAATGCTAGTAAGATTTTGAGATCTCGACTCTGAATGGCGCATGGTTGTTACTGCAATCAATCAAACTATTGATTTGGATACGCTGACCATGGATGATCTGTATTCTAGGTTGAAAACTTATGAGATGGATTCTTTATCACCTAGAGCTGATAAAACCTCTACACATGCACTTGTTGCTAACCCCAGCATGTCTTCTGGATTACCATCTTCTGTCTCCTTGTCTGCATTAGCTTCTTTTTCAGATGAACAGTTTGAGATGCTTCCTGAAGAAGATCTTGTGCTCATTTCTTCACGCGCTGTCAAAGTACTCAACAATGTGAGGATGAGGAGGCGTGGAGGTACTACTTCAGGGTCTTTCAACTGCTTTGAGTATGGTCTTCCCGAGCATATCAAAGCAAATTGTCCCAAGTTGAAAAAGAAGGAAGAAAGGGAACCAGCACAACGCAGCTCAAGACGTACTACTCCTAGGCGTTCCAATTTTCAAAAAGTCGCTAAGAAAGTCTTAGCTGTCTTGGAGGAGTGTGATCTTAGTGATGTGGACTTTGAGAGTGACAATGAGCCACGGGACAAGAAGGGAGATACTGATAATGACTTCACTGGCATGTACTTCATGGCTAAAAGGGATAGTGATAGTGATTCTGATTTTGATGAGGTAGGACCTTCTTATGATGAACTTGAGTATGCTATGGTTAAATTAGCTTCTGAACTTAAAAAATCTAAGAAGGCTCTTAAAGAGAAAGATCTAGAAATTGATAGTTCTAATTTGAAATTGCAAGGCTTAGATCTTTGATTCCCGATGATGATGCTCGTAAGTCATGTGACTTAATTCACAATGAGCTTGTTTCACTTCGGAAAGAACATGCTTCTCTGTTAAAGCAAGATAGGGAAAATGAGAAACAAATGAAAAATGCTAGCTGTTCAACCATTGATCTGCATGATTCAGCTTCTTGTTCAAAATGCTTCATACTGGAATTGAAGTTGCATGATGCAAATGCTAGAGTTTCTCAAATGATAGATGCCTTGCTCACTCATGAAGTTATTTCCTGCTCAAATTGTCGAAAATAGAAAGGAATAGTGGACGTTCCCTGTAACAATTGTTTAACTCTGTCTAGAAAGGTTGATTACTTGAAAAAATCGTTAGAACATTTCACTAAAGGAAAGAAAAACCTAAATATGATTTTGGATCAATCAAAAGTCAGCACTCATAACAAAGGTTTAGGTTTTGATTCTTATGCTCATCATAAAACACATGTTCCCACTGTTGTCAAAGTTCTTGAAAGTGGAAAGTTTGAAATTGCAAATGAGCCTAAGAAAACTGTCTTTAAATCTGCTGGAATTTTATCTTCTACTGTGATGAATGCAAATGTTTCTTCTACTTCTAAAGTTAAACATTCTGTTAAATACACTTGTACTCATTGTGGTAGAGATGGACATCTAGTAGATTTTTGCTTTAGGCTATCAGAAGCAAGAAAAACTAAGGCTAGGTCTAATTTCAGACAGGCACGCTTTACTCCTCATTATGTGCCTAAGGTGATGCGAACACCTTTTGTTGCAAGAAACACGAGAAAGAGCAAAACTGATTTTGTATACAAGTATACTCGTGCTGTGCCTACTCGTCGTGTGTCTCAGTGTTGGATTCCTAAATGCCTTTTATCTAACCCCAGTACTGAGACATTGACATTCTCTTTTGTGTAGACTGTGGAAGAGATGAAGGAGAACATATGGTTCATAGATTCTGGATGTTCAAGACATATGACTGGTGATTCAAAATGGTTCTCCTCCCTCACACAAAGTTCTGGTGATGAGGTCATCACTTTTGGCGACAATTTAAAGGGAAGAATTCTTGGAAGAGGAATTGTGCGAGTCAATGAAAACTTCATTCTCAAGAATGTAGCTTCGTAAGCAAGCTCAAATATAATTTGCTCTCGCTTTCTCGCTTGCTTGATGAAGATCTTGAGGTAAGATTTCAAAAAATTTTGTTGTATATTAGATGTTTCGAAAATCTAGTATGCAACATCACTGCATTGGTCGCTTTTTGAAGGTGATTTTCATGTCCAACATCCTGAAATGACATGTCTTGTATCTCATGTTTCAAAAGATCTAACTTTTTGGCATCGTAGACTTGGTCATATTGGTTTTGATCACCTTTCACGCATGAGTAAATCAAATTTGCTCAGAGGTTTGCCTGAATTAAAGTCAGCTTCTACACATGGATACTGTGGGACCAGCAAGAGTAAAATCTGCAGGAGATAAGTGGTATGTTCTTGTGATTGTAGATGATTACGCTAGGTACTCTTGGGTATATTTCATGACTACCAAAGATGAAGCTTTTGAATTGTTTCAAGAGTTTGCATTAAGGTTGCTCAAGGAATTGCCTCAAGCACTTAAAGTAATTAGGAGTTGTCGGCAGATTCCACCGACAGTCTTGAGGATGCAGACCGGTTTTGTTCTAAGGAGGGCGTCTTCGCGGTCGGGCTAAACCTAGCGATGGGAAACCCTAGGAACTCCCCAGAACGAAGCTTCGCTGACTAAGAGCCGGGAACAACACAGAGATTTTTACCTGTGTTCAGCCCCTTCGCCATGGGTAATAGCCTTACTTCGCTAGATTGCTTTTAGAGAGTGTTTGAAAACCGACAAGACAAAGCTTGGGAATTACAAGTTCTTCCTTAGGCCTCACTTGTGGTACTCTCGCTTGTTCTTTCTACCTTCGACCCCCTTCCCCATGCACCCGAGGGCCCTTATATAGGCCAAAGTAATCTGGAGTAGGTAAAAAGGGTCATCATGCTCGATCCTTACACATTTAATACGCCTTTCGCGGTTGTCGCGTTGCTCCATCCTCATTAAATGCCGACGCGATGGCTTCGCCGTTCGCCCAGATGGGACATCTTTGCGATGGGCGCTGACAAAGGCCGAGGATTGGTCTTGCCGTAAATCTCGCCATCGACAAGTTCGACACCGCTATCCTACCGCCGAATCTCAGACGACAGGAAGGAGCTCGAGGCTAAGCCACCAAGACCGCTTTTTTGCTCTTGGCGGCGGGCGAAGTGGTTCGCCCACCGCCGCCGGAGCCACGCTGGCTTATCGCCAGCGAAGCAGGCGTGCTCACCCACCGCCGCCGGTGCCACTTTAGCTTGCCACGGGCGAAAGCAGAGCGTGTCGCCCACCGCCGCCGGTGCCACGCGGGCTTGTTGTCGGGCGAAAGTGGCGTGCTCGCCCACCGCCGCTAGGTGCCACGTGGGCTTATCGCGGGCGAAGGCGCGTTTCGCCCACCCGCCGCCGGTGCCACGCGGGCTTGTCGCCGGGCGAAGCAGTGCGTCTTCGCCCACCGCCGCTGGTGCCACGCGGGCTTATCGTCGGGCGAGCAGGCGTGCTCGCCCACCTACGCCGGTGCCACGGGCTGTGTGCCGGGCGCAAGTGGCGTCTTCGCTTCACCGTCGCCGGGTGCCACGCGGGCTTATCGCCGGGCGAAGCGTGGCGTTTCGCCCACCGCCGGTGCCACGTGGGCTTGTCATGTTGACCGCCGTGTGGACTGCTTTTGTGCGGCGGAGAGGGTACCCCAGCGCAGCAGTACGCTGACAGTAGCCCCCGGGCCCGCCCTGGAGCGCGCACCAAAGCCTACTTTAGAACCTTCATTAAATGCTTAGCGGGCTCCTGGGTGGGGCCACCACTCATGAGGATACGACCGCCTGGCCCCTCCCCAGATTCTGGCAGATTTTCTGCACCCGAGGCGACGCACGATCTTGTCTCTTCGCGAACCGTCAGTGTTGGGGTGCATATGCATATATAGATAGGTTCATCTGAATCAAGAGGTTTTACGCCTCCTTCCTTGCTCACCCCTAACTTTTACTTCTCCAACCCTCTCGCTTTCATGGCTTCCTCAGCTCGCCTTCCTTCCCGGCTTCCACGGTGGACTCCTACACCTGGGAGACTCCACACCATCGCGTCGAGAGGCTCTTCTACTTCCTCGGGTGGGACCCCACGCCACAAAGGCTCCGCCGACGAGATCATTATCTTTGTGTGGGCATCATGGCGGGTCTCGGTGCCGCTTTTCTCCGACTTCTTTCTCACCGCCCTCCACTTCTACGAAATCCATCACCTTCATCTCACCCCAACTCCATTCTTTTCTCGCGTTTTCAGACACCTCGTGAAATGTTCATGGGGGTGATGCGAACCTTCCACTCTTTCGCTATATTTCTTTCTTCCGCCTCCTCCGACGGCGAATCGTGGGAGTCGCCACTTCCGCCCGAGACGGATGGTCTGCCACTACATTCCCTTCCACTTCGCCGAATCGAAGGCTCGGGCGAAGGAATGGTCAGACGTCAATGACGAGAAGTGAGTCGAGAGATCGAGGTGCCCGCCGAAGGGCGCCACCGAACTGAACTCGCCCGTCAAGAGACGGGGAGCTTCCGCAATGGCGTTCAAGATCAATGACTCGGGACGCCGTACGGTTATCAGGCGCCGATCGTCAGGATTTCAGATCCCAAGATTGAGCCTCTTCGCGTCACCGATTCGCCCGGCGTGGCAAGATAATGGATGACAATGACATCACCGCGACCTTCCCTACCGTGAGTCTTCATTGCTACCTTTTTGGCTTTTTTCTTGTATTCGCGCTTCCTTTTGAATTGCTTCCTACCAACCAGATTCAGGTTGCTTTTTAATCTTGGCCAGCGCGGAAACCCGGACGGGTCACGCCCAGGGTTTTGGCTTATGCTTATGCCGATTCCGCCGACCGACTTCCTTCATCGGCCCTACCACTCGCACGACTTGGAGCCCGCGAGCGCCGAGGATCGCCTGTTGTCGCCGCCCATGGACTCCACTGCCTCGCCAGCCGCTGCTACCGACGATCGGGACGATCTTCTCGCTGATCGGGCTGCGGTAGCGGCCTTCATCCCGACACCTCAAGCCCGGTGCGAAGAAGGCCCGCCACGCAGCGAACTCTCCGCCGCGCCGGCTCAAGGGCGGCGGTGGCCTCACATGGGCGACTACACCGCCGCTTCGATCGCAGAACCGACCGCATCGGGCGCCAAAGATCTTCACCCTGGCCGCCGCACTATCGCCACCGGTGCTAATGCAAAGAAAGCGCCAGCTTCCATCGACAACGGCGCTTACTATCATCACGGCCACAGATCGCCCACGGCACCATCATCGCCTCGGGCGTTTTTATCATCTTCCCTTCTACGACCCTCCGTGGCGCCGATCTCCCTACGGCGCCACCACCTTCGCCACGGGACCCATGCCGCCACTCGACAAGGCGGGCTCGAGGTTCCCAGGGCCAGCTTCAGCTTGAGGGCGACGCCAAGGGCGGCCCCTCGAGATACTTCAAGGGGGACGACGCCACCTGCACCTGCAGAGGCAGAGGAGACCCCGCCAGGCCGCCGACGGCCACACGCAGATCCGGCACCACCGACACTAACGCCCACACACTCGCTTCGCGACCGCCGCCACGCCTTCGCGTTTCGCTATGTCGAGCTTTTCACGAGCTCGGCATTTACATTAGCTCTTTGGCGCTTCTCGCCACCGCCGGACACGGAGTCTCCAGACGGCGAGGTACCGACGGGGCGATCGATGAGTTGACGCTGAGCTGGCGAGGGCGACGCGACGGCGCAAGAAAAGGGCCACCGCGATCGCTTCGCCGCCATGCGTTAGCCGGGCGGAGAGGGCCGAGGCGCGGCAGAGGGCCTTGAGTACGAGGTCGACCGCCAAGCGCAACCTCACCACCATGCTCAAGGAGTTTCTCCGCGATCAAGATGCTCGAACCTTTGGGCGCAGGCCGAGACGCCCTCCAGACACCGCCATAAAGACGCCTACGCTGCCAACCAGCCGCGGAGGCACTCCGGGATTGCTCACGCCCTAGCCGCACGCTTCCACTGTGGAGGGGCAAGAGGTTGCGCGGGATCGCAAGCTTCAGGTTAGCGGTTGGGCCACCCAACGCCTCGACCCGATGGCGCGATGGAGACCAAGATCGTGGGGACGCCGCCAAAGTGAGACACGTAGGCAAGCGCCACCAACACTTGGGCGGACAATTGTATGTGCAGGAGCCGTCATGGATGTCTCCCACCTGCGGGATGAGGAAGAGGACGCCACGACATTGACGTGGCGGCGAGTGAAAGGCAGGGCCCCACCTCACTTCTTTTTTGCTTTTTATTTCTTTTGACAATCATCCGCTTTTGCTCAGATAAACACTTTAATTAACTTTAGTCAGAATGGATGTTTCTTGGTTTTACCTTCATGCGGTTTGCTGTGCTTATTTGACATTGCGCGGTCGGAACCGCTAGGCGACCAACTTGAAACTCGCTTGAGACACCAACAAGTTTTTAAGTTCAGGAAATGTCCCGAAATTCCTGTAAAGGTTGTATGCAACTAGCCACAAATGTAAGCACAATGTGCATAAGTAGTATAGGACTTAGGCAAAGACAGCTTCGGGGCGCGATATTCCGTGCTTAGGCACAGAATAGCTCGCCGTTTAGAGTTTTATGCAGGGTTGTCACCGCTCAAACCTTTTCGAACTTAAATCCTTGCGATCTCTTAGAATCTGCACTTCTGCAGGGCGATAGGATGATAAGATTCCGTGAGTGGTCTTTGAACAATGCATTCAACGGCAAGGCAACCAGCGGTGCTTCGAGAGCCAACCCGAGGTGTACGAAGTGGTTTGAACACCGTGCTGCTTACACTCGTCCCCTAACCTCACCGGACGCCACACCGAGACTTTCCGCTTTATCACCAAGGAGTTGCCGGGTTTGGGGTGTCTATGATAACCGTGCATAATTCGATCAATTTCAATATACGATAAGCAAACAACAGAAGCTGCATCGAAAAACACTTATCCTGCTTGTGCGCTTAGTGGGTGCTTAACCCCTAGATGGGCGACCAACCGAAGCATCTCTGCACCAGCCCTCACAGCCGGGCGACCACTTGAGAAGATTCGGGGCATCATGAGGAGCTTAGGGCGACTCAGCCCCGATCTCCCTGGCGATCACGAAGAGGGTTTGAGATTTCATGCCTTGGTACACGACTACTAATGTAATGAATAGGCCAATGCAAAACAAAACCGAACGATATAGGGTCCCCGCATGGAATGAGCCCTGGTCCTTTCCTGGTTCCTAAGTCCTTGCGATTTTTTGGAAATCGAACCACTGGTTGCAAGGCCAAAGCCGGGCTTCCGTGAGGGGTACTAGACTAACGATGCTCGTGGTGACAACCGGCGGTGCTTCAGTGGAGCTAACCCGAGGCGCGGCGAGCCGCTTGAGCACCGTGATCTAGCCCGCTTCGTCGCCTCGTCTCTGTTTCTGGACAAGTAATTCCGGTGACTCCTATCGATCATCAAGGAATTAGCCAACATACGGGACCACCGTATTCATGCGAAAAGAACTTGCTACTATGGGCAAAGAAAGAGACAACGATGGTAAATTGAAAGCCTTTTTAGGCGATAACCTTATTAATCGCCAGAGCCGCCAACCACCAAGGGAGAGCCTTACTCATGGTCGATCAGTATGCATCCGCGGATACTTACAATTCTCATGGGTAGAATTTCAACAACTCTATGTTATAAGAATTGCCGCTTTTTCATTGCTCCTCGGCTAACCGACCGCCTGCCGAGATATCAAACCACTTTTGAAGGGGCCTCCCATCGGGAGACATGCAGTAACCCGCGGCAGGCTTCAATTTCAAGAAGACCAGTCGCCATCGCCAGTTGTTCTTCAGAACCCGGGTGGCGTGGTACCGAGACTTTTGTCGGTATGCGGCGTACAAGAGCAGCGCGATCCCGCACCTCCTCCGTAAGGTTGACGCCTTCGCCGAGATCCTCCCCGTCTTTTCGCGGAACATCGAGACGCTACGGGGAACCGAAAGCGATAGCTCGAAGGGAGAAATGTTCCGCCCAGACACCGTGAAGAAAGGCGCCTGTCCATGGTCTGGCCTGGTGTGGTACGGTTTACCACAAAGATCGCCGGAGTTCTTCCGCCCATCGCGCTATCTCTTGTGAAGCCGATCAAACGCTTGTCTTGAGGCTCCTTCAAGACAACAAGATTGGCGCTGCTCCGCTTGTCTCGCTGTTCGCGGATGGGCCACCGGCAAAGCATACCTGGTGCCCATTTCAGCAGCAGATCCCGTAAAAGCCGACCGGTGAATTGGGTCCCGTTGTCGGTGATGATGCGATTCATGATTCAAGCGCTAAGATCCCGCGATAAATTTGATGGCGGGCGGGCGGCCGGATGGCGCCGCACCGCCGGCCTCAACCCACTTCGTGAATTTGTCGATGGCGATTAAGAGGTGGGTGAAACCTCGTGGTTCATGAACGGACTCAGATATCCAGCTTCTGCATCCGCAAATGGCCAGGAGAGCGATAGTTTGCAGAGTTCGGGCTGGTTCGGTGGATTTGCTCGGCGCAAGAACTCGACAAGCCAGATGTCTTCACCACTGCAGCATCCCGGAGGGCGAGGGCCAATAAAATCCTTGACGAACGCTTTACCGACTAGCGTGCTCGCCGCATATATGGCTCCCGCGACACGCCTATGGATATCGAGAGTAGGTTGCTCCTCTTCCCGAGTGATGCACTTCAAGAGAACTCCGCCTCGCTCGCGATATAGGTCCCCACCTACCGTGGTATATCACTTGGCTTTCAGGCAATCTTCTCACCGAGGCATCATCGCTCAGGATCACTTGGTCGCGCAGAAGGCTAGGATAGGATCCATCCATCGCATTTTCCTCGTTGCTGCTGGGCGACCACGCTGCTCGCTCGCACTACCGGGCCAGCTCCCAAGCGCCGCTTTAGCAAAGATCTTCGCCATCTTCCTCCTGCACTGGGGCCGAGGCGGCACGCTTATCTTTAACCCCGAACGGGGGCTATGACAATGTGCCGCCTTCCACTCGAGCCGAGGTCAGCGACGCCTTTGCTGCTGCCCCTCCTCGAATCGGGGCCCGGATACGACACCATCGCCCCCACCCGAAGCTCGGGTCGTGATGGACGGCCGCGATAGCCTTTCTTCAAGACTAACGAACAGAGCCTTGAGGACGCAAGCCGCGAGCCCGGTCCCGCAAGGTGATTGTCGCCGGGACATGGATATATCCCAAACCCTCAAAATGATGCTCCATTTTTCGACCTCCGCCAGTACGCCGCCATGGTGGGGTTTGAACATTGGAACTCCTTCCGCGCTTGATTAATAAACCGCAGGAGTTTCTTGACTTGGAGACGCCAATGCCCAACACCGGCTGGCGTTAACGCCGCCAAGAGGCTCCTCATATTCGCCATGTTGTTTATGGCCTTGAACTCGAGGGCTAATTACATATCGAGGACGCCCCTGGCCGGGGAGACCAGACGATTTCATTTCGCTACCTCCAACCCAAGGAACCATCAAAGAATAAGGTCCAGGAGAAGGCGCGGGTGTTCACTCGAGCTAAGCGGAGTCCACTCAAGAACGAACTCCGCCATTTCGACTTTTGATGGCGTAAAGGGTACAAATTTTAGGTTGAATTTCAGCCCACCGCCCATTTTATGATCCGCCTTCCGCTTCTGCCAGGAGGATCTCGCAGAGGGTAGGCCGTGACCACTGTGAACTTCCCGCCTTGGAAATAATGGCGAAGCTTCTCGACGCCACCAGATCACAGACAAGATCTCGAGCTCCGCAGGTCTGGTCTCGACCAGGCAAGATTTGTTGATCGAGTACACGCCTTTGACGCCTTCCTCCGCATCAAGATGCCAGCCACCACCTCGAGGTGGAATGTACAGCAAAGCACGGCCACCCGGGGCGGGGAAACCAAAGACCGGGAGAGGAGAGGTACTGCTCAATTCTTCAAATGGCTGGCTTCAACACCACTCAAGTGGTTTGTCTTCTTCAGCCTTAAACAAGGGCAAGCTTTTTTCTCCCAACCGCAATGAACCGCCTCAGGAGGCCAAAGCATCACCAGCATTGAGTTGCTTGAGTCGTACTGTGGCTTCATGTGCTCGATGGCCGATATCTTATCGGGTTGGCTTCAATGCCCTACCGACACCCGAAAGCTCCAAGGGCTTGCCGAGGCCACATCGAATCACGTGATTTTCCTAAGAGCTTCAAGCGCTTATGAGGTTCTCTCTGTGTCTTGGAGTCTTGACTTTTTCATTCTTTTATCTTCACAACTAAATCATCAACATAAACTCAAGATTTCGCCCTATTCGGGGCGGAAGGTAATGTGCATGGCACGCTGGTAAGTGGAACCAGATTTTTTAAACCAAAAGCCATCCTTACATAACAACGACACCGTAGGGTTACAAAAGCGTCTTCTTCATCTTCTGCTACCATGTTAACTGGTGGTACCCGAGTACGCCCGTGAAGCACAATTCAGCCACCGGGTCAGGAGTCATCAATGAGATCGACCAAGTAGGGTAAGGGTCCTTCTGGGCAGCTCTTGTTGAGGCTCTGCAGAAGTCGTTACACATACGCGCCATTTCCGTTGGACTTTTGACGAGCACGGGTTGGCGAGCCACCTGTGACATGAGATCTCCTGATGATCCTCGCGCCGCCAGCCTTCTCCACCTCTCGAATGGCATCTTCGACGCCGGGCGCCTCTCGACCTTCACGGACCGACGCACTCTGGGTGTTGTTAATCGGTGCTGACACTGGGACCTCTGACCATATCGGACGGTTGCCAAAGCTTAACACGCCTGAATTGGATCGGGAGGAAGGTGACGAGGCTATTTTCCTATTGGCGCCGAGGTTGGCGCCAATGTTGACTCGCCTTTTTCGGTCGCTCAAGACTTGTGGGACCACTTAGCCTCTTACCAATGAGCCAGTGAGGCGCAGTTCGGCCCGGGCTCCCGAGAAGTGGCGTTCGGCGCCTAACGCAGTGGCACCGCCGTGTCCGCGCAACCTTGAAAACAGCCGCAAGGCCTCGCCTCATCTACCCTCGAGTCACAATGGGGCCAAGGCCCCAGATTCACCACCATGAACACGAGGGTGGGTCATTATGAACTCGGCCAACGCCCACGTCGAGTATGGCATTATAGGGAGGTCAAGTCGGCGACTCGAATCCACCACCTTGGCGACACTGTCCTCTCTCAAGGTAACTGGGAGGCACACCTGCCCCTGTAGGCATCAAACCACCGGGCTACCTCCGGAAGAAGGGCAGAGCTGACGCAGATCCCGCCAGATCAGCGCCAGAACACCGAGGAGGATGTGAGGTTGATAGAACTCCTCCGCCTACCAAAGACGCGGTGAGCCGTGACGTTTCAACGGCGCATGCCACTACGACGGAGATGCCCAGTCACTGGTGCCCTTGATGGTCACCGACCAAGGTGAGCGCTTGCTCGCACCACTTCAAAGATCCCGACCCCCCCTGCTTGATGTGGTGGCACACACTTCCTCTTCAAATTGCTTGTAAGCTGTGGTTGAGGAAGGTGGACGAACCACCATGAATATAGGCCACCACGTGATCGGCCCGCTGGAAGGCCGCCACGGAGGATCTTTCATCTTGATCATCGTTCCGGGCGGCGCTCCTTGAGCCGCTTCTCCACTATCTTGTCCACGCACTCCGGCAGCTTGTCTAGGCTGCGGTATTGGTTTTGTGTATTGGGCAATAGGGCTCGCCTTCTTCGTCGCTAAGGCCGTTCCCACGCATCATGGGCGGTCGCCACGGCCACGACGGCCACCACGGCCGCTGGAGATCTTTCACGGCCACGCGATTGCGCTTCGGGGCGTGGGTTCTTCAGCAGCCGCGCCGGGCGGCCAAGACCGGGTCTCGCCTGGGCCAAGCCTGCAGGTTTCTTGCTTGAGCGGCCGAACCTTCGAGGTCCCGCCTCATCCTTGTCGTGGCTACCCTTGGGGCAGCGCCGTCCCTTGTTCTCCATGTCTGCCAAGACACTTATGTGCGAGGGAGAAGAGCCTTGAGGTGGAGCTGATGGCTGTGTGGCCATCTTCTCCTTCATCTGGCGGCTGCAGACGCCTCTCCCGGCGATGACGACCGATTGCTCAGAGATGGGGATTGTGTTATGCAAAGGGCGGTAATCACGTGATGAAGTCAAGGAGCGACTCCCTCTTCTTTGCTCCAGGCGTGGAGGTCATCCTCCACACCGGCTACGCTGCCAAGGAGCCTCAAAATTGGCATAAAGATGTCAAGATAACTTTCCCCACGAGTGCACCGACCTCGGGAGATTTAGCACCAGAGCTGGAGCCTGCTGAGCCTGGCGGTTGGGGAGGTAGTTGGCTATGACCTTTCGGATCCGGCCACCGCCCGCACCATCGCTGTAGAATTGGAGGAACTCCTCCGGTTGGTGGTGCTGTCATATTTTCTATGGTTCACGGGCGGAACTCCGTCCGGCCAGTTACGCGGGCGCACCGCCGGAGAAGGCCTGCACCTGACGCCAGAGAGGGAACCGAGCCGCTGCCAAAGGCCCGGTTCTGGGCGACGTCTGGGGGCGTGGAGGCTCTGCTCATGAGAGCCGAGGAGGAATCTCTCCGGTTCCGAGGATGAGAGCCATGGGGGACTTCATCGCCGCCTGCCACCGCTACCGTGGCGCCGCTTTGGTTCGTGGCGCCAAGAAAGCATCATGAGGTCATCGCCATTGCTACGGGCGGCTCTCATCCAGATGAGAGCGGAGGTCCCGCGTTCTCGAGGAACCGGACCGGGTTGCGCCGCCTTTCCTCGACCCCGCCACCGCCGTGGCCTTTTCGCTGGGGGCGTCGGAGGCTCGAGAGCGCTCGCATGCGCTTTTAGGCGCTAAGGTACGATTGGTACCGATCGCCGGGAGCTCCTACCCGGAGTTGGGTCAGATCCACGAGGCCAAGAATGCTTCGCAGCAACGGAGTGGCCGGGAGTTCCCCGCGAACTCCACCGGTGGTGGTCCAAGAGCACGAGCGGCGGTGCTCGGGGCGGGGTGGCCGCCCATGGCCAATTTTACGACGACGGGCCGCTTCCCGCTATCGCGGAGCAGCTGGCCGCCAAGGGGGCGGGTGAGATTTCCTCGACCGGTGACGGCCGAGGCGCTTGGTCGCCGCCGCCGCGATATTCTCGATGCCGAGGATCTCGCCATCTTTCGATGCGCGAGCTTGTTTCGATTGCGAACGCCAAGTCCGCCGGGAGTTAGCCGAAAGCCAACCACTAGCCCCTCATCTAGCGCTACTGTTTGGCCAGATTCCACCGATGACAGCCCGTGAGGATGCACCGGTTTTGTTCGGAAGGAGGGCTTCGCTCATGTGGCTAAACCTAGCGAGGGAAACCCTAGAACTCCCCGCGAACGAGCTTCTATGATCAAGAGCTGAACAACACAGAGATTTTTACCTGTGTTCAGCCCTTCGCCATGGGTAATAGCCTTATTTCGCTAGATTGCTTTTTAGAGAGTGTTTGGAAACCGCAAGACAAAGCTTGGGAATTACAAGTTCTTCCTTAGGCCCCATCATGTACTTTCGCTTGTTCTCTTTCTACCTTCTCACCTTCTTCCCCATGCACCCGAGGGCCCTTATATAGGCCAAAGCTAACGGAGTAGGAAAAAAGGGTCATCATGCTGATCCTACACATTTAATACGCTTTCTCCGCGTGTCGTTGCTCCATCCTCATTAAATGCCGACGATGGCTTCGCCGGTCCGCCCGGATGGGACATCTTTGCGATGGGCGCTGACAAAGCGCCTGAGGATTGGTCTTGCTGCAGTAAATCTCGCCATCGACAGTTCCGACATCGCTATCCTACCGCTTTCGTAATGGTAATGACAGGAAGGAGCCTTCGAGGCTAAGCCACCAAGACCGCTTTTTGCCTTGCGGCGGGCGGTAGTAGGGCGGTTTCGCCCACCGCCGCCCGTGCCACGCGGCTTGCCGCCGGCGAAAGGTGGTGTGCTCGCCCACCGCCGCCGTGCCACGCGGGCTTGTCGCCGGGCGAGTGGCGCGCTTTCGCACCCACCGTCACGGTGCCACGGGCTTGTCGCCGGCGCGTAAGGCGGTCGCCCACCTCGCCGCCGGGTGCCACGCGGGCTTATCGCCGGGCGAGCAGTGCGCGTCCACCACCGCTCACCGGGTGCCACGTGGGCTTTATCGCCGGTGAGTAGGGCGTTTCGCCACCGCCGCTGGTGCCACGTGGGCTTGTCATGTTGACCGCCTGTGGTGGATCCTGCAAGGCATGGAGAGGGTACCCAAATAAGCAGAGTACGCCGACAGAGTGATAATGGAGGATAATTCAAGAACAATCTTTTTGCTTCCTTCGCTCGATCATGGAATTGACATCAATTTTCTCTCGCCGAGTTCCTCAACAAAATGGTGTTGTTGAGAGGAAAAATCGCACACTAGTTGAGATGGCTAGGACAATGCTTGATGAATATTCTACTCCTAGGAAGTTTTAATAAGCTATTTCTACCGCTTGCTACATTTCAAATAGAGTATTTTTGAGAGTAAAGCTTCATAGAACTTGTTATGAACTTTGGTTTGGACGTGCTCCTAGCATCTCCCATATGCGTGTTTTTGGTTGCAAATGTTTCATTCTCAAACATGAAAATCTTGATAAGTTTGAATATAGATGCTCAGATGGATTGTTTCTTGGTTATGCTCTCCATACTTGATTTAATAACGTCATTGGTCGGATGATGGCCTCATTGTGCACCAAACCAAGCATCGGGTCGAATTCCCATGTTCGACGGTCTCTTGGGCAGAGACTCAATAAATCTTTGCCGCTTGACGGACGACTCCAAGCCATCCGCCTGTCCCATGGACACGACGCCCATGCTGGGTAGGTGGCTCCTCTCCCGGTAGCACAAGGGCCGCTTAGGACTAACACGCGATCCGCTGTCTCGTCAGTACAAGTGGAGGGACGCGCCCGGCCCCTAGACAAACACGGCATTTACGCCAAGATCTCGACAAAGTAATGAGGGCAAAAAGCACTCTTCCCAACGAGACACTATCGGCCGTGGTCTACTAACCCAGCTGTGGGACAACAGAAGATGATACTATCAAGACCAAGACCGTGACTCTTGATGTAACATACCCTTACTTTTTCTTCTTTCTTCTTCCATGTAACCTCCCCTCCGACTATATAAAGGGAGGTAGGCCCTCCGGACGGAGAGACTTTTTCACATCCGCTGATTTTATCCCACTCACTCTCCGCACCCTATTCGGGCCGTCTGACCCGATGCTCATCGCCCCGAGTCTCCTCATTCGACGAGCGCTTAGCTCATCCTTAGCTCTCGCTTGTAATCCACCACGCCCAGAGCAACGAGATCCATCACCACGAACTGGAAGTAGGGACATTCAGCCTGAACCAGTATAAATCTTGGACTCCCGAGTCTAACCATTCAAGGAGCGGGGATGCGCGGCCCCTAGACTTACAAATCTACTTGCCGGTAATACGAAACACCGACAGTTGGCTCGCCAGGTAGGGGGCTCGCACGTCATCTTCGTGATCTCCGGATTCCCATCTTCCTCCTTGATGGCTTTCTTCACCAACAACTGGCTAGGGGATCACACGGTCTTCCGTGCTTCCCCCACGCCGCTTGGGCGATCTGCAGCAGTTAGAAGATCGCCTTCTACTGCGTCTCCGAGCCGAAAGTGGCCACGAGGCCATGGCGGTCGCCAACGGAAGTCTCCGGAGCCGGCAGAGCATGTTGCTGTCTGGAGTGTGCCGTTGTCCGGTTCCCTTAAGCGCCATGAGGATCCCTCGACTCGGCACCTCTCGATTCAACGGCGCCAAGGATCACGTTGTTTCAAACGCCGAGGATATTGAGAAGCTAAGGAGATTCTGTCCCTGACCATCATCTTTATTCGACGCTTTCATCAAATCCTCGGGTTTGGAAGTGTTGCGCGCCGATCATTATCTCCGGTCCTCGCGCCGCAGCGCTCGGGGATACTTGCTCATATGCTATTTAAAGGTAGCGTCCTGACGCTGTCGATCCCTTGCGAAGCGGTGACCTTCTCAACCCGGGCGCTATGGCTCACGCCCTAGTGGTTACTGCTATGAAGTAGCGCCTGCGGGAAAAAGGAAACCCACGTGAGGTGATCCATGGTCGATCCCGACGCCGTTTTTGACTTCCGTTAGCATTCTCATTGCGCGATTTACCTCAAAGCCTTTGCACTCCGACCTACGCTTCGGCAACCTCTGCGGTTCCTAAGGGCTACGGTCACTCGATAGGTGTACATTGCAAAAAAGGGGAGAAATGCGAAATATCTGGCGAAATCCCCCAAAAGTCCAATGATGTCAGGCATATATATGATTACACTTTCGAGAAGCAAAAGTTAGACACGACCGGCTGAGGCTTATCCCGGTCGCTTGCCTCGAGCTCGCTGGCCGTCATACTAACCGCGACGATGACGAGCCCCGCCACGATCTCCGGCCGGCCAGACTTAGCTCGCGCGGCTCAAGGTCTCCTTCGACTTCAGCCGACGGTCGCGATCGGATCGAAAGGATATGGATTATTGGCGGGCG